>CM048922.1:39927718-40470218 GCA_026686955.1 Epinephelus cyanopodus
AAAGGTGACAAAGATGTGAACCCCCAAGTGGAGTCAGGGGAGTGACCACCCCCAAAAGAAATATCAGCTTTAAAATTTGGATTCACGATCAGTTTTCGCATGAGGATACTGGGTGCTGCAGGGATGAATGTCCTTGTTGGCCGACCTGTAAGTTAGCGTCACCCTGCGTCTCCCAACAGAACACATAACTTTTGCGTAACTAAAAAGTTACTTTTCTCAGTAACGCATTACTTTTTGGTTTAAGTAACTGAGTTACTTTTTAATGAAGTAACTACTAACGATAACCAGTTACTATTTTTTAGTAACTAGCCCAACACTGGGACTAGGCATCATTAAATGGAAGAGGGTCATGATGTTTCATAGCTGCTGATCAAAGCACAGAAGGTAAAGTTTTTTGCAGTTCATTACAAATCCAGTGCCAGGCGATGTTCTCCAGTTTATTGAAGGGTTTCCTGAGGAGCGCATGTCTCAGTCAAAGTGTAAAATACAGTCATTGCTTTTATTTCACACATAATTACTATAAACATTATTTAGTTCTTTACATACTGTTTCCAGGGTTCGCCCTGTGAAAATATTAGGAATAGATGACTACTGAGTTACTTGGTTTTTTGCACTTTACAACCTTTGTGACGAGGGAAGACTGCTCAAAAGTCAATTTTGCATTATGGTATGGACGGAGATCATTTGTTTAACAAAGGTCATAAGAACAGAATTTCTTCTTTTTTTCAAATGGAGGGGAACAATGTGCAAGGAGAAGTTTATCTGTGGTCATCAAGAGAAAACTAGAGAGAGGAATGCTCGCATGGACAGATAAAGACTTGCCAGTGAGTGTGGGAGTGTGTGTTTGTGTTTGAGTGTGAAGGTATGAGACACAGTGTGTGTGTGTGTGTGCTGCATATATGTTGGTATGCATGTGCCTGTGTCACACACAGAATTACTCCCAAACACAAACATATCAGGTTACAGTGAACTGTGGAAAAAGACCACACACACACACACACACACACACACACACACTACACGACTGTCCATGTGTAGTGTGTGTGTGTGTGTTGGTTTCCTTTAGGAACTGAGTGTTGGGAGTATCAACACAACAGCTCCGTCTGTCTGTCTGTCTGTCTGTCTGTCTGTCTGTGCTCAGTTCATGTTCACCTTCAGTTCAAGAATCAAACTAAAGTTCTGAATTAAATTAAACGTGCTGTGTTTCCATCTGACACAGATCCTCATCACACACTGTCAAACAAGCATCACAGTGCAGGACGAGCTGTATATATACTCACACTCCTTCATCACACAGGTGATTGTGATCTGATGATTGAGAGTCAAGTCGGACCAATCACAGCAGAGCTGGACGACACTGTGTAAGACTCACACACATGGACACGGAGCCTCTACAGGAACTAAAGAAGATCAGTATTATACAGGGATGTATTAAAAATAAACTAATATATGCCTGTACAATATTGATCTTTATGTTTCTAGTTCCTTTTTATTGAGGCCATGTGGGTGTAAGTCAACTCTGATTGGTCCAGCTGCAGAGCAGATTGATTCAATGATGCAGATCACGATCACCTGTGTGATGACTGGTTGTGCGTGTATACTGGGTTCTTAAAGCTTATGGGCAGAGCAGAGTTAAGACTATTTTAAAGACCTTTTTAACGCCACTATAGACATTTAGGACAAATTCTACAGCAACCAAAATTAGAGGACGAAATATATGAATCCACATCAAGTACTCATTAAATCATCTGTCTTTTCCTCACCTGGAAAAGTTTCATCGTGCTTTTGTATTCCCGCGCCTCGATTACTGACGTCACAAGCCAGAAAATCCCTGTCTGCGTGTCAAAACTGAAAACCGAGTGTCTGAAAATCTTCACCCTGCTTTGAGCTTTAGGAAATGTCTGTTTTTAGTCACCTAAAAACGTTTAGGTTTACGTGTGGACAAAAGGCCAAAATAAATAAGCTACATTTTCAAATATACCTCTGAACGGCCTCTGTTAGTTCAAGATGTTGTGCAAAATAAAATTGCTGCAAACTACGACATCCATATCAACATCACAAATCAAGTATTGGTTGGGTTATTGCAGTAGAATTTAAGTGTTGGTTGTGTTGGCAAAGTAGTACAAAGTAAGTATTAAATTAGCATATATAGTACGAGACAATCATACTGATGAGAAATAAAGTCAGGCTGTTGCGAGGAAAAAGAAAATCAGACACAAACACTGAACAAACAAAGCGGCGTCTCGTTGGATGTTCAAGGGTTTCCGTTTATATATGTACAATTAAAATCACAGTTTTAACAAAATATAAAATAAATAACATTAACAATACTAAGATAAATGCATTCTGAGTGACCAGTCTGGTAAAGACCGAGGCATCTCTTATTTTAAAATCTGTTGTTTCTGCCTCCGCAGACAACTACAAACATTTGTTTTCCTCAAACTACATTTCCCATGAAGCACTGGGTGTAAGCATCCCATCTCACATAACATCTGTTTTTCTATATAGATTTTTTTTTTTTTTATTAGTTGTTTTTCATTAATATATCTATATATTTTTTTTGCACCTGGGATTTCCTCCCACCCCCCTTCCTGAATCGACCAACCACAGTTCAGCCCTGCAGCCTCCTGCAGCCAATCAGGAGCAGGCGTCCGAGTGGGCGACAGACAGTGGTGAGGTCAAAGGTGAGAGGTCACAGAGGCAGAGGTCAGCAGCAGCAGTGCCCAGGTAGGCCACCCTGGTGTGTGTGTGTGTGTGTGTGTGTGTGTGTGTGTGTGTGTGTGTGTGTGTGTTTATTTGTATTGCTATACTTTACAGGTTTAAAACTTCCACTCTTTAACTTCTTTGTTTCTTCCTGACCAGTAAAACTTTGAACTAAAATGACATCTGATTGGCTGGCGAACATGTAAGCATTCATCCAAAATTAGCTCCTTGGCCAATCACAGTGGAGTATCTAATATGGGGCCGGTGCAGAGGTTGCGTTAATCGCTGACTGATATTTGTTAACACTAACTGAAAAATCTGAAGGTCGTCTGTCATTTTGATAAATTAAAACACTGCGAGCGATCGACTGTAACTTTACATAATTCACACTCCTGTCCAGATGGTGACGTGTACCAAGTGTGGATCTCGCACTCCCGCAGCAGTCTCACAGTAAACAGAGCGAGAACAGGGCAAGGACGGGCCGAGGTAATTAATATGTTGCGTGCAGCACAGTGAAATACGATTTTAGATCAGTCATGTTCAGCCACACCTCCACAGCCAAAGCGTCAAACAGTCGCAATTGATTACTTGTGTTGCCAAATCTCTGGAGAAACAGGAAGTGATACAGTGGAGGATGACGGACAAGCGCGCAGCGGTACATCAGTCGGCAGCGGATACAATATGGTTATAAGTGATATCAGATTATGACAGTCTTTACGACCCTGTCCTTCAAAATGACGGGCAACGAGAAATATTAACTCTGGGCAGGTGTGTTGCGATGACTGACTTGTGGAGACTTTACGCTTCACACAAAAGACTTGACTAAGTCAAGTGTGACTGCATGTTGATGTGAGACGCCGGGACTTTTTTCGTATGCCCAAGATGAATTTCTCTTGGGAGACAATAAAGATCAATATTAATCTTAAGTCATTTTCGGCTTGTGAATCCTCGTGCCTGGAACAACATGGCAAGAATAAAGGTAGCTTTGTGAGGAGGAGCGTCACTGGGGCATTTTCAAATTAAGAAAACAAGATGGCTGCAGCTGGTGTGGAACTATCTGTTGAAGTATTTTAAAATTCTGACATGCTAATGCTTCTCCATCTGCACGCTGTTTTCTGTTTGCGTTGCTAATCGCTACATCACGTGTCATCGCTCTGATTGGTTGCAGGTCGATCCAGTTGTGTCCTGAGACATTTTGATCTACAGCTGTTGACAACACCTCTTGGAAACTGTTATGAACTGAGAGGTTCCAGACTGACTCACATTTACGAACTGGTGTGTTGGTGCCAGGGTAATAAAATTCTGAAATACTACAAAATGAACCTGCGGGGACTCGGTCAGATCTCGCTGAGGGTTTATAGTTTGGAAGGGAAGGAAGGAAACATCCCCTGAAGTATAGCAACACAAATTTTGTAAATGTCTGCGTGTGTGTTTTTCCAAACTCCAGTGTTTTATTGCACCTGTGTGTGGTGTCTGTGGTGTCGTGTCGGGTGGGGATCAGTACAGTCTCAGAGGAATCGTCCTCTTCTTGCAAAAAATCCAGGAAGGGGAGAGAGTGGGAGAAACCAACAAAACAAAACAAACAAACAAAAAAAAAAAATCAACAAAATTAAAATGTTCCATATAGTTTTCTCTTAAAAAATAGACGTCTTGTCTGTTTGTAAATCAGTAGTCGGAAGGAAGTGACATCCATCCATTTGTCCGTTTGTTTATCACAGGAGTTAAATGATTGATCCAGCAAACAAGAGTGGATAAATAAACAACAAAAATAAGAAACTTTTTTTGCCGTTGGCGAGGGATGGGGAGGAGCACCCTGTGTTTTCCAGTTGAAAGAGAGAAAAGGAAGAGAGAAAGAGAGGGAGTGGTGAGACAGCATCCGTCTTTTTCTTTTGCCTTTCCATCAGTCTCGGAATAGAGAACCGCAGGATGAAAAACATGGTGATGAGGTGGGCGGAGGTCAGAGGCATCCACCTTTAATTGGCTCGGAAAGGTGATAGGATGGTCATGAGCAGAGGGAGGGGCGGATTGGTAAGAATCTACTAAGAATCCATGGCACAGGTGAATATTTGTCCCCTTGAAATGCATCAAAATCTCCCACGTAATCACGTGCATCGCCTTACGTGCCAAAGAAATACTGCAACATCGCCTCCTTCTCTGTTCAGGAGTCGCTGAGGTGAAACACAGGAGAAAGGTGATGTGTTGAGGGAGGAGGAGGGTTTGAAGGTAGAAAATTAGTTGAAAGGATCAATAAAGGGACAGAAGTGGATGTTAAGTGTTGAGTAGTTTCAGCGGTCTGTAAGGAAGGGAGCCTTAAAATCAAACTGATACCAGTAGTCCGGTCAATCTGACTCGAAAATGGGCCCAACCTACGTGAAATGGCAATAGGAATGTTTTGTACTTTTTATTGGTTCTAATTGTTCTAAAACCCTCCTGCTTTGGGATTTAGTTACGTAATACATATTTTTTCCTCTCACCTGTGTTGCAGATATCAGCTGCAGAGATGTCTGCCTTCTCTCCAGTATAATGGAACTAGATGACACTCAGCTTGTGATGTTCAAAGCGCCAATAAAACACATTTGAATGACTCAACAGAAATAACTCTTTCCAGAAATCATGACCCGGTTACTCAAGATAATCCACAGACCTTGTTGTGAGCAGTTTCAGGTAGGAACTATTTTCTTCACAGCTACACTGAAGAGGACGTCATTAATGTGGACATCTCACACTATCATGAGCACAAGACTCTTGTCTATAAGAAGATGTCATGGATGTATTCAGAAACCTACGTACAGCATTGGTGGTGGGGCGGTTTATTCCTTTGAAAGTTGCTCCGTGATGCATGAAGCCAAAAAAGCTGCCCACAGAGCAGAGGTACTGGAGAGAGAGGTGTCCTAATTCCTTTTTGCGTGTAGGGGTAGGGGGCATAACGAGGGGTAGTGGGTATGAAACTAGCCCTTCGGAGAGAGGGATTTCAGATGCAAGGGGTAGATGTCGCATGGCTACCACCAAGCAAGAGACGGGGGAAAAAAGTTCATCCATAGCTAACGTTACCGTCGTCAGGTTGCTTGTTAACTAGCTAGCTCGCACTATCTGGCGTCTGTCATCTGTCCTGTTCTGCAAAATTGTCGGATTTTTCACATTACGATAACATGCCAGCTAGTATAACTATGCTGCCTCGTAATGTTAGCTGGTTAGCTAGCTAGCAGAAGTCCTCTGTCGTCTGTCGTTCATCAAACGAAGCATGATGAATACAGCAAATGCGATAGGTAGGATGAACTGAACTGGAGACTCTGTTGCGTATGCGTGAACGTAACCAACGTGGTGACGTAGTGAATGGTGTCCCAATTCCTAGGGAAATATTTCAACCTCTACCCCTCGCTGCTTCATTTCGAGGGCCAAGGTGTAGTGGACAAGGGGGGGTATTGGGATTGGGCCTTAGAGCTGCAGAGCACGGCCAGGCAGTCAACCTCCGCCAGCCGAGCAGCTGACTCCCAGTTTAGCGCTCAGCTACCGTGAAATGGGATAAATTAATTCAATTCGGCCCCAGAACTTTCAAAATGTTCTGGGGCCGAATGGATTAAATCCTGATAGTGGAATCAGTTACTCAGAGGTGCCGTCACACTCGAAGAACAAGTATCCACTGATTTACACACGTCCCTTCCCAATGTAAGTCTATGGGAAAAGTGTTTTTGGGCCCTTTGGCATCACATAACTGACCCCACAAAAATTGCAGTACCACTGTTTGGCCACTATGGAAATTGGCTTCAGAGCCCAGTGCACTTCCTGGGGCCTGGTAGATGTAGTTGGTGGGTGTAGTTTGGTAGAAAGAAAATAGTTCCTACATGAAACTGCTCACAACAAGCTCTGTGGATTATCTTGAGTAACCTGTTCCATTATAGAAGGCTGAGGCTGGTGTTTCAGAGGCTTTTCCATCCTGAAAATATCATGTTGTGGAGTTTTTAGGTTTTTATAGGTATAAAATGATATGTTCAATGTTTTGAATATTATTCAAATGACGCAAACTTCAGGTTTTTGTAGCTATTACCGGACAAATATTTTCAATTATTTGTTAGTTTTTAGTTGTAATTTGCTTGAATTTCTCAAGTACAGAAGACAGAAGTCTACTGGAGTGAAGCGACGAGAGGAGGAAACAGCAGAGGAGGGGAGGTCTTGGCAACAGTAGTAAAAGTTGAAGATATGGAGTGGAAAAAACAACACATGAGAAGAAAGTCTTGGCAGTAGTCAGAGAGATTTGTGATTCTGAGAAAGTGAACTGAGGAGGAGTCTGGTAATTTTTGGGCAGTTCTGTACTGGGAGGGAGGAGTGTGCTGGAGGAGTCATGAAATGGTCTGGCATCAATCCTGTGAGCGCAGGATCAGCAGAGGAGGAGATGTGGGACTAGGATTCAGAGGAGGTACGTGAGCCGCCGTGCAAGAGCGACTTGTAGATGTTGGAGGAGAGGAATCGTGGGTAGGAGTCCCTGTGCATCAGCGTGTAGATCTGTAGCTGGGCGTCTTCGAACGCGTGAGGCGTCGGGTCCTGCATCTTCCTGTTGATCACCTCTCGAACCCGGGCGTCCAGACTCACCTGGAGGGAAAGACAGTTTAGTTAAGTGAAGTAAGAAGACGCCATGAGGCTTGGGTCGTGTCACAGTGTTACAATACATCAGGGTATTTAGAGATCCAGACTGTATGGTTACCAATGCCATTAAAAATACAGTTTTTTTGTAGGGTTATAGCTGACCAAATGTTAGCTCTGTAGTTTTGTCAAGAACTAACTTCCATAGGGCCATAAATACAAACATTTAACAGCACTGGAACGAACACACACACACACACACACAATCACTCACAGTGGCCCCACAGTCACTGCTCCAGCAGATATTTATAGTACGACAAGCTTTCTCTTATGTTTTCACTCTGCTCTTATTTAGGAAAGAAGACACACACACGACACACACACACATACACACGAAAAGAGATAGGCATTCTACCAAGGTCAGACACGCAGACAGACAGCCAGGCATGCATTTTCTCTGCCAAACTCACACGTCTAGATATCTCTGTATTTCAGTGCGTGTGTGTGTGTGTGTGTGTGTGTGTGTGTGTGTGTGTGTGTGTGTGTGTATAAAAAGCCTCTATTGCCAGAAGGTGATGGGAGCAGCAATTTATAGCTTCCTGTAAAAACACTGTACACACACACACTAACACACATGCAGACAACAGCACATACAAACACACCAGTGTCTAAACATGCCAACACACATGCACATGCGTAGACACACGCACACACTGGTGATGGAGCCTGACAAGCAAAGCCTCCAGCGCTCATACTAAATAAAGCAACCACTGTGAAACACTCTCTCACACACACACACACACACACACACACACACACAGTCAGCCAGTTAAAAATAGCAGTAAAACAGCAGACAATGCTTTGCCCATTTCTCACCAGAAAAACTTGAACACATTCACTGTGTGTGTGTGTGTGTGTGTGTGTGTGTGTGTGTGTGTGTGTGTGTGTGTGTGTGTGTGTGCGCCACTTGGTCAGTCAGCAGGGCTTGCATTTCAGGTGGGTATTGGTGTGAACACTGAGCATGTGCATAGTAGCTGACAAATCGAAACAAAAGAAAGAAATGTGCAACGTGCAACAAGAATTAAGATAAAGAAGTGGAGACATTTAACAGAGGCTGCAGTGTTGTTTACATTCTTTTTAATCTGCCAATTATATTTTAATCATTTCATCCATTCACCCATTTTCAACCACTTTTCTGAAGCCAGGTCGCAGGGGTTCACAGCAACGCTTTCCAGCTACTCCTGGGGACCCAAAGGTGCTCCCACAGGGGACGAGATGTGCATGTTCTGGGTCTGCCCCGGGGCCTCCTACCAGTAGGACATGCCTGGAACACCTCCAGCAGGAGGCGCCCAGGAGGATCCTGATCAGGTGCCCGAACTACCTCAACCGACCCCTTTCAACCCGAAGGAGCAGCGTCTCTACGCCGATCTCCCTCCAGATGTCTGAGTTTCTTACCCTATCTCTAAAGCTGAGCCCAGACACCCTTCACCCTTCGGCTGCTTGTATCTGCGACTTCATTCCATAGCTCATGACCATAGGTGAGGGTTGGGACGTGGATTAGGTAGGAGGCCCTGGGGCAGACCCAGAACATGCTGGAAGGATTACATATCTTGTCTGGCCTGGGAACACCTTGAGATCCCAAGGAAGAGATGGAAAGCGTTGCTGGAGAAACAGGCCTCTGGAAAACTTTGCAGTTGAAAATGGACAGATAGATGGAGTATGTAACTGTTGGCTCACTACTTTGACTCCCTGTTACAGATGCTGCAGAGAAATTTAGCGTTAGCTAGCTGACATGACTGCACAAGGATTCATGGGTAACATTTAGCCTACCATCATGTTGTTAACTGTGGATAATAACATGTTGGATTCATGTTTATGCATATTTAGACAAAAAGCTTGAACTAAACTTAAATTACCAAACAAGAATTTAGCTGCCACCCTGCAGTTACTCTGAGGAACCCCTAAAGGCTGCGGACCCCCTGCTGAATACTTATCAGCAGTTATACTCTGGAGACCTTGAATAATAACTACATTAAATCTGATGTAAATAGTTGCTGGTATCTTAACTGTGAATCAAAATGTTGGACACACTGACAAACCAGCTGACAGTAGGACACAGATGAAGCAACAACCACACTGGAAAACAAAATGCATCATCCAGATCTTATGTAAGAAAACATTTTCTAAACACCGTAGTTCCCTAAATTAAATTCATCTGATTTCTGAGACACAAGAACAGACCTCGAGCAATGTCCGCCTGATGGTTCAACATCCTGAAGTGATTTACAAGCAGTAATCTCTTGGAATTTAAACAATGACACAAGCCTTTAATCTGTGTGCACAGTCTCAAACCTTTAAGGGACTCCCCCCACAAAAATAGAAGAGTAGGAAGCCTCTGTTACTTTATTCAACTGGACTTAATGGGGAAAGGGGAAGTGATCTCTAGACTGTGATGTGGCAGAAATGGGCAGAGCCTAGTTGCTGCATTCAAGGGATTTAAGGGACATTCAAGATTCAGTGCTCAGCTTCCAGAGGGCTCTGTGAGCTACTTCATGAAATCAAACCAAACCTAAAAGATAAAAACAGTCTTTCAAACATTTTTGTTTGAGACAGAGGTGTAACCGCAGTAAGCCAACAGCTTTCTTACCTCTTTTGGCGACAATATTGAAATGTAATCCTCATAGATGGAGCGCGCTTTCTCCTCAATGGTGGTCTTGTTGATTTCCTGTTTGAGGTCTTCGCAGGCCAACCAGAACAGCATGTTCTCCTCGCTGTACTCAGTCCGCAAGAACTCCCGAAAAACATTCCGACCTGCCGGGTTCCTCATCAGCTTGTCGAAGGACTGAGCCCACATCCGCATCTCTTCCGTTGTGGGTTTGGTGCTGAGGACGGAAGAGTGAAGAGATACTTCATTTGTTTGTTTGCTTACTCATTAATTGATTTGCTGAACAACGATCATGGTTTTGAAGCTTATACCCTGCACACAGCTCACTGATTAAAAAAAGAATTACTATCTCACTCAGCATTACACTTTCTTTCTGATTACTCGAGTCAATTTTGGAGTGGATCCAAGTTACAGGGGAATACACCAATTATTTATCACGTTAATTAACATTGCGAGATCAGGCATTTGACCTTGGCTCCTTGGATCCTGCATTCATGAGTAACCTAAACTAAAGGTTGAAAGCACTCAATAAAGTAAACACCTCCAACCAAGCTGCACTGTCCTCTGAACACAGTAATAAAGGTCCTCCAACTCTGTACCAAAATATGTAGTGACAGGAAATCACACGTTTGACTTTTTTTTGTACAGAACTTCCTAACGACTACCGATCTACCACCTCCAGCTGGTCAAGCGTCATAACAGGTGCATGTTAAATGCCACCATGTTTAACATTGTCAGGGCTCAACAGTAAGGATTGCCAATCGTCACATCAGGCTAGTAAATCTAGCAACTCAAAAAAAGTAATCGAACACATCGTTTTTCTCCAGAGCTGAAGATGGAAGTTGCTAAGGAGTGAGCCATCTCACTTCCTTCTCATCTTTTTTGAGAGTTGCACATTTGCAACCATGCACAAAATGATGGTGGGTAAGAACAAAGTTTGAGCTGAAAGTGAGTATTTCAATTATTCTGGAAACAGGAGTTTTGTTGGGTGGTGTCAGAGGACGTAGGCAAAACTCCAACTATGTATTTCACAGTTTGCCACAAGTTTGTTGTTATTTGATAACAGCTAATAAATGAAACAGTTTTTCTTGGGTCAAGGTGGACACCCAATTCAGTATCGGACCAAGCGCTTCCTCTTCTGTTTTTAAGTTATAACTTTGAGTAATGGCCAGAAAAGTGCTTTATGCAGCATATTATGATGTCACAGTGAAGTTTACCTTTGACCTTTTGGATATCAAATGTCATCGCTTCATTATTTTATCCTGTTAGACATTTGTGTGAATTTTTGTTATAATTCGTGAAAGAATTCTGGAGTTGTGGCCAAAAACATGTTTTGTGAGGTCACACTGCCCTTGACCTTTGAGTGCCAAATTCTAATCAGTTTATTTTTCAGTACAAGCGGACGTTGCTGCCAACTTTGAAAAAATTCCCTCAAGATGTGACACCACGGTTAGAAAAATGAGACAGGCAAGGTCACAGTGACCTTGACCTTTGGGCACCAAGTAAACACCAGTTTATTCCCTGGTACAAGTGGACGTTGGTGCCAAATTTAAAGAAATTCCCTCAAGATGTTCTGGAGATACTGAGTTCAGAAAAAGGAGACAGACATGGTCACAGTGCCCTTTGACTATAAACATCTAATCAGTTCATCATTGAGTCAAAGTTGATGTTTGTGCGAAATTTGAAGAAATTCCTTCAAGTAAAAGTGAAATCGTAATACCTCCGGCTATGGCTAGTGCAAGTGTGGAGGCATAAAAATATAAATGATGAACCCTGATTACATACAAACTAAATGTCTGTAGGTAGCATGTGCTACACGCTCGGTGCTACATATGAGAAGATAACCATTAAACAAAAACACGTCAACATGCAGATGATGGACTGTACGGACATTAGCATAATATATTATCAGCATTCTACACTCATCCAAAAATATTGTTTTCTAGTATAATGAATATTACAGCTTGTAACTGCATGGCTGTCAACTTTTGGTTTTATTTTAAATGAAGAACAGAAAATATAAAAAAAAAAAAATCCTGACTTTAAAAGCATGATCGTTGTTCTTTGTGCCTCACCTCTGAGAAGTTTATCACAATCTTTCACACATTTTAAACCAACCAAAATGAGTGTGTGTTAGTGGTGCACACTCACCAAGCTTCACAGTTTGGTATGGTTTCCATCTTGGTGTCCTGTGATATTCTCTTCCTCCTCCTCCGCCTCCGTCTCTCCTCTTCATTCCTGACAGTGAGACTGACATGATAAAACTGCTCTCAGGCAGGAAACACACACACACACACACACACACACACACACACACACACTAAACCACAGCTGACAGAAGAGTAATTGCTCTCACAACTATAAACACATGTACAATCACCTACTACCCCATTTAATGACAACACTAACCACAGTTATGTTAACAGCAGGGTGAAGCAGCAGCTACAGGTGTCTACACCTTCAGTGTGTGTGTGTGTGTGTGTGTGTGTGTGTGTGTGTGTGTGTGTGTGAACAGAGAGACAGAGAGCTATAAATAATGAGTTTCCCTGTGGGAACTATAGAGACCTAATCACTGCACAGCTACTGTCTGACTAATGTCTGGAGACTCGGTGTGTGTAATAGTGAGCAGGTCCACTGAACTCCTGTGTGTCTTATCCTTAGTTATGCTTTTTACGGCACGGAGGGTCGCACAGACATGAGCTGACACAAAACTGTGACAAGGAAACATTTGGATCTTTCGGGTTTCTTCTCGCGGCAAACTGAGATTATCCCAAACTGTTGGAGGCAGCGCACAGACACTAACTACAGCGTGGTTCTTCACCCAAATGCGTCTGTGTGGTTAGAAATGGCTGAATGTGCACAACTGCTCTTTCACGCAAATAGCTAATCAGCCAATCACGTGACAGCATCTCAATGTAGTCATGTAGACATGGTGAAGACGAGCTGCTGAAGCTCAAACGGAGCATGAGAATGAGGAAGAAAGATGATTTAAGCGACTTTGAACGTGACATGGTTGTTGGTAGGTACTGGGATTTTCAGCACAACCATCTCTAGGGTTTACAGAGGATGGTCCCAAAAAGAGCAAATATCCAGTGAGCCAAAATGCCTTGTTGATGCCAGAGGTCAGAGGAGAATGGCCAGACTGGTTCAAGATGATAGAAAGGCAACAGGAAGTCAAATAAGCACTGGTTACAACCAAGGTCTGCAGAAGACCATCTCTGAAGCAACAACACCTTGTCCAACCTTGAAGCAGATGGGCTACAGCAGCAGAAGACCACACCAGGTGCCACTGCTGTCAGCTAACAACCAGCACCATGTCACAAAGCTCACATCATCTCAAACTGGTTTCTTGAGCATCAACAGAGCAGCTTTGGGATGTGCTGGAACGGGAGATTCTCATCACGGATGTGCAGACGACAAATCTGCAGCAACTGTGTGATGTCATCGTGTCAATATGGACCAAAATCTCTGAGGAATGTTTCCAGCAGCTTGTTGAATTTATGACACCGAGAATTGAAAAGGGGGTCCAACCTGGTACTAGCAAGGTGTACCTAATAAAGTGGTCGATAAGTGCATGTGCCAAGGCACACTGGGATTAAACAACAAATAGCTGTGGAGTTCATTCAGACTGGTGTGCCACAGTATTCCCATGAGTAAATGTCCTCTGGTCATCATAGAATATTCTTCACTGCCCTGAATGTAAAGCTAAGACCTGTGCAGCCAGCAAACTAACACCTCCAAACATGAAAGGCTCCTCCAGAGCTGACCTGTACCGACTAAAAAAATATAACTATGAGTCAATACTTTGGTGGCCGGAGGCATACTAAGTGGAAACCACAGGAACTGTGATTGGTCAGCTTGGGCTGCTTGTGCTTCCTCCTGCAAGTCTCTGATGCCAATCAAGATTGTTGCAAGCTGAGATGAGATAACACAACTTCAAGCCTCACGCAGTAACCTGCTCCTGTTGAGTAACATTTGACACTTTTTGTGATCAAGCAAAGTCAGTTCTACTGCAGCCTGTCTGCACCCTGTGATCTCCACTCTGTATCACAGAGAATAGAAACATGATGACTTGCGCTTTAATGAGTGCACAGCAACAGTCTCCTGCTCAGTAGAGAGAAGAGAGACGATGTTAAGAACTAAAAACACACGTGTGCAATGGATACATCTGCAGCAGGACGGCTGTAACACCAAACACAACCATGAACCTTTAACACAAACAGAAACTCAACTTTCCTCACACAGATTACAAGTACTCCTGACACACACTGCTGAAGTTTTACTGACTGAATGGTCAAGTTGTCAAGTCATGAGGTACACTGCACCAGTGATAAGGCAGCTGTGTGTTATGCCTTAAACAGCTGAGTTAACAGGACCACAGTCCTTCCAAAGAGCCGGCCTGCCAGTGTGTGTTTGATTACATAAGAGGCGCACATGTGTGCAAATGTTGGTTTGTGTGTATTTGTCTGTTTAAACGCAGTGTGTGTGTGTGTGTGTGTGTGTGTGTGTGTGTGTGTGTGTGTGTGTCCTACCATGAGCAGCTGCAACAGCAGCACCAGCAGAAGCAGCAGGCGTTGGGCCGCTGGGAATTCTGGGTAGTGGTCACGCCCCGCCCCCCTCCTGCCCCGCTCAGTGCCGAGGTCTCGCTGCGACCTCCCCCCATGGCCAGCTCGCCCCCTCGCTCGGCCGGGATCGGACCTGTGTACTGCAGAGACGCAGAGAGACAAAGAGACAGATACTGTCATTTACACTGGTGAAAGACGCATTCATGCCCTTTAGTTACTTGGAGTAAAAGTACCTACAGTACACTGCAATGTTCATAAATACTCAAAATTCGAAACCCCACTTCAGCCGTCAGTAAAGGTGCTTAAATTGAGTGACTGTTAATACTGACGCATCAGTGCATAAGTGTCCCAGGCAATCCAAGGTGCAACCACTGTACCTTTAACTACTTTTTAAGTAGACCAGTGGTTCCCAACCTCTGGGTCTGACCCCTTCCAAGGGTCACAGGATCAATTTGGAGGGTCTTGAGAGGATGGATGGGGTATGAAAGAAAGAAAAGTTTTGCTCCACAAATTTGGACCAACTTTTTGCACTTTTAACTAAATATTTTGTGAAATAATCAGGGTTCCTATAAGGAGTGTAAATCACGTTTCATCACAAAAATATACAGCCAAGTTAAGACTTTTAAGACCTTTTTAATGCCTCTTGATTGGTCTATGAGCATCATGTGATACTGGTGACGTTTCTATGGTCATGAAACGCAGCACTAGATTCTGATTTAGTAAAACAAGGAACAAATTTGGTGTAATCTCAGACATGTTTTGGGATTTGTGGGAACAACAGCCAAAACAATGTATCTTCAAAACGTTGCTGAAACATTCCAGTAATTCCAAAATATTTCCAGGCCTGGAAAACAGTTTTTCTTATTTCATAACTTCTTCAGGAATTTCATTGGAACCCTGAGTAATGTTTTATTTTACCTCTCTGGGCCTTGGACTGTTGTTACTGGAGGGTTAATGTGAAACAGCTAACTATTCATAGACATCTGGAACGTGACAAGAGAAAATGTTTTGTTTAGTGTCACAAACTGAAAAGGTTGGGAAACACTGCTTTAACTTTGAATAATGCATTTTATAATTTCATGAAATGTATTTTTATGCAAGATGTGGACCTTGACACATTAGCACAATTTCAGAAACGTCACATAAGAATCCCAAAGAAGCCAGTCACCTTCTAGCTGCATTTTTGCACTGGCAGGTCTGCTAATAACAGGTCAAACACAATGCAACGAGCCACATTCAGTGACGTGAGGGGAAAAAAGAAGAACTTTTAACTTGTTTCTGATGCTCCAACACCACCGGTGTCAGACAGAAGCTAAAAATTGTCCTCATGTGATCATCTCTGTTTACAGTAATCACTCCAAGGTAGTACAGTTAATATGTGTGTGTCAGTGTTTTCAAATGCAACACAGCAGGTTTGCCTTTAGAGATGAGCGACGATTATGAGATCACAATGAAAGATCTGAAGTCACATTGTGACAGAATAAACTGTTGTTGGCTGTTTATTTAATTAACCTCTAAGGCGACACTGGTCTCTATCATGGCAGACAGTCTTTACACACTGATAAGGAAGTTCTGACTGTGAATCACACATTATAATTTGAGATGGGGGAAAGAAAAAAGCAGAGAATGGAGAAGAAAGAGAGGTTTGTCAGTTAAATGAAGAAGCACGGGCACATGTCAGTGACTTGAAGGCTCAGTTATGAGCCCCTTTCTGCAGCGTAACCTGCTCTGAGTTCTCAAAAAACAGGACAAAGCAACATAGAGCTGCTGATTTAGATCAAGATGTTCAAAAATAATGATTCAGACTTTGACGACATTCTCATCAGCATTTGATTTTTTCTTTCAGTGAGTGAGATGTTGAAGGGGAGAGAAACTGAGACAGAAAGAAAGAAACACCAGAGGGGGCAGGGTTATCTGATGGGAGACCGCGAGAAAAGAAGGAATAAATACAGGGACTAGGAGAGAAAGACAAAGAGCTAAAAGGGGGAGAGATGTCAAACGGTGCCAAGAAAGAGATCACAGAGTAAAAGAGGAAGAGGCAAACAAGAGATTTACAAATTTAAAGAGGGCATGGAAGAAGAGAGCCAGAGCCAGAGAGAGAGACACCATGCAGAATAGAGGAAGTGAAAGAGAGCGACTATGGAGACAGAGGGGGCAATGTGATGCATCATGTGATTGAGCTGTGATCACACACACAAATACACACAAAGAAGATCACACAAACATAAACACAGGTTTCTCAACTTTGGGTTCTGGACTACAGTCGCTGAGCTCCTGGATCGACTGACATGCAGACGATGCTGCAGGAGTTGCGTCGACATTTAAAGGCTTCAACATCCAGCATATATTCTATTTAAAGCTCCCTCCATCCGCCAGAGAACATAACGGCACTCCGAGCTCAGAGTCAGTTTGTAATCTCAGGACGTCTGGCCCAGAAAGGGTTAAGAATCACAGCCACGGGGCAAATGTACACACACTGTACAGCCGAACACAGTAACACATGTATGAGCACATAGTGTACATCATGTACTCGCAGACATATGCACAAAAGGACAGCAAATATACGCACATACATAATGAAAAAGCACACAGAGACATCCATATGCACACATAAAGGTGCATTCATATGTACAAAGAAAAGTACGCAAATACACACACATACACACAGACTCAGTGTGTGTGTGTGCAGATAATTCCATGTCGATGCTATCATCATTAGATTGGGTGCGTTTGTTATTTTTCCATTTCTCTAAAATGGTGAAACTACAGCTCAGCTAACATTAGCCTCCAGCTGTCGACTCGTCTGTGAGTCTGTCTGCCAGCTCAGGGACAGAAGTGGGCTGCTGACCTGTGTGTGTGTGTGTGTGTGTGTGTGTGTGTGTGTGTGTGTGTGTGTGTGATGCCAACACTCTAGAGAGCGGGCGAATGTGGCAGAATGGTCGGTGATGCTGGTCACACTGTAGATTAGTGAATGAAAGAAGAAACCATGACAAAAAAAAAAAAAGAAAAGTCAATTCAGTGTGGACCAATGAGGACACTGTCATTTGAATTATATATATTAATATAATATTTGTTATGTAATGTTACGGAATACCTTGTTTTCTACATGGTCTTCCACAGTTTGAGGTTTGACTAGAGCTCAGTTACATCATCTCCCTGTGCCCTCTTCTTCTGCAGTGGTTTCATGGCAGCAGGCTGGAGAATTAGCTCACCAACTGTTGATGTCGACGTGATCAGCTCCTAATATCTGCACACTGGTAATGGATGGAAACTAGCGATGTCAACGACTAACCATTAATCGTTCAAATGCAGAGAATATTTTTGACTGGTTAGGCTTGTTGGTCAAAAGGTCTAATTTTGCTACTCTTACCGCTAGTAACACCATCCTAACCAAAAAGTGTTGCTATGGGAACAGTAGCCATGTTTCCATCAGCCTGTTTAAATGCGCATCTAGAAGTATCACATCGGAAAATTATGATGGAAAAAATTCGAATTAAAATCCCCTGATTCGCACAAACTAAAATACGCTCGCTTTAGCCGGCTTTTGGTTGATTTGAAAAAATGTTGATTCGCAAAACGGGATGGAAACAGTTATGTTCGAATTAAGTCTGATGTAGCGCACCTCTCTCCATGCTGATATCCACACTCCGGGTCAGGAAGGCGGTAATGCATTTACAAGCTGGTTGCCAACCGCCAGAAAACGTAGAAGAAGAAGAATGCGAGACTTGTTCTGTTTCCGGTTCTGCGGAAAACTCGCGTAGTTCGTAGTTTTCACCAAAGTCTGTACATTTAATGGAAACACACAGGATTCGTATTTGTTTTAATGCGCATTTCCCAATGATTCGAATCACTTTTGGATGGAAACATAGCTAGTGTGTCCACCCTCCAGTCTCAAACTTAGATGTGTCTAATATGGACAGACGAACCAAGTGGTCATGTTTTAGCTTTTCCTAAGACTGTAAGCCTTTATGATGAATCCATGGACGTAACATCAAAGCTGGATACTCTGCTTCATGACGTGATGAGTGAACATAGACAGTACATAGATTTTCTAGGCTTTGGAAAAGTTTTGCACCAAAGCTTTGTGGTCTGTGGGGGAAACACTTCTGTCTCCAGTACTGCGGTTGGCCACTGGGACAAACTGGCAGGCTGACACACCACGTTGTATCCGGCACTCTTGTTACAAAACCCTCTGAGACACACCTGCTGGTTGATCAGAGGCTAACTCAGAAAAGTGGGTGGGGCCTCAGGTCTGTATGGTGACCATAATACTGCCTGAAGAAACCTTACTGTAAAATCTGATGTTTTTCTCTGTCAGTGTGTGTTGGAGCAGGCAGCCTGTGGTGCTGCTGGCAGGTGTACAGTGTGTGTGTGTGTGTGTGTGTGTGTGTGTGTGAGAGTGCTCGCTGCTGAACAACCGCACACCCTGAAACACACACCCATCCACCCACCCACTGCACCGACGCCACAGTTTACCCGCACCATCAGGGCAAAGACAGGAACACTCCTTTCTTCTCTTTTATCACCCGTCACATCTTTTATAACACAGAGCTATCACGCTTCTGCCTCTGTGTGTGTGTGTGTGTGTGTGTGTGTGTGTGTGTGTGTGTGTGTGAGAAAGAGAGCAAGTCATTACGAAAACTGTGTGCAAAAATTCATGTTCTCTGGAGGTAATGACTGAAAATGAGAGGGTTCCTTACAAGTTTAGAGAAGGACAGACATAAAGAAAGAAAGAAAGAAAGAAAGAAAGAAAGAAAGAGTCCACACAGAAAAAGACATGAAGAGAGAGAAGCTAATGTGCACAGTTCTGAGCAGATGTCTCACTTCCTCTTGTTCCACGTGAATTTCAGTGTGTGTGTGTGTGTGTGTGTATGCGTGGGCGGGTGAGTGTGTGTGTGTGTTTAACAGGATTCGGGTCGGAGTGTTAATCTGATTAAACTAGATGACATTAGGAAGCCTAGAAACCACACACACGCGCGCACACACACACACACACACACACACACACACTTATACTCGAGGTAGTTCACTTCCTTCTCATCTCAGCTCCATCTCTGTAAATATTCTTTAACCCTTATTTATCCTTGTAGGGTTGATAAAGCACACATGCCGTTTTTCTGCAACGTCCTGCTACACAACACACACGTACACTCACAAACAGGCTGATAAGAAACCCAAATGAAGTGGTTAGCAGTTTCTTTTGTATTTTCCCAGTCCAGTCTCAAAGCCTTTACACACCAAGTACAGAAAAATTGTGCCATGTTAGAAAAGAAATATGACCTCATGTTGCAAAGTAAAGGAAAAAGTTTGATTTTGCCAGTAGGATAAAGAAGGGGAAATATATGAAAGCAATGTCCAACTTGAAATCATCCCCAATGAAGAGAAGGTAACGTTAGCCTATCCAGAAATGCTCCACAGTGATGATGAGTGCAATTTAATAGCCACACAGTATCATTTCCCAACTCGAGTAGCTGTGGTGCTAAATGCAGGACGCCAGCAGAGAGTGGCGACAGCCAGGGAGGTAACTCCAGACGAGACAAGCAAGTCAACATGTGTGTTTCCTTTTTGCCTCTGATTGTGTATTTTCTCAAGGAAAAGAACAATAATATGATTTACAGTTAAGAGTTACAGCTGGTTATAGCTGCTTTCATATATGACGAGGTGAGCATAATTAGCATTGCTTCCGTTCAGGAAGTGGAAAGCAAAAGCTGTAAAGAAAAGGCTGTGGGTGCATCTTTTTCTATATGTTGCACAGTCAAGACGGTTTGCAAATAGTCACTGGTGCCGTGTAAAAGTTCAACTAATCTGAATGATGCACAACAACTGCACAACTTTACTTAACCTCAGTGAGCCATTCCTATGAATTGTCTAAGATTGTTGGCATGACAAAGCCTAAAGATTGCATTTGAGGAAGTTACCATAGAATTAGCATTGTGACACTGTGGCCATACTGTGACACTGCTGAGGGCACCTCCAGGTCACCAACTGGGCTTAATCGAGATGTGGCCGCTTTAAGTGAGAGTTTGGTGCCATCCGTTGACAAGTCACTACCATGGCGACACTGTTTCTGCATGTTTTCAGTTCATAAAGTTACCTGTAATGTTTTGATCGCCTAAAAACTTTTGTTCAGCGTTTGGTTGAACTAAATCACCCTCTAAGTTTCTGCATTAAGTAAGAAATGTTTTTATTCCCTTTTTTCCCGCTAGCAAAAATTAGCATTTTCACAGTTAACCATAGACTGTAAATGCACAGTGCTCACTAAACTAGCAGCTAGCGTTAGGGTTGTCTCCACTGTCTCTGTGGTCACATTTGGCTCCAAAAATCCAAGATGGCAACAGCCAAAATGCCTAATATCGCGGCTTCAAAATGGTAGTCCACAAACCAATGGCTGACTTCATGGTGGCGACGTCCATTATTTTACAGCTAAGTCTTGTAACATAAGTGGACTTTATGTATTGGTGTAAACAGAACCCATGTTTCTTTTTTCTTAATTACTTGAACTGCTCATGTTTGCTAACTTTACTGACAAAGTGTTAACATATGTTTGTAATGAAGGCTTCCTAACATTAACGTATTAATGTGTCGACTGTATGAGAGTGAATGAATGCAGCCCTGTGCACTTTCACCTCCTTTGTGCTGTGCTAATTTGTCCGCTATCTCTGCTCTGCATGCTTTGGCAGCGCAGATGGACTCACATACCATGCCAATAAAGCAAGATGAAATTTAAAATCAGAGCGAGACACTGCCAGGGCTTTTGTGTACTGTGCGTACGTCTACCAACACACACACACACAAATACACACACAAGCAGCTGCACCTGCCAGCAGGGTTTAAGTAATTAAGCGCTCATTTTTAAGTATTAATCTGTGAGATTACTGCTTCGTAATCTCACCACTTGATCGCCAGCAGCCCTCTGTGAGTGTGTGTGTGTGTGTGTGTGTGTGTGTGTGTGTGTGTGTGTCACAGAGAGATGGGGTCACACTGATAGATCAAAAGATAGAAAGATGAAATGAAAGAGAGAAATCTATTTATAGGAAACACAGACTTGGTCAGGGACTGAGCCAAAAAGTCTTGGGATGGAAAGAAGGAGACACAGAAAAATAAAATTAAGAAAGATGAAAGACAAAGAGAAAGACAAGGACAGTTGCCATACTACAATACAAGTAAAGTGCAAAAAAACAAAAAACATAACATTGGGTACCGGTGCCGAATTACAGGTACCAGAACTGGTGCTGGAATCAGCTCAAATGTGAACGGCATCCGACCTCGTCAATCAGTTCCAATTGTTCACTTACAAACAAATTCAGTATGAAATAAAGTATGACTTCAAATCACCTGGTTGCTATGTGAACTTTTTCGATTAAAAGAGACGTAGCTGCAGGTGTAGCTCAGCACTGTGCGCCATCTACAGGCAATGAAAGTAAAAGCACATTTGATAGACGTTCCACCTGCAGGCAACCAGTGCGACAACAGCTGTTTTTTTGTTTACAGCTGCTCCTTGTCTGCATGTGTTTGAGGTTTAATATTTTACATTACTAAACCCTAAAACTAAGACTTTTGTTAACTGTGGCATATTTTTTTGCTGAATACTGAGAAGAGTACAGAGTTCACTGTGCACTCTGTGACATCGAGGACATGAAGACACTGGTGAGGACAGGAGGATCCTCACCACTAAAAAAAATCTTCAAAATAAATACAGTGTAAGGAAACTGTTCTTGTTGACTGCTGCTCTGGTAATTCCAGGTCAGACGACAGTGTGGTGGGTGTTGGCATTGATGAGGTTTAGAGAAAGCATCTTGGCGTCAGGGAATAACACTAGTCTTAAAGGGACAGTTAAGCTCAAAAGCTTTTTCCCCCTCTTACCTGTAGTGTTGGAGATATCGGCCAAAGAGATGTCTGCCTTCTCTCCAATATATGGAACTAGATGACACTTGGATTGTGGTGCTCAAATTGCCAAACAAAAAAAGTACATTTGAAAAACTCAACATCAATGTCTCTTTGCAGAAATCATGACCTGATTACTCAAGATAATCCACAGAGCAGTTTCATGTAGGAAATATTTTCTTTCTACCAAACTACAACCACCAACCACATCACCGTGCCGACGAAGCGTGCATCTGCTCAAAGACGAGAGGCTTGTGGTCGTGACAGTGCAAGAAGTAAACCTTAACCTCTATAACTGCACCAGGATGCCGACATCCTCGCTCCCCGCCTCCTCTGGTAAATGGTATCTCCCAGGCGCACTGCTTCATCAAACCATGTGATGTTTGGTATCACCGGATTCAGGAAGCTCTTGGCTTTTCAAAAATAACATTGTTTTTCTTTTATTTATTATGTATTTCGCACCAAAGCAGCTTAAACACACAAAGTCCAAAATCGCGTTGAGTGGTGACAAGTCATGTCATGCCGTTTTTCAACGGGAAAAGTTAAAGGATTTCTCGCAATCTTATGTGGAGCTGTTAGCAGGACTTAGCTGTTTCATAAAAGGTAAGAGTCTCACTCCTACCACTATTTTTGGCTGAGATATACCGTCTAGAAAGCGGGATCATAGCTTTCATGTTTCACATGGCTTTACTTGGTGATATTTTATGGTGTTTCTGTGTCATAAACAACATCAGCTATCATGATCACACCTGATTTCAATAAGGTACAATGTTTGAAGCTGGCTGAGTGTTGTTTGATCACTGATAGTACTGTTTTGAAGCCAAGTGACCGACTTGGATCCGCCTGGATCTTTTTTCATGGAAAAAACACTGTAGAATGGTCATACTTTGAGCAGTCTTCTTCAAATTTGAAACAAGTGTTCATTGATAGTGTGTCTACAGCCCCACAGTGTCATTTACCTGCTCAGATGAAGCCACAGACAGTTATTCATCCTGAAAATATTTTTTTATTTTATTTTAGGCAAAATCTTCAACTTTTTAGTGACTTCAGAGGCCCATTACTCTGTCTCTGTATCACCTAGAGTGTTTCTGACACTTTCACAAGAAACTTCAGGGAGTTTTCTTTCTGGCAAGACCTCATGCATGCATGTAGTCAGAGCGGTTCAGAGGCTACAGTCATTTTAGTTTGGGTATGTCATTTTAGGCGTTTTTGCTACAAAATGGGGGTGGAGTGCAAGAGGTTTTCATGGTGTTCTCATTGAGCTGTGATGTTAGCTAGCTCAGTGGTGCTAGGTGAGAAAGCAGTAGATGCACGCTTCTTTCTGCACGGTGACACAACTGGCAGGTGTTTTATCTGGAAAGAGACACGGCTGTTGTGTGTTTCAACTGCATTTTTTTGGGGCTTTGAGCACCACAAGCTGAGTGCCATCTAGTTCCATTATACTGGAGAGAAGGCAGACATCTCTACGGCCGACATTTCCAACAATCAGTAACTCACACCAAAGCAATTTGGACTGATTAATGGCACTACAGGTAAGAGGGGAGATATGAATAAAAACACACATAAACACATGCCTGCTAAGAATCCTAGGACCCATGGACTGCATGGAAAACGGACCAAATTTTGGCAAAAAAAAAAATTAAAAATCCCGAAAAATCCTCTACCTGCTCCCTGTTAACACTGGATTATAAATCAAGATCTTCTCCTAACCACACTGACTAATTGTTTTTCTTTATTGGCCTGTTCCCGACAATTTGACTTGTGCAGCCCTGCTTATGCAGAATTTTAGCAGACATCATCCAACACTGCATCATACTCCCTTACACCTTCAGGCATCATTACCTCACAGCTGATAGTGATTGGCCCAAACTACCTGCCTGCCGTGTTCTCTCATGTTTTGTCAATGATTTCAAACTGTGGGAAAGACTTCAGTAAAGTCACAGCAATAAAACAAAAGCCCTCAGGTGAGGAAACACCTGTTTGTGTCTGCCGAGGAG
Organism: Epinephelus cyanopodus; assembly: GCA_026686955.1. Taxonomy (NCBI): domain Eukaryota; kingdom Metazoa; phylum Chordata; class Actinopteri; order Perciformes; family Serranidae; genus Epinephelus; species Epinephelus cyanopodus. Next base: position 39,952,111 of record CM048922.1, read on the forward strand.
ACTTCGAGTTTGACTGGAACTCGTCTATTCAGAGATTTCAGGTGAAACAAAATAAACTACAGCGCAAAGCCACAGAACAGTTCAAACAGGGCTGCAGGTAACGAGTAAATAATCCATTAGAAAGGGAAGCACCAGGATACGGGCCAAACATCAGTTTCTGCCGATATTCCCCTCGTTGACGGCCGTCAGCTTTCGTTAAATAAGATGACTTTTACTGATGTTGTCCCTGTTGTCCTGGGAGGGACAGAGACGTTCACTTTTCACCATCGGGACAAAAGGACACACTAAACTTACTATTGACGCATCTGGGGACACAGCCAATTGTATCCCTGATAATGCTACGTTGTGAAGAACAAATCTGTGTTGACGCATCAGCAGGAGGAAGGAGAGCTAACGTTGCCGGGAAAAAACTGCTCAAGAGTAAACTTAAACTGAAACAGACCAGTATGTTTCCATTTTGATCAGTGTTAACTTTGCAGCTTTTCAGACAGTGTCGAGTCAAGTAAGAGTTAAATATCCGATCAACTGCTTCTGGTTGCTTTGCAGATTACATTTCGGTTTTTCCCAATAATTCTTACAAACAATGCAGGTGGACTTTGGTGAGTCACACACCCCAGATCCGCTGCAGGAAAGAAGGAAAATCTTTTACAGAGGAGAGGAGCTTCTCAAAGCTCCTGCCCCGACATGTTAAACACTGCTAAAGCCTCACTAATGCACTGTTTAACACACGCACACAACACACACACAAACACACACACGCACACAGTATGCTCCTCTCCTCTCGCTCTTGATCTGTCTCTCTTAATTTACTCTTTCTACGAAAATGTCACACACTCCCTTACTTTCACAGAAAAACGCTCTCTTACTTTACAACAGTCTCTCTCTCTCATACACACACACACACACACACACACACACACACTGAGTGAATCTATAAATCCAGCCTAACAGCACTCTGTGGTGACAGAGTCAAGGTTTTTCACCAGAGGGCTGCGCCGACAAACCGTATCAGCTCCCAAATTCATCTCCTCTCCTCACCTTATATGGACAAGCCTGTCTAAACACACAGCCGAGCTACAAACGCTCACACGTGCATTCAAAGCTACAGTCAACAAACACACTATGATGCACACAATCGCAACAACATGCACGTGTCCACTCACAATCAGCCCACACACACACACACACACCACTAAAACCACACAGGCTGCAACAGGCATCCCCTCAAAGAGGATCTTCCTAAACCCAACGAGAGGATGTCGACATCCCGTTAAAACACGTGAATCACATTTTCTTTTCTAGATGAGCAGGAAGGAACTAGGGACATCATGAGACCAGGTACTTCGGTACCACATCGATGCCAAAATTCTGAAAACATTATAGTTATTGTTTTTTCTCCAGCACTGTGAGTAATGTAGGGACCAGGGATGCAATTCTCCAGGACCTGACAGCATATAAACCTTAAGCAGTGCTTCGCCACTAGGTCCAGATTTCTCTTTAGTCATTAGTTCAAAGTCCACACTGTTGAATACAGTCAGTGTCATACCTGAATTCGGTCATCGAGCTAGTTTACTGTCTCTATCAGTCGCTCACTCTACAGCAGGAAACAACACTTCAAAATAAAAGCTCTGTGCTGGAAATTCACTGTACTTCAGAATTAAGTGTGTTTTTTACCATCTGGACATGTTTGTGAGTCACTTGCGGTCCATTCAGAATAGACTCGCAACCAGGTTTTTTGACAACGACCCACCAGTCGTGAACCACTGCTTTAAAGTGTTCTTGTCTGCTGATAAATGCCAAAGGAAGTAGAACGCCGAGCAGCATGAATGAACAACACATGGAGGACGGCTACAGCGCTGCGGATTTGCACTCTGCTACAAACGGCGGCAGCGTAGTGACACATCGAGTGATGTATATTTAGCATTTTTTTCTGGTTGCCGTCCAATCACAGTGGAGGAGGGGTGGGACAAATGGCCTCCCACAAAAACTCCCGTCACATCTTACATGTTCAAGTGCTGAACAACAATGGAGGAGAAATATGTTAATACACTGAAGGCTCTTTATTAATGTTTCCTCGCCCATGAAATTTCATAACTCCCAGAGACTAGTAGCCTGAAATCCTGACTCAAATCCAGAAAGATTTTGAGTCTCGCCCTCACTGATACACCCTTCCTACCAAAGGGGCGGCACTAACTGAGGCATATTAAGTGCCGCTGTATGCAACTGGATAGCACGACAGCCAATCAGAGCAAAAAATAAAGTGTTTGCCATTTGTTTGCCAACCAGTGGGGCTAACTGATATATTATGCTTTTGCCGTATCCCGTCGGCAAAAACTTCCTTCCTGGAAACAAAGGCTTCTGTTTCTCTCTCAAGGAAAAAGTGTAGTTGGCTTAGCGTTTCTTCCAAAACTAAATTGAATGGACGCGGTCATAGACTGATCTGATTCGTCTGACTGGTGATTTGAATTTGATGGGGCGGGGCATCTGGATTTCCAGATGTTAGCAGACTAGTACTTTGTGTTCAAAGTGGATCATCAGGGATTAATAATAAAATGTAGATTTGTTGTTTTGTTTTTATGGTGGCATTGAATTGGGAATTGTGGAATTTTGCTGATATTGGTATCGACCACTGACCTCTGGTTATTGTGACATGCCCAGAGGCAACATACAAAGACACTTAATCCAGGGAAGTTGCAGAATTAAACTTGTGTGCCAAGCGTATCGGAGAACTACAGGAGCTGACGAGAGACTGCAAATAGCCCGATCTAGAGCCAGAGTTCAGTTTGTCTGTTCTGTAGAAACAACATGGAGGACTCCATGGAAGTAAAGTAGTAGTAGTAGCATAAATAACCATTCACATAAAGGTGGGAGGATTATCTTGAGTAAGTAGATATTGCTCAGACTTGTTACTGCTGAGTTTTTCTGAGTGCTTCATCTCCATTGTCATGGGGGCGGAAGCACAAAGCCCAGAGATGATTCAAAACAAACTTCCACCTCTGTGGCGAGACACCAATAATGGTGAACTGATCCTTTAAAAGCAATGTATTTGTGTTGTAAGCTCACAGGTTTGATCCCTGCAGCATGTGTCAATCAGCAGACGCATTTTCTGCAGACAGAGAAGCTCTGTCTTTCATTCTCTGTTAGCGTCTCTGGACAGCTGAAGCTCTGAAAGGGGAAAAAGCCACGAGCAGATCTTAAACAACACATAACAGGAGCTGTGGTGGGAGGTTAGATGGTTCCTCCAACACGGTCATCATCCACCACATTATCCACGCAGTTGTATGCCAGCACCAGCAACACACGCTGCCTTAACTTCACCTCACAGCTCAGCCTTTTCCATTGGTATCAGCAGCTACTAAAATTTTACTTCAGGACTCATCATCTTACTGGGATCTGACACCAGGTGATCCATCACAGCCAGACAATCTCTTTGTTTTTCCATATTCAGTGTATTACATAGAATAGATAACGATGAAAATACTGTCAATATAGTACATACTTAAAATGGTATTGATGTTTCTGGGTGACTTAAATTCATTTTGTTGCTGACCTCATCCACAGCAGTGCATTGCTTAGCTTCAGTGTCGGAGTCTCCAATCTGGGGGGCGTGCTGACTGACACCTACTGTATGTGATATACTGCCTATGGATAAGATCTTCATACAACCCCGCTTCAAAAAATCCGGATTATCCCTTTAAGAAAGTTGTGATTTTTTTTTTTATTACAGACCAGAGAAGCTTACAATCAATGGGAAAAAAAGTTATCGGCAGATTAACATAAAACTTCAATTAATAGCCCGGGATTTTATTTGCTTCAATCACTGAAATCAATGGGCTTATATTTAGGACAGGCCTTTAATTCCTTTCACACAAAACTGTTGGTCAGTGAAGATCAGGAAATATAATTAAATAGTTTATTTATGCCAGTGTGAAGTTTACTTGTATAAAAATAAGGCTTCAGATAACATATTAATTATGAATAATTAATAACACACAGCGCATCAGGGAGAGAGAGTTATGGCATTCAAGGATTGAACCACTTCACAACTTGGATTCATTTTTATGAAAAATTCTTTTGACTCTTTTGATCTGAGGACCCTTACGGACTAAAGGAATATGAACAACCGACCAGCGAACAACCTGCTTTTATACATCAGAAGAACTTCTATTTAAAACGTAAACTTCTTGGCAACTAGATGAGGCGTCCAATTGAGACAGATGTTTATTTAAGACGTGTAGCCACACGCTTGAGTAAAAATAACCATTGCTGCAGCTTAAGCTTTTGTCATTTGTTGTATTATAAAAGCTGCAAATCCAACTAAAATCCTAAAAAAAATGTTAAATTTCATAGTGCGTTAAAATGTCCATATTTTGAAAAATTATTTGTGTTTGATGTAATGTTGATATTGTTGCTGGATCATTTACTGTATGTGTGGTAAGTGTAAAGATTTGCAAATTCCGCCTAAAATTTTTACACAGACATTGTTGCCAAGGCAACTTATTGGGATCCAAATAAATGATAAACAATAAACTGAAGCCAATGCGTGTCTGGAGAGTGTGAAACCCATCTGAAACCTTTGAATTTGGAACACATTATATACAATATAAAGCAAGGTTATCTGACATTTATCAGCCAAAAAATGCAAACTGCATACCCTCTTTTCAGGAACTGAGACAAACAGTCTTGTTAAAGCTTGATGACGAAGCATTTTCCACTTTATCTAACGGGGTGTTGAAAGAGTTTCATCAGAGATACAACAGAGAATGTCCTCAGCAACCCACAGAGGCGTTGTTAATACACATAAATTTGAGCAATGAAGAGACATCCAGTGTGGTCGACACTCTTCCCAACTGCATGGTAAGCCAGAGAGGCAATCAAAACACTAACCCTGGTGCTGCCTCGCCTTATCTGTTGAGCTGTAACTTTTACGAGCGTACACGAAAAAAAAACCAAACCCTGTTCAATAACCGGCACATGAAACTGTCAGCACACAGAAACCATTCAGCAGCAGAGCTCACCAGAGACGAGACGATTCAATGGTGGATCAACGCCGGACGACCGAATCAAAGAACAAAAGGCTCCTTCTTTTTATTTTCTCTCACTCTTTTGCTATTAGCTCCGGCGTTTCCATCAATCAACGCTTCACTCCAGTAAAGGAGAAAGAGAGACGAGAGGCAGTCCAGTGCAACAGGAAAAGATGGAGAGAGACAGAGAGAAAGAGAGAGAGGCAGGAAACGGAGTCAGAGCTATTGTGACACACAGGGCTTCTTGGTTTCTATCTGAAACTTGATGAATCAGACCTGGTGTCTACACACACACCCACACACACACACACACACACACGCACAACCCAACCCGTCATAAGTGCATGGGCCTATTCATGCCGTGATGGCTTAAAGGGAAAAGCTGCTAAAACCCAACATTTACATTCCTTCTTTCTCTAAACTTGGACACCCCTGGACTCCAGTCTAGACTTGTCAACGTCTCTCTCTTTCACAACTACACCAAACTTTACAAATCTGCCGATGTATCCCCCAGGCTACATAAAAGCTCTGGGCATCCATGCATGAGAGATGAATGTCTCTTCACAGCTCTACCATGTCTTTATCCTAATTCTTTGACAGGAAGTACAGCAGAAAAGAGGCCAGCTGTTTGAAGGACTGATAAGAGAAGCTTTGCTGTTGTCTTGCTTTCCTCTCATTGTAGCTAAAAGTAGACACCCCTATACTTTTTGTCAGGGTCTGGTTTTTACAGTTTGGGCCTCCAAGTTTCAAAGAATGTAAGTATCAATGCTTCATACAGTGATATTTCAAACAGCATGCTTCAAACTCCGTGGCAACAGTTTGGGGAAGGCCCTTTCCTGTTTCAACATGACAATACTCACACAAAGCCAGGTTTATAATTAAGTAGTTTTCCCAGTTTGGTGTGGATCTTGAAGGGCCAGCACAGAGCCCCAACCTCAACCCCATCAAACACCTTTTGGGATGAGGCGCTGACTGTGAGCCAGACTTTATCACTCAGCATCAGTGTTGGACTTCACTAATGCTCTTGTGGCTGAATGGGAGAAACTCCCTGCAGCCTTGCTACAAGAACAGAGGCTGTTTTTGACCTCATGCTGCTCCGCCTAGTTTTTCTCTTACGGTTCTCACGCAATTGCATTTATTCTGCGGACCATTAAATTGGCAACAAACAACCGATGATGTATTTATTTATTAATCCAAATGCCTAACCTGGAGGTTTGGAAGCTTTTTCATCTCTCCACTACGTGTTTTGATTCTGTCATGATGCACTTTTTTGTTTTACTGCAAAATTACATGCACAAAACTAGTGTAAACAGCTGCTGGCTGTGTGCCAGCTGGATGGAATCCAAAAGCACGTCATCAATGTTTTTGTACTGTAATCTCACTGCAAGAAGGGGCAGACAAATCTCCGCAACAGAGAGTTCGAATGAACAAACAGTTGTCACTGCTAGAGTTGGGTACCAAACTTGGTGATGCGGTCAGTTTGGTCAGTACCCTGAAAAGTACCAAGTGCTGATTTACATAAAATCCATCTGTGGCAAACGGGTGCTTTCACACCTGCTCTGTGTGGTTCAGTTCAATCGAACTCAAGTTCATTTGCCCCCTAAGTGCAGTTCGTTTGGGCAGGTGTGAACACAGCAATCACACTCAGGTGTGCACCAACACAACCGGACCGAGACCTTCTTGAAGAGGTGGTCTCGGTCCGGTTACAAATGAACTCTGGTGCGGTTCGTTTGTGGTGAGAACTAGAGTTGTACCACTACCTATACCAGTATTGGAAATGCCTCCGATACTGCCTAAAATGCGGTATCAGGTATCGGCGAGTACAGCCTATGACCACTCCGATACCACATAATGCCTCACGTCATTACACATATGCACGGTACAGGCAAACGATACGGAAACGGAGCGGAGTTTAAAAAGCATTCTTCTGTAGCCTTTAAAATGTCTTTTTTACCAAACTGTGTGGCTGCACTTCAACCTGTGTCTTGATCTGTGTCAGCACTGGATAATAATAATAAAAAGTTTTACAGCATTCATTCTACTATTATGTATTTATATCTTAATATTTTACATATAGTTTTAGGAGTTGAGACATACAACAGTTCATATCCCAGGCAATTATACAACTTTGGAACAAAATTAGTCCCTGATTCAGACCAAAGGAGACGACTCTAGGTCTGAACGCATCTGGGTAGAAACACTGGGTTTAGACAAGAGGTGAATTTCTGCAAAGCACCCAATGTCTGGAGGCCAACAATGGAGCTCCGCAGAGCTGCCAAACTATCGATATAGTATCGATCAGCAGCAACAATTGATGTGGTCTATTTTCCTTTCTCTGTTTTTATTTTTATTTTTTGTAATAATCTAGTATCACTGCTAGACGAGTGGACACATACACAGAAGCAGATGGACAGAGACACAGCTCTATGTGTGATTATAAAAAAGCAGAGCTGAGTTTTAGTTTATTAAATTAAGCTTTAGTTACAGCCAATAAAGTAACATACTGAAAAAACACACTGCAGAGTTCTGTTCTGTTTTTCCACTGAAATCTTAAATCGTTCAAAAAGTGTGCATCGGTGCAAATGTCTCTAGGCATTATTTGGATGAATACTGGGATTCTAACTGGTTCTAAGTTACGGATGATAACCCTGGCGACACTGAGCAAAGCAATCACACTTCCTCTCTAAAACGGAAGTAAGATTACAAAATGATGCAATGTGGAGGCGCCCTGGTTCAGGCAAAGACTCAAGTCAACAGCAGCAGCAGCAGAGTAATGTCCATGGTTTTTGTTCAACGATCAGATATGACTGAGGGTTTCCTGCAACATATATAAAAAATTAGAAGCCAACAGCCCAAATGTTCTCACTCAGGCGCTGACGTGTGAAAACAACTCTGCAGTTCAGATACAAGGTTGAAGTTTGAGTATAATCAGTCACTCTCTAGACTCTGGAGAGTTCATTTAACGTTTGTCTTGACTAAGTGGAGTTGTTGTCAGGCTAGAATGGGCAGCGCTTACCACCTCCATTAACAAATGTCCTGGGGGAAAGTGTGTGGGTGTAATGTTCAGGTGTCCACATACCTTTGGTACCACACAGTGTATGTGTGAAGTCCTGTGGCTACAACGACTGAACTACTCACACAGGAACACCCTTCCATACAGGATGCATCCTTGCATCAGGAAACATTCAAATGAAAGTTGATAGGAAAGTAAAGATAAGAGAGGAAAACATGCGGGAATGAAGGAAGCGAGGGGGAGAGTGCGATGAGAGAGAGTGAAGGAATTTGGGGGAGTGGGAGGAAGAAGTAGGGAAAGAGAGATGGGGACATGGAGAGGGAAAGTGGGTGAGAGGCAGCGATATAATAGTGGAGAGAAAAAAAGAGTGGAATGGGGGAGAGTGAGATAAGGAAACCAGTGAGGAGGACAGGCAGGGAAAAAGTAAAAGGAAAATATAGATGGCAAACAGAGGGAAGGAGGGAGGGGCAATGAGGGAGACAAGCTGACAGCAGTTATATATAGTCAACAGTGGCAGCGACATGTGGAAATTAAATGACAGTTTAATTTAGGAGAATGATCAAGAGGAGGAGAGGAGGAAAAACACGGAAATGAAAAGTACAGTAGAGCCCAAACGATACTGGATCTGTCAGGGTAATATCCAAGGTCAATATTAGAAAGTTACAAATACAGATTTGTGTGATTTAGCCAATCAACTAAATTAGTTGTGCATTTTTCCATCGAAATTACCCTGTAAATGCATGTTTTTAAATGCGCGAACAGCAGCTCTGTAGACAAGCGTGCCTTTCTGTTTTTTAACTAGCGGGTCACGTTCAATGTCACGAACGTGTCGGAAAACAGGTTCATAAACAGTAACCTAAAAAGCAGCACTGAAGCCACACGTGATGGCTTCTTCTTTGTCATATCTGTTACTCATTTGGTATCTCTTTAACACTCAGTGCCAACTAATTTGGAACAATGTTGGAGCACTGCTTGGACGGGGACAGTTGGAATTCGTGTTGTCTTGTCAGTGTATCTCGCTGTAAAACGTGTCCACCCAGGCGTCATGTTTCTGTCACTGGAGCCGATAAATAACTGAGATTATTGCAGAGTTACTTGTCCTGATAATGAATGCTGATTGTGACCTGAAGCCTAGTTCAGACGATATGAACTGAGCTTTAATCAATCGCCAGATGTTATACCCCTCTTCCACCAAAATTAGCATGTGTACGCAGGTTTTTTAAACACGGGTGAAATTGCTAAAAACAGGCAATTTGTTATTGCATTTCTGAAGACTAATTTAGAACGATCTCTGAATCTGAATCTCGGTAAAGTGGCTAAAATTAGTATGTTCACCCAGGTGTTGTGTTTCCATCAGTACTGATCGGAGCTGGAGCAGATAAATACTCGTGACTACTGCAGAGTCATCTGACCCGAGAGTGAATGCCGAATGTAGCCTCTCCCAGATGTTAGCAGGTGGTAGCTGGTTTTTTGTGCGGTGGAAAAAGGCTTCAGTGGCAAAAGAGCCATTCATCCATCCATCCATCCATTTTCATCCGCTTATCTGGGGCCAGGTCACGGGGGCAGCAGGCCAAGCAAAGCACCCCAGACGTCCCTCTCCCTAGCAACACTTTCCAGCTCCTCCTGGGGGACCGCAAGGTGTTCCCAGGCCAGACAAGATATGTAAACCTCCAGCTTGTTCTGGATCTGCCCAGTGGGACATGCTTGGAACACCTCTAGAGGGAGGCGACCAGGAAGATCCTGATCAGATGCCCGAACCACCTCAACTGACCCCTTTGGATGTGAAAGAGCAGCAGCTCTACTCCGAGCCCCCTCCAGATGTCCGAGCTCCTCGCCCTATTTCTAAGGCTGAGCCCAGACACCCCACAGAGGTAGCTCATTTCCACCGCTTGTATCTGCGATCTCATTCTTTCAGTCACTACCCAGAGTTCATGGCCGTAGGTGAGGGTTGGGACGTAGCTGGACCAGTAAATTGAAAGCTTTGCTTTCTGGCTCAGCTCCCTCTTCACCACGACGGACTGGCACAGCGCCTGCATCACTCCAGAAGCCGCACCGATCCATCTCGCCCTCCATTCTACCCTCATTTGTGAACAAGACCCCAAGATACTTGAACTCCCTCGCTTGAGGCAGTAACTCTTCCCAACCCGGAGAGGGAAAATCACCGGTTTCCAACAGAGGACCATGGCCTCAGACTTGGAGCTGCTGACTCTCATCCCAACTGCTTCACACTCAGCTGCAAAACACTCCAGTGCATGCTGGAGGTCACGTTGTGGTGGAGCCAACAGAACCAGATCATCTGCGAAACGCAAAAGAGCCAGGCTTTCTATAATTAGCTTTCATTTCTCATATTTCTCTCCTTTAATACTGAACTCACTGGCATGGTCCACCGGGGTTGCCCTTCTCAAACTGCATTCTTTGTGTTCCCATGAACACTTGAAAAGTCATTAGTCATGGTCCAACTACTGTTTCAAGTGCTGTTTAGAGTCCACATTTGGCCAAATACAGTGCAAATGTTCTGGAATGTTCTTGCTCCACACACTTTATCCATGATGCTTTGGGAGCCAACTTGTGTGCATGGTACATTTCACATCTACCAGTAGCAACAATAGACTGGACTCAAAACTGTCACAATTTTCATTCTACAACTGTTATTGTGTCAGCACATTACATTTTCAGACAAGATATTAACTATATAGATGTTTAATATCTGGCTAATTTATCAAAAATAATGCCAACTTGAAAACTGGCTGCAACGTTTACTGAGACGCGAGAACCCACTCGCCAGACGAGACCGGCTGGTCACCTTGGCGGCCGGCAGGCTAGCTCCTGGAGTGTTTTAATTAGTTAGTCAAATCAGCTTGATGGCAGGCCAAAACTGAACTTGTGTGTTGTTGGGTTTGTGTGTTCCCTGCAAGCCGGAGCCTGCACTCAGCCAATGATCCTTTGTGAGGGAGGAATCTATTCAGTCTCAGTGGACTGAGTGTTTCTGTGGTTCCTAAAACTCCAGGGTAATACGTCTTCTCTCTAGCAGATCGTGTCACGTCAGCTTCTGATTAAACTGTAATTCCTAGTGTATCATTAATTTAAAGCGACAGCTCACCCCAAAATCAGAAATTCTGCCTCTTTCCTTCAGTGCTATTCATCAGTGTGGATTGTCTGTGGACTATCTTAAGTAACTGGGTTAAATTTCTGGAAAGAGACAGTGCTGTTGAGGTTTTAAATGTATTTTTGGCACTTTAATGACCACAAGCCAAATGTCATCTAGTTTCATTATATTTGAGAGAAAGCAGGCATCTCTACGGCCGATATCTCCAACACTTGGCAACTCACAGCAAAGCAAACTAGACTGATAAATAGCACTACAGGTAACAGGAAAAATATGTGGGTTTTTTTTTATAAGTGTTAGATTCTTTTTTAAAATTCTATTAAATCTTTATTTAACCAGGAAACCGTCTTAAGATTAAAATTCTCTTTTTCAAGAGTGCCCTGGCCGAGACACGCAGCAAGGTTACAGAAAGACAACACAGAACAAATGTAAAGCTCTAAAGCAAGCGATATAAAACACAACAAAAGCTTACTACCAAGAAAAGCAAAAAAGTATGTTAACAAAGACTAACAATGAACCATAAAAATGGAAAAAACAGCAACTACACCACAACAAGGACCAGCAAAGACGCACCATGACATTGGCATATCGAAGATTGTGTACAAAAATCCTGCATCAGTATTTTGAAACAGTCGAGAGAAACCAACGAGGGCAACTTTGAGTCCCTCTGCAGAATATTCCACAGATAAGGAGCTGCAGACATGCCAGACTCTGTGTGTATCCTCAGTACAGACAATAAAAACATGTTTTGTGAATGGAAGGCACTGCCATTTCCAATGTTTTTGCCTAATGTACACACATAAATATGCTGGACGTAGGCCAAGAATAGCTTTGTGAACAAGAGAATGCCAATGAAAAAGTCTACGAAATTTTAAGGAGAGTCAGCCAACCCAAGCATACAGGACACAGTGATGAGTTAGTGGCTTGCAATTGGTGATAAATCTCAATGCAACATGGTGCACAGATTGTTGAACCAAGGGTCAAGGAAGGTGAGTCAGATACATATTCAATCAACATTTAACCTGCATGGTAGGGATGCACCGATCCGATATCTGGATCGAATATCGGCCCCAATATCATCAAAACAGATGGATTGGGTATCGGAAATTGCAACCTATACCCGAGGCGATCCTTTCCCTTTATCTATTGTGACGCGAGCTACGTCATACGTCATGAGGCGAAGGAGCTGTGTGGAGGTATTTCACACTATTTCAACTGCTGTTGCACAATTGTTTATTTTTTCTAAAAATAAATAGTTCATCATTGCATTAACCTGTTTCATCTAGTTTCATGTTATCTTAGGAAAGATCTGTGTCTTCAATGCCTGATGCCTCTAGTCTTTTCTGCTCTACATAGCTTTTTAGATCAACCATGGTATCGGATCGGTATCAAAACTGAAAAAGCTCGATCGGTGCATCTCTACTGCATGGACTGGGTACCTAATATCAAAAGAACTCTGATCAAGATCGGGGTCAAGAAAAACTTGCCTGGGAGAGCCTTACTAGATAAACAGATAGATCTGCAAGGATGCTCGTTTGTTGCCACGTTCTGTACTGAGAACTACCTATTCTATTTCCATTATTTACATTAGCCTGTTCCTTTGCTAGCAGAGAGGTGTCTTGGTCACAAAAACATCTCCCTGACAGTGAAACAAAGAAATTCATAAAGACACAAGAGTTAAACACAGAGAGGAAAAGCAAGAAAAGGTGCAGTTGGTTTACCAGTACGTCCGTCATGTCGCAAGGGCGGGCAGTCGGTTAGTGTGCGAGTCGTCAGCGATGTTAGCAGGCCGGACACATGCATGTCATCCCCCCTTCTGCCTCGGACCTCTCCTTTGTAAATACACACACGCGCACACACACACACACACACACACACACACACAAAGGAAAATGCACAAATGTACGTGCAAACGTGCATTCACGCAAATTTGCCACATCGAAGCACAATACAAATGCACCACAAACACATACATGAGTGTGTGTGAAATCCCACAAAAGCATGCATGGACCAAATACACAATTTACACGCATGTAAAAGCACACACACACACAATACAACACACACAATGAGCACCAAAAATCCCAGGGAATATACATTTATCCACAAAACACAGGCACCAGCACACACACACACACACGCACACAAGGAGAGAAAAAAAGCCATTGTAAGTGTGTGTGTACCAATCATCCTCCTGCCACCTTCAGGATCTTCCATCTTTTACACAACACACAAAGGCACACATTTTCACTAATCTGATAAACATCTAGTAAATTTTAGTTTCCAAAAGTTCAGTGAAAGAAAAAGAGAGTGAGAGTGTGTGTTTCCATGAACTTCTCTTATGCAAACATACTGAGGATGTCCTAACAAGATGATTTAATCAGGAGCGACAGAGAGTCTTCTCCTGGTACATCACAGTCGGTCGCTGCTGCTTCCCATCAAAGATGACGTCCGTTACGTTCACACATTAAAACTCTATTAAGCAAATGATTAATATTAACTCTGAATCAGGTGCCTCCCTGTAATGTGAAAATACACCAGACCGTATCAGTGCTCACGCTGACTTTATTAAGAGAATCGGCTCTCAGCCATGACGTGACTGATTCACATTAAATACAAACTCTTCATCAGTGTCATTATGAAATTCTGGGTTTTAAATGCATTAAGTCACTTTTGGCTGCAAACACAGTTTCTAGAGCCACAGCAGCTCCTGGCCTCATACAAATGACTCCAATGAGCAGGAAGGTACAGAGTTGGGGAAAAAGAGAGCACTGGTTTCGGCAGATAAACTCAGTTAAGGTATTTGTATCGAGATGAAAAGTCTGTGCGTCCATGGCTAATTCACAATAAGTACTGGAACATCACAGAGTTAAACACCTCTGAATAATGGACAAAACCAGGGTTAAAACACTGACGAATACCGGACAGAACCAAGTCACTGTGGACTGGACCAAACCAGGGCTTAATAACCTGGACCATCCCGACTCCATATCGGATCAGCAAACTTTCTGTTGCTGCCGTCTCCAGGCCCCTTCCAGCAAACAGTCAGTTCAACATCTGCCCGGTTAGCGCGACAAAGCACAGCAGCAGTGGCTAACATCCAAAACTGAGTTGCTGTAACGGGTTAACTCTAATTAAAGCCATGTGATTATTACCCCGTCACTGTGGGTGTGTGGGCGGAGTGTTCCCCAGCGCAGAGCTCACACTCCTGCAGCTGCAGTTACAACCCATACAGTTTGCAGTATGGTGGTTGGCAGTTGAACATGCCAAAATGCCACAGAAATGTTTCAAAGTATGCCTATACCACACTCCATTCACACTAGGCGTATCGAAAGAAGTACGACATTGGTATCAGTATCACTTTAAGGCTACTGCTGTTGGTACTGATTTTTTTTAAAATGATACCCAGCCCTAAAGCCACGGCTTAAACACCAGGGACTACTGGAATAAACCAGGACTACAACTTCAGTGAATACTGGACCAAAGCGAGGCTAAAACATTCCCAACTATTCAAATAAAACAGGGCTTAACGTTATCTAACACTGAGTCAATTCAAAGTCTTAACACCAGGACAATTGAACCAAACCAGGGACCTATCACTGGTGACAACAAGTCCAAACAAGGGCTAAAATTATCGGGACAAAACAGAGCTTGACATTGTATAACAAAGGACCAAACCAACTCATATTGGACCAGACCAGATCAACTTTGACCAACTAAGGTTAAATCAACAGTGAATATTGGACCATACAAGTTTGAAACACCCATGAATGTTGGGCCAAATAAGGGCCAATACAACCAAATTAAAAACGTGCAAATATTGGGTGGATGGAAAAACAAACATATCAAAACTGTCTATAAAAAATCATGTAGTGAAAAAGAACAACATACAGTTCAGCTGTACAAAGAGAAAGGAAAAAAGAAGGATGAATTTAAAATGGGAGACAGGTGAATTGGTGAGTGTGAATGGTTGTCTGTCTCTACATGTCAGCCCTGCCTCTCACCCAGTGTCAGCTGGGATAGGCTCCAGCCCCCCCGCGACCCCAAACAGGATAAGCAGTTAGAAAATGGATGGATGGAATTTAAAATGTTGGAGTTACAAGGTTTTCAAACAGCAGTCACACTGTGTTTTAGTTTACGTCATGGGTTCATTTTCCTTCAAAATTCCCTTTCAGAGAGTAACTTGAGTTCCACATTGAAACCATGAGACAGAGATTAGTGGCAGGCTTGTTGCGCATCATGTCAATTAGTTTCAATAAGGAAACCTAATGCTAAGAAGTCATTTTGGAGAAATAGAAAGGACCAATTTAGTTTGGCCTCCAACCCGACAAGTGTCAGGCAGTCAGACAAGCAGAGATTTACTGTTACTGTTAAAAAACATACACATTCAGATTAGCATACAAATAAACAAAGTATGACTGAGCTCAGTCAAAGTATATCTTAAGTTCTGGATTCTTAAAGCACTGTGACGAGCCCCATACAGTCCCTTGATTTGACTGTAAAGGACTGATTGATGTAAAGCTGAATCCAAATTTTGAGGACTTAATCCTGGCAAGTGATGATGATGCCTAAGACCACATTTGTATTCCCCAGGAAATAATTCTTTGAATTTTTTTTTGCCTTTATCAGAGGTCGACAGTGAGGAAACAGACAGGAAACAAGCGGACTGAGAGGGGTGTGGCAAACAACAAAAGTGATGTGGAATCTAACCAGGAATGTTGAGATTATTTGGGTCTCAGGGCGCTTCAATATAAGCGATTTCTGATTTTTGAAGTTGAAATGTGGTGCAGATCAAATATGTGTTATGGACATGCTTAAAAGGAAATTACCACAAGGAATGTTTTTGATATTTTTGTGTTTTTTTGACTGACATATAGGTGTTACTGTGGGTATTGCTTGATTATAATAGTTTCAGATCTGATCTTGGCCAAACAAAAATGTCAATCTTATATTGATAATACAATTTGATATTCACTAATGCAACTCTCATCCAAATACACTAGCCCTTTGTAGATAGGAGTAGTGCAGATTTACAAGAAAGCCCAATCAGTCTTTTTTCAGCATTGGCAGTATAAAAACAAAATCGGGGAGTGCAGCAAAATGCCGCCTACCTACTTTTGTTTATACAGAATGTGCCTTTTTCGGGGCAATGGGGGGCGTGAGCAGGTAACAAAACGTGTAGCTCAGCGTGTGACGTAAACAGTGACGTGGGGAGGGAAGCCGCGGCTGGTCAGTCCGTTCTTCACCGTCCCCGTCATCTTTACAGTGTCTGTCAGGTCTAAACGCTCGCAGCTTGCCGGCAAAACAGCCCAGCATTCGTGGAAAATCTGGCAGTGTAAAAGGGGCTACTGATTGTTAAGGCCTGCCTGCAAAACTTTCAGCCAAACATGACATCAACATCACTTTTCAGGCCAAATTAAGTGAATTTTAAAGCAAATTTTGCTGAGTTTTAACCAACTTTGTAGCACAACACAACATAATCGGTCTCAGATTCTCAGTCCAAACTCCAATTTAACAGTAAAAATAGACAGTGTTGATCAATAATAAACCAAGATTCTCTTACTGCGTTGTTTATTTCTCGTTTCAGATGTCTTCAGTAACATATTTCAGTGCACTTTTTGACTGTGATATTAGAATTTGTGAACAGAGAGTGGGTGCCATACTGTTTCCTGCATTGTAAAAACGTAAGCTGCTGTGTTGCCTCTGTGCATCCACGGCTAAATCACCAATAACTAGTGGAACAACACAGGGCTAAATACCTAAATACCCTTATTTCTCACCAACAATATTTTCAGAAACATATTTTAGCTTAGCATTTAACTGTAACACAACCATTGTTTGTTTCCAGCCAGATGCCATATTGTTTTTTTACATCACCCGCCAGCAGAAGCAAATATTGGTCCAGTACGGAGCAATGCATTCTGGTCGTTGTAGGTTTTCTAGCTCTTGAGGAAAAGCAAATGCCACAGCCCTTTATCTTTGTTTTCTCTGGTCATGTATCCCCAATTTCAAAAGTATTTGTGTCTTTCTACTGCATGGACGTCCTAGATTGATGAAAATACCAACTTTCCAGCAGTAAAATATTCTTTTAAGATCCTAAATTAATGAAGTAAGAATAATCGTCTATGTTGTATAAATATCTTAAGGTTTTGGAATGGACAAAACCTGTTTGATCACACTGGGTTTCTGAAAATGGTTGACATCTTTGAGGGACACTTTATGGGCCAAATGATTCATGAAGAAAATAATTAGCAGATAAATGAACATTGAAACTAACTAAAAAATCATGCAGCTTTCATTTCCCAGCCTGTTTTTATTTGGTCTACAGCTCCAGGAACAGCGTTTCACTGAGAACTCCAATTTCTGTTGAGTTCATACTATTGGAAGAATGACACGGTCCTCTGTGGGCTGAGAAAACTCTCCGACCTCTTGATGTGATCCTTTAAAAAATCCCACTGGATGACCTCAAAAATGTGGGGTGGTCAAACTAAAAATAAGGTTCCTGGACAAACATCTAAGATTGGGGAGATCTAAGGTTTTAATCTGACATCGCAGATGACATGGGAATGCTAGTTTTATGTGGCTTTTTATGGACTTACGACATCAAAGCAGCGACAAAGGGCCACCAGTAAAACCGCCAGCAATCCTGGCACAAGATGATGATGAAGACATGCACCTCACAGAATGGCAACCATATACAAAAACCCAAACACACACACACACACACACACACATCTATGCATTAAAGGTGGACAGAAAGAAACAATAAGAGACTAAAAGAAAAAACAAAGGAGGGGACAGAAATAGCGAGAGAGAGAGAGAGAGAGAGACGAGGAAGAGAAGGCGATTACCAGAAAAAAGAGGAAGCAAGCAACAGACACAATGAAGAAAGACGCAGGAAGGGGAAGTGTGCACCAACTGGCAACAAGAGGAAGGAAAAAAACTTCTAGACTTCCTGATCGGGTACAAGTCAGTATCTGAGAGGTGTGTGTTTCTTAACCTCAGGGGTGGGACCCCCAAATTGTCCACAGATTTCTTTTTCTGACAGCTGATACTGTTGATCCTGTGACACAGAATACAACCGCAGCTTTGGGTAACAATCCCCAAATAATGACAGATCATGTCGAGGAGGCTGCCTGTGATTTCTAAGGGCGATGTCACACAAAATAATGTTGGAAGCGGTTTCATAAAACTTTTCCTCCTTCAGCTCGGTTTGTCCAGTCACGTGAGAAAAAAGGTTTTTACACCACTGAACCTCTCTGAGACGCCTACAAACAAATCTCACTTCTCTTTCAAGAGGATTCCTTTTTTTTTTTTTCAAGAACAGAGTGTGTAATTCGAACCGGCCTCAGGAAAGGACCTCAAAACACAGGGATTTATGAGGATAAAAGGCGATGGATGTTGACATTTCATAGCCTGCAGTTCCACATGCTCGGACACATCAAATAGAAAGCGGAGAAGAAATGCAAAGAGCCGCGCGTTCAAAAAACTGACATGTCTGACGCCTCCTTCCACCTTTATTTCTGATTTCAAAAGCACCTTCCTGTGCGATACCTTCACCCAAAAATGGACAGTGTGACTCGTGACAAGACATTTACTACACAATGAAGGGATGAAGCGTCTAGAAAAAAGAACGACAGGGATCAGTTGTAAAATACCTTCTCTGCTCAAATTAAGGATACACTAACGCAACAGCACACTCGTTTCTGCTTTTTGGTGTCTCTTCCTCCTAAAAGTGCCGAACCACAGGCGACACCTTATATGGTCATAAACAGGAATTATATAAGAAAGCTATAAGTCCAAATATGAATATTGAAGTTATACTTTGCAGAATAATGTATACAACAAGACTACGACTGGACTGCTGTCGGAGCAGCATGGGAACTTCGTAGTGTCAGTTTATATGTAAACATACCATCAAGTACAGCAAGGTCACTATAAACTCAGCACAAAGACACTGTTGAAAAGTAAAGGAATCTCACAGGGATATTTTTGTCTTAACTGTCCCAAATATCTTCTCATGGAGTGTTTTTGATGTGTCACTGAATCTGTGGACAATAAACTAGAGTCTGGGTTTAATTCTCTGTGTAACATGGATGTCTACAGGTATCAGACACTTGACTTTAATGCTTTTTAAGACCTCAGCAAGACGATTTTAAACCAAATTTAAGACTGACTTTTGGACAAATCGTCTTTTTATTATCCAAGCATTGCAGGTAAGTATGTAGTCCTGAGCACAGGTGGGCTTTAAGTAGGAATATGGTTGTTGGAGTAAGCTTTGATAATCTATATTTTGCAGACAGGTAAGTGCAAGTATGTAGAAAAAAAAGACAGTATTAGGTTTAGTTGTAGGTTTAAAGATTTGTAATATCAGAAGAGCTTGACTCATTTTGTCACAAGTAAATTAAACGACGGATAAATTAAATTCACTGAAATGTTCGTGGCAATTTAGACCTAACAAGTTCAAATTTAAGACGATCTAATGACTTTAAAGGTCAAGTATTAATAAATTTGAAGACATTTGAGGACTTTTAAGAACACGCAGACACTCTGTTATCCTTTCCACCAACAGTTTCGTTCTGGTTCCTGCAACTGATTTTGAACTGTTCAAAACATTTGGACCGAAAATAAATTGGTTCAGAACCAGAAAACTTGGTTCTCATCTGGAACCAAAAAATAGCAGGTTGTACACGACGACATCAGTAGGCGTGTTCGGGTTGGAAAGAGAGGATGGAGAAAGCAACAATGGAGAGGTCAAGTGAGAAATGGTTAGGAAAAAAAGAGGGTACAGTGGTCTTAATAGTTGGCCCATGCTTGCTTTTTTGGGTGAAAACAAACATCAGCACAAACGTTCGCAGCTGATAAAGTCACCTGTGCTCCGACAGGGACATCAGTTGTCAAACTACAATCCAGATAGAAACACAAAACCTCTTATCATGATCACCTTCAAAGTTAAGTCAATCTAAATAAATAAAAAAAAGGCCACAATAGTTTCAACTAGATTAAATATTTTCAGCAACTACACCTTGTGCAAACATTTTTGGAAATGTTTCCGCATTTTACTTATGACGTCAAAGGTGATATATAAATGTTAACGCTAAGGCACTTGGTTGGTCGTTTAAATTGGCCAAAAAGTAGGGTTAACCACACATTCGTTTATTATTATTCATTATCGGCATTTGCTACCACATTTACTTTTTTTGTGCTGTAATTCTCTCCATATATATATATATAGTAGGGTTGTCAAAAATATCGATACTCAAACGCCGTATTCGGATACGATACTAATTTGCCAAGGTATCGATACTACAGTGCACGTGTCCATAGCGCCAGGCAGTGCAGCAGGCCGGATAGCGTCCGACTGGCAGGCAGAGAGCCCTCACCACGACCCGGCTTGTTGTTGTGCGTGCACCAGCAAAACTAACTTGGCCAAACATCTGAAAGACCGACACCCTGGCCTCCATGATGAATTCCAACAGGTTAGTAAAGCTCCTGTTCATCATTTAACTTGATGTATCAAACTTATTACTGATGTTAGCGTGGCCGGTGGCCTGCATTAATGTTGACTGTTTTGTGATTAGATGTGGCCAGCACGCTGCGAGGCCACGCTAGCCGCGTTTAGCTTGCTGCTCAATTAATGTTGGTTATTTTGTTATTAGCCATTAGCCGCGGCTAGCAGTCTTTAGCTAGCTGACATTACTCAAACGTGTTGTTTTCTCTTAAAGTTGCAGAGTGAAGCAGAGAAAACTCGACCTGCAACTAAACAGAAGAAGCAAGCACAGCCAACTCAACCACTTCTGTTTGACCAGCAATGAAAATAAGAACCCAAGTCACCAGAAGCTGTGAAACTAAACAGCGGTGGCAGAGTACATCTGTGAGGATCAGGTTCCTATTTATTTATATAGTTCTTTGCAGTTTGCACTACCTCAGAAAAACAGTTTCTTTTTGCACTACCTCAGACAAGTGTTGTTTGCATTTAGATTTTTGGATTATTTGCACTAAGTTGAAAGAATAATACCTCAGACAACTTTAAATTTTGTCAAATTGTGTTATATTTGGGTTATTCATTTTGCATTTATTTGCACTCAGTGAAAACAAAATGTGATTGTCTTGTTTTGTTATTGTTGGGTTTTTTTTTTCATTTTCTGATTATTTAACTAGCATCTGTTCCATGTTGAGATTGAAAAAGCTTTTTTTGAGTTTTTCATGTTAATAAAAATATTTTTTATGCCTTTAAGTATTTGTCTTTGTTTTTTCCCGCAGTATTGAAAATGGTATCAAGTATTGAATATTTTCCTGGGTATCGATATCGAGTTTTAAATTTTAGTATCGTGACAACCCTAATATATAGTTTTGGTGCCATAAATGTTTTTCCAAACTAATTTAGATGGAACCGGCCACGTTCCCATGATAACCCAGCACCACATGGTGGGTTTGACCAGCACAAAAAAACAAAAAAACTGCTTTCACTCGCCTCTGCAGCAGCAGATCCATTAATCTGATCCGATCAGCTATGACCGATCTGACCACAAACTGATCCAAAGCAAGTCTTGGGGGTGATGATCAAACAGTTTGTTCCTCAGTTCTCCATCCAACGAGTCAAACTCAACAAACTGCTGCATTCACAGACCTGCAAACCTCAAAGGACAAAAAAACTGCAGTTCATCTAATGACCACTTGAGGTGGGCTCTAAAATCCCTTCAGACAACACTGTTAAAATATCCAACTTTACAGCAGAAATAATCATGTTTACAGCCTGGTACAAAAACAATATGGGCCTCTGTAGCTACATACCCCATTAGTGACAGCGGTACAGGGGTGAATGTTTAAAGAACTCAGCCGCTTTAACTTTGTTAAGGCTTAAAGTTGCACATAATTAGAGGCACGGCTGCTTTGAGCGACAGGTTGTCTGCAGATAGTGCCCTCGGCTTCAGATCCACCCCTCACTCCTGCACAGCTCCACCCTCTCGTCCAAATCTAGTCACTTCTGGCTCCGAAAAATCCAAAACTGCTAAATTACCAAACTTGAGGCTTCAGAACGGGAATCCACAAACCAGAGGGTGACATCATAGTGGCCATGTCCATTATTTTTATACAGTCTATCCTATTTCAGGGATGCGCTGACACAACTGATTCTCTATCGATAGCCAACACCAATCAGTAAAGTCAGGAGGAAAAATTGCAGATGGTTTTTGTTTTGCCTCAGATAATGGAGCGTGTCCAAATGCACACGAAGTATGACACACAATCCTGCAAACTGACTCTGTGGTTGCTCGGGTAATAACTCACTAGCCTAGCAACATTGTGGCTACGAACAAACCATAACTCTCCAGCAAGTCCCAGTAAAAGGAACTGGACGTTTAAATTTATTTTTGAAGTTTGACGGTATTTCAAAAAGTTTCAATGAGATTTGAAAGTTGACTACAAGCCGGAACGTACGAAAGATGCGGGACATTTTAACGTTTCTACGTGAATGTACGAATGAAGAAAGAGTGCATAGGGACGAAACTGTTGGTAGCGTTTGCTGGACACCCAGAGCTTTATGACTCGAGGATACACAGCAGGTTGTCAAACTGCCCCGAGTCAAACTAAAATATGCCTGGCAACAGGTCTCTGTTCATCTGTGCCCAACAAAACTACTTGCTGACACCCTCAAGCAGAGCCACAGGAAGTACCCACTGCCTGAACATTTCAGAAACTAGCTACTAATTATTGTCGATTAACTAAAATAAATGAAGGGTAGATTGATTACACGAGAAGGTGAGAGTAAGCAGGTGAGTCCATGGTTGCCTGGCAACAATAAAAAGGCGGAGCAAGCGTTTTCTTTTTCACTACTGGAATTTAATTTCTTTTAAAAAGACAGTTGTTGTTGTCGGACCCTGGTCTGCTACGTTATGATTGGCCAGTCTGCGTCCAGGAGGCGGGACTTAGCGAAGGGTCAACTGTCACACCAGCAAGTTTGACAAGGGCCTTAACTGCTGACCTGTGTTACAACTGACCCCAGTCTCCCCTACAAGCCATACTGTGAAGGCTCCACAGTTAAACAGCAGAAACATGAAGCTGAAAGTGTGACACACAGAGAGCAAGACACTGAAATAAAGTAAGAAGACCCTTTAAACTCCTGCCACAGTTTCTACCAACAAGCTGCTTGATGTCACAGATAAAGCAGCAGCAGATGGAGCGTCAGGACCAGAGCACCGCTGCAAAGACACGGTGCCAACACACCGGGGTGAGCTCGACTCCTTCTCCTCCTTCTCCTCCTCTTCCCCCCCAGAAGACTGAGAGGGGAGCCGAGGAGGTGAGGAAGGAACGAAGGGAAGGAGGGAGGGAAGGAGTCACGGAGCCCGACCTTTTCCTCAACACCGCGGAGCGAGGAGAAGCCCCGCCGCTGCCTGGAGCCCCGGAGAAGGGGAAATTAAACTGAAAGCAGCAGCCCTCCCCTCCCCGAGCTCTGGCTGCTCTCTGCAGCCGATCAGATACTCACAATCTTGGCATTAATAAGGTCCGGAGGGCGGTATCCGCTGCGCTTTCGGAGGCACATCCGTGTGGTTTTTCTCTTCCTCTGCCGCTCCGCGCCGGGGAGGGGGGGGGGGGCTGCCGCGTGGATCTTTTTGATTAATTTCTCTAAATATCCTGCCGCCGCTGTATCGGAAGAAGAAGAAGAAGGAGCAGTGCGCCTCCTCCCCCCTTCTGCTGCTCTCCTCCTGCTCGGGTTTTTCCCACAGAGGGAGAGACGTAAAGAAAGAGTGTGTGCGCGCAGAGAGATCACCGCCCTGGCGGACAGAAGCGGCACAGCGCATGCGCGGATTCACACGTCCATCGGAGCAGGAGGAGACGGAGTCTCTATAATAAAACTTCACACACTGTGTGTATATATTAACTTTTATTTGGTGTCATAAAACATGATTAAAAGCAATAATTTATGCGCTAATTTACCAAAAGTTTACTCACTGAAATACATACTTTTATACACTTCATGTTTAATACATGTTGGCCAATTAATTTTTGTATTTATTTATTTTACTTTGTTTTCCTCACACATTAATGCATACACAATATATTATAGTCATGTGTTTAAATATTTACAATATATATTTACACAATATATTTTTTGTCTAGTTAATTTATTGTACGTTACATTATTGTTTGATTTTATGAGCTGTTGACACATTGCTACTTGTTTTTTTGTTCTGTTTTTTTTTTGCTGTGCTTTGAAAGGTGCCTATTAATAAAATACATTATTATTATTATTATTATTATCATATATCTGCACCCAACTTAAAAACATGCATACTGTTTTATGTTTTATATATGATTTTTTGTGAAAAGAAATTTTACTGGCATGCATCTGCTCGTCTGCACAGAATATAAGCAATATAAACTTAATAAAAAATATGATAAGGACGCCACGTTTGCAGCTTTGCTTCACAATACAGTTTTTATATTTAATCAACACCTGACTACAGGCTGTTAATATAACATAATGTTGAAGTATTTTTTTTGTATGTTTTGTGTAAAGAAACGTCACTGGTATGAATCTGTTCATATGTATAGAATATAGGTTATATAGATTTGATAATAAAAAATATGATGAGGGTACCACATCTGTAGCTTTGCTTCACAATAAGCTTTTATTTAGGCCATAGTTTTTAAATTTAATCAGCACCTGACTGTGGGCTATGAACATACAACACAATATTTTACCTTTCTTTAAGTGACACTTAATCTTAATTTCTACAACATTTGTCATTTTTAATTTCCTGATACTTTGCACAGATGTAAAATGAACTCGAGAGATGCCGTGCAGACGCGTGCTGATGAAACAGCCTGAAGAGAAGTCAAGTGACCACAAATAAAAGTTTTCAGCCATATCCTGCTTTGCATACGCACCACAGATCAGCGTGAGATATTTCTGGCCACAGGCTACGAACCACAGGGGCCAACTTCTCCTCTCCTCCCCTGCTGTGGATATTAAGCAGAGAGTTCAGCTGAGGATATTTTTCAAAAGTCAGGTCCTCACGTTCACAGCTGGATTCCCAACATCATAATGTTCTTTACAGGACTCTACAACAACTCTGGTCTAATCAACCAACAATAGATTGACAGGGGGAAACAGTGACAGCAAAAATAACACAGATACCTAGAAAGAGGGAGGAAAACAACACCAGGGGTCCTCTGTGAACTACGGGTCCTCCTTTTCAGGAATCTTAAAGTTCACATGTCCCCAAACACATGCTGAGAATCAGTACAAATAGATGCAGCAGCTGCCGATGCTATTTTTACCATCATTCATACATCGATATTTCCTAGAATATAAGAGGATAATGTTCCACATGACCACAACATGCATGCATACTGAAAGACCTCATATGTTTTCCTGGGTTCACCTGTTTAACCTAAACCGACCCCAGGGCTCTGTGGGCCTCATCTGACACCCAGTGGGTGCTCGATCACTAAGGTTTCTCGATCGCTGACAGATTTATGGTCTTTCAGTTTCTATTTCATGTTATCTCGTGGTTTTAAGTGGAAATACTTTTCAGTGTGCTGCCACCAGTGTGAAACTAATTAAAGATTAAATAAAATGTAAAACTGTATCTGTGGTTGTAATTATTCCCCTACAAGATGTCTCTATTTTGTTTTTGGTTTAAAACAGGATTTAAAAAATCACTCTTTTTTAGTTTAAATGTACAAATTGTTGAGTTTTGACAGGAGACAGTTGGTGTGTCTTGGTGAGTGACTGCTTCAAATGATGTGAGAGGACCAGGAGCAACAGGAGGGGGCGCCATACACCAAGCAGAGAGGGAGAGAGCGTGAGAGGGGATGGGGGGCACAATCAAGCAAACACGGGTTTATAAGTACCTGATGCTTGTACCAGCACACAGAGGCAGTCCTCAGTAACACTCTGTCCTGCATAAACAGGCACTTTCAAGTCAAACTGAGAGTGAAAATGTCTGTCTGTTTTGATTTATTTGACGTTCCTGCCTTATTTCCAGTTCTGACAATGCAGTGAGTTCACTGAATCACCTGCTATTTACTTTAAAATCCAGAGCCGTATCTTTCTCAAATCTGCATCCCATACGTTAGAGAAACACAGCCAGGGTGCTGTAACCATCAACATTTCACCTCTTTCAAGTCAGCAGCCTGTGCCATTGATTATAAGATATTTAAGTTTACAAACACACACAGCAGTTCACTTTAAATATTGCAGGTAAAATCTGTTTCTCCAACCGAGCGCCCCCTGTTGGAGCAACACCGCTGACACTGACTGGAGCTGCCTTTCGTCTCCACCTCTGTATGTTATCAGAGGTAACCTTTGATCGGTTACACAATTCTGAATCATATCTGGTGGCACAAATCTCGCCTGATATGTGAACGGGGTGTGAAGCCTTATCAAATGCATTTCCACTGGCTGAAGCATATCTGCTGCTTTGTATGTGGGTGACGTAAAAACATTGAGGAAGGCCTTTGTGTGTTGTAAATCTCACTGGTACAACAACACAGGGCAAAAGCACACAACACAGGGAGGCCAGCTGAGTCATGTCTGGTATATTATTATACATTTGATATGCTCCACTGATGCCAAAAAGCTGTAAAGAGTAGAAAGCGTGTGGCTGTCTTTGCTGAATATATGACACAAACTGAACCTGGCACTTGTTGCATGCCCCGTGCAGTGCACTCTGTCACCACAGGGGAGCACTAAAGCTGCATATCAAGTCCATACACGCAGCATTTTGAGGTTATGTAGATGGTGTGTTGTCTTGCACACAGATATTGACCAGCAGTTGATGCCTTTGCTCCCTCTGCTTCAAACATTTGATTTGTCCTTAAAGAACCCAAGTGCAGTTTGTGTTGTTTTTATGACCGAGTGATCCCGGTGAAGTCGGCTCAGCCTGTGATATTTTATCTTAACACTTTCACATTACCCGGCATCACCACCTGAGCGCTGCCTGTGAAACTATAATCCAATAGTGATTAGTTCCAGTGGAGGAATTAGGGCTTAATTGCTCCGCCTCAGGGTGGGTCTAGTCATTTCTGAGGGAACACTGAGTATTTCTCATTGACTTTCATGTCAAGTTAATTTCCCTCTTCATCAAGTGTGTCTCAGAGGACGTCACAGGGAAAGAGCCTACAGAGATCTGGCAAGTCAACAAAACAGCGTGATGCAGAGGATTCTCAAATGGAAGCAAACAAACATGGAAACAAACTGCCAGAGAAAATGTATTATGGAAAGTGGAAAAAAAAAATAAAGCCTGGAGCACAGCAATTCAATTCAAAGACAAATTTCTCAGCAGGAAAAAGTATTCAGTGGGTTGTGTGACAAAACAAATGAATGGGTTGTAGTGAATGAGGCAGAGAGATGGAGCTGATGTGAAATACCATAATTAACTTCCAGTCTCCTCATTAGTTTACATGGTAATAAAATTTGGGGTGCGTTCCAAATCACATACTTCTCCTTTTACTTAAAAAGTACGTACTGTTACATGCAGTAACATCACACCCTGAACTTTGACACTTTTATATCCGTTACCTTGGAGATAACGGTTGTTGATATGTGTGTAATAATTATGAATATTTTGTTCACTTAAACAGTCAATATTCCTACTGTCACTATTCTACTGGTCATCAGTTACTTGAATGTGTTGTCTTCCATCACTGAGACTTCTGTCAGCCGTCAACGAGCCGTCAAGTTGTCATCTGTTGGCGGCTCAGTCGATGTGACGTATCATATGCGGTGCAGAGGATTGTGGGTCAGAATAGCCAGAAAAGCACGCTGGCTTACAGACTGCAAAACTGGACCAGATGTAGTCGAACATCCTGGTATTTTTGGCATGCTTCATTTTCCATACTGGGACATACTAAATGTCTTTCTGGCATACTCTACAGTATGGCAGTGTGGGTATTGTAATTGGTTATGTGTTGGGTCAAGCTGACCAATTTAAAGGGACAATGCGCCCAAAAATCAAAAATGCATATTTTTCCTCTCACCTGCAGTGCTGCTGATGAGTCTAAATTGTTTTGGCGTCCTTTGCTTGGATGCATTTTCCTTCCTTTCCGTCACTCCCCTGACAAATGACTGGATAGATGAGTGGATGGATGGAGATCCAAATCAAAGAGAGGGAGTGAGCACATTGTATGAGAGGATTCAAATGATTGCCTCTCCATCACTTAATGATATTAGGGCAGCGTGGGAGGAGGAACTGGGATTTGAAGTCTCAGGTGGCTCCTGGCAAAGTGCAATTAAGAGAATACATGCAAGTTCAATCTGTATCAGACATGGTTTGCTCCAGTTTAAAGTGCTCCACAGGCTGTCAGGCTCCAGCCACCCTCTACCATATGTTTTGGTCATGCCCAAAGTTGGTACAGTTTTGGTCTTCAATGTTTGACACATTTACTTATATCTGTGACAAGGAGATAAGCCCTGCTCCTGAAATTGCGTTATGTGGTGTGGTCACTGCTGAGGTGGCGACATCTAGTGCACAATCGGATGCCATCGCCTTTTCATCCCTACTGGCCAGGCGCCTTATTTTGTTTAACTGGAAGTCAGTTATGCCCCCCATGCACAGGCGCTGGATTGGAGATTTAATGGCGCATTTAAAACTTGTGAAGTTGAAACACTCAATCAGGGGATCAACCCAGAGGTTTTATAAGGTCTGGCAGCCATTTATGAAGTACTTTAACTTGGAATTCCTGGCTAGAGACACTGAGACTGCTATTGATACAATCTCTGTTACATGTTAGAATTTGTATTCTTTATTTTTATTTATATATTATATATATATTATATATATATAATATATATATATATATATATACATACATACATACATTTACTGTTAAATACATATGTTTTATGTCATTATTGTTGCTTTATTTTCATGTATCTTGTGAATGCTGTTTGTGGCCTCGTTGACTGTATTGTATGTGTTTGCAGAAAAATATTTGAATAATAAATTGCTGTGGTGTGAGTTGCCAAGTTCTGGAGATATCAGCTGTAGAGATGTCTGGAGCCAGATGGCTCTCTCAGCTTGTGGTGCTCAAAGCTCCAAAAACATACATTTGGAAAACTCAACATCACTGTCTCTTTCCAGAAATCATGACCTGGTTACTCAAGATAATCCACAGAGCTTGTTGTGAGCAGATTCATGCGGGAACTATTTTCTGTCTATCGAACTATAGCTGTAAACCCTCCCAGTCCTCAGAAAAAAATTGTTGGCATTGTATATTTCTGCAATTTACATTACATTTGCACTTTGTGTAGTGTCAAGGTTAAAATTTGACGTGCCTGTACGTTTCAGTAACGCTGTAGTTAATGTGTAGTTAGCTAAGGCACAAAAACTTCTTGGTCATGTTGGAAATAGATCATTATTTGCTTTAAAATACCTGGTTTTGGGGGCACAATCCCAGATGGATTCACAGTGATGTCTCAATGTAAAAAACAGCTGCTTTTCATGGTGCTGTACCTGGTGGATAAACAGCAACAGGTTGCTCAAAAAAAACACCCTCGTTTGGTGGCTAAAAAGCTGCTGGAAAAACAGCAATGACTGAAACCTGGTTTTGATTGTTGGTCTTAAACACTGGCCTGCAGCCTGCAGCCTGGCAGGCGTCCTGTCAAAGTGTCACACCATCCACCATCCCCCTCTTCTTCTACATGACAAAAGTCAGCTCATATGCCACGCCACCTTATAAACATTGATATGGTACATACAGTATGAAACGTATTAATGTAACGTATTCATGGTTTGCAGGAATGTACAATGCCAACATTTTTTACTGTCTTTGTCTGTGCTGGTCAAACACATCACTGTGCAGAGGGAAGCATGCTTTCACTGTTAGCACAGCTCGCACCACTGAGACAATGTTTACATGAAAACGATCCACTGAAAACAGAATCGTTTCTCATTTTCGTTTTGAAAAAAACACGTTTAGACGACAACGTTTTGATAACAATCGCCGAGCTCGGGAGTCCGCCATTGTTGTTGTGATGATCGACTCTCTCGCGCACGCCTAGTGACTGGAAGCGTAATGCGCATGTGCAAAAAGTCTCCGTTTTCAGAGGAACTGCATATTGCAAGTTTACATGACAATGGAGACGGTGCCATTTTCAAAAAATTGCACTCTGGAACCCGTTTTCAAAACGTTGCGTTTTCAGGCACCCAAAACACTGCTGTCGTGTAAACGATCGGCCAAAACGCAGCTAAAGTTTACCGTTTCAGTTGAAATCTGAAAACGTCTGGAAAGAGACACTGATGTTGAGTTTTTTAAATAAATATATTTTGATGTTTTGGGCACCAGAAGCGCTTTAGCTCCACTATAAGGAGAGAAGGCAGACTCATGCCAAAACAATCTCGATTGATAAACAGCACAACAGGTAAGATAAAAAAACAACAACATTTTTTTATTTGGGTTGAACTGTCCCTTTAACAGTTTAAAATATGGGAAAATACGTTTTCCAGTATAACACATTGTCTGTAGGGTTTAATTATGGAGATGGAATATGACGTGATGTGTTACGCTATGATACTATTCAGGCCAGACTGGCTCACCAGTGGGGACAGAAGCTAGTAACATCTAAATAACACTTTTAAAACCAGAGGTCAAAAGTCGTCATCGTCATCTTCATCTCTGCCACCATCAGCTACAGTCACAGAAACTGAATTTAACAATACACACAGAGTTTGTCTTCTCCATTTTTTACCTGCAGATTATGTCAGGTTAAAAGTTCGGCTGGGGAGGAAGTGGGAAGTGAAACTTTTACACACATCTGCAAAACAGGAAAGACAAACACACCCACGCGCAACCTACAGTTTTATCCCTGCATGCATTTATACTACAGTGATCTTAATTACTTTTAAAGATCGTGTGTTTCTGTTGTTCCTGTTGTGTTAAATACATATTCTGCTGCACAACTTTAAGTCCCCTGTTGAGTTCAGAACAAAGACTGGAGCAGAGTGAACTGCAGATTGCTGATGATTGTTCTCACTTGAAGCAGCCATGAAAACACTGGTGCAGACAGAGTGTAATGACACAGACAGACCAAGAGCTCCCAACAGGAGAGGACCTCACGTACTGACTTACTCAGCTGCAGTCTTGTGCATCCAGTCAGACACCAGGAAGTCATTTGTCCATCAGATTCTCCTGAGACACATGGAACATTGAAGAAAATGTTATTTTAAGCTCCAACAATTTACAAATTACTAAAGTCGCTACTAATTATCAGCAGCTCTGCAGCTCTACCTGCCTCGTTCAGCTCACAGTTTGGTTTAATGGCACGTTCACTGCTTGGTTCAGTCTCAGCGCTCTCATTGACCCTGTTTCCAGCAGCAGCAGCAGCAGGCATCTATTTGCAGCAAACAAGCTCTGCTAAACCCACTGTACACTTCCTGCCCAGCCCCAAACAACAGACAGACACAGCTAGCAAAGAACTGGTGAGCACACCAGAACTTATAGGAGACTGAATGATGGACTCACTGGGTGGACACAAACTGCAAATAAATGTGAGGTCACTCTGTGTTTACTCAATTGTTTCCTCATTAATTCGATGGGATGATATCGTCGACACATTTGTCAGCTTGTTGCGGAACTCTGCTGCCCCTAGTGGCAAAATGAACCTAAAACGTTGTAATTCTTTTTAAAATAGCCACTTATCACACATTTTCCCCACAAATACAACATGCTAATGTTTTTAGCACAAGCCTATGGCATTTTACATTGTATAAATTAGCCCAGTGGCTAGCGGAAATTTCCTCTGCTCATATAAAATCAGGGACAACAGCAACATTTAACAAAGATAACGTTACAAAATTTGGCTTCATTACAGCTCACAAGGTTCACTGACAAAACAACTGTCTTATACTGAACATTGTATAAATTAGCCTAGCAGCTAGCAGAGGTTTCCTCTGCACCTCTAGTATTTTGTGGCGGCTTTATTGTCTTCACAATTTATTGTTTCTTATCTGTGAAATAAAAGTAAATAAAAGCTTTGTTTCCACCGAGGGAAATGGTTTCATCTTACAGAAACAGACAGGAAGTCTGTGCCGCTGCGACGTGTAGTTACATTTCTGCAAAGGTGCACATCAGGCTACAGCGTGTGTTACAGCATAGCCTCAGCGCCGTAGGTATGGCATGGGTTCTGCGCGAATGGTGGACACCTTGACAAGACGCCTTCCAAAATTCCAGACCACTGCAGTGCAGAGCACAAAATCAGTTGTAATTTAGTGAGTCATTGCTGTGTTTCCAGATGATTTTTAGGCATCAAACATGGATGTTTTATCAGAAGCCACTGCTCTTTTTCCAGCGGAGATGATGCCACAAAATTAATTCGACATCACTGCTTTTCCAGTGGGGATTGTGCCACAAAACCAGATACTTTCATCCAAAACATGTTTTTTTAACCCCTGCCAAATGTTTTTTTTGTGTCTAAACCTAACCACACATTAACCACAGTACTGTTAAACACTAAAGTTTAAAGACTTCTGCTAAATATGTGGAAATAAAATGTGTTCACAGTTAGTAGGAAAGGTATGTCAACATTTTTCTGGTGATTATGTTGGATAATGCTGCACTTAAGTCACATCTTGAACTCTATCTTGAAATTAATGCAGAGCTAAATTGTATATTGAGCCCCCCCTCTCTCTCCCTCACACACACACACACACACACACACACACACACACACACACACACACACACACACACACACATTAATTTTAAATGCAGGTTTACACAAGATGCTTTTGATCAGGCAGATGAAAGACTGGTGAGCTCCAGTATGAACTCTCCTCACGACTGACGCTCTTTGATTCTCTGAATTAATGTAAAGCAAAAAAATGTACAGGAAGAGTTTGTGCGTTTGATCACATTCAAACAGGAAACGTGGGGAATAAAATCAACCGTATGGATCATCACTGATCATCCAGTGTAGAAATGAACTTCTTATGTAACATACAATTTAAAAAAAAAACAGTTGATATTCACATCACCAAGAAAGCACATTTTTTTATCTGTCACGGGAGTTCTACAGACTGTATGATGATTAGCGTATCATATAACAAGTTGGCTTTATCATTTCTTTCAACTGAGGCAACAGCTTTTTCCTCCTCAGTTGCGAAGCCTCTTAGAAGCCTTTATTTATTGACATCTTTCATTAATTTCTTTGCAGATTAAAGGATGCTTTGTCCTGGAAGTGCAGAAGACTTACAACAATTTTCCTTTACCTTCTCGTCTACCTGTGGCTAAGCTCCGCCCTCAAACAACATAATAATAAAAAATAATAATAACAACATACAACATAACATCACATGATGCCACAGAAACAAAAGAAAACAATTATGTCTTTACTATCCACAGAAAGGTAAGAGTGGCATCCCATATTCCCTCACGAGAGACGCAACTCATTTTCCAATTGATTTCCCATTGATATGACATTTGCTCACTTTTGCACATGCATACAGCCAACACCAGTCCTTATCTCAAAGGCAACAGATCCCATACCACTGCATGCATCCAGCACTCTCACACTCATACATATCAATGGCAAGTCAAACACAAGCTTTCACTACCCAGCAGTTTACCATAAACTATTAAAATTATGAAGTATTCTTTGTTAAAAGATACTGTTTTAATAAAAATTTCAACTTGATTTTGCTGTTCTCTTGCTTGATACAACTTGGTATAGAGTCCCATTCTTTGCACGGTACATTATTGTCCGTTTTATTGCATTGGTTCTTGCTCTGGGTAGTGTAACATTTCCTCCTGTTGCTTGCCTGGTTGTGTAATTGTGTCTCTCTGAACTTAAGGTTAAGTTGTTATATAATACAGATGGCGTTTTTGTAACAAAAATATTTCTGAAAAATACCAGAAGAGAATAGAGAAACCTGTTTTTAACCACTAACCAACTGAGAACTTTGTGCATTACAGCAACATTTGTTCTAAACTTTAACACAACACGGGCTGCTCTGTTTTGTACCATTTGCAGTTTCTTTATTTTATCTCTTGTTGCATATGACCATACTACAGGACAATAATCGATATGCGACAATATTAATGCTTGAATTATCTGCTTTCTTGAACTATTTGTTAGGAGTTTTGTAACAGAAATGCCTGTTCCCATCTTTGCAACTGTCTTATTGATGTGTTTTGACCATGACAGTCTGTTGTCTGTAATGACTCCAAGGAGCTTTGTTTCCCGAACTTGAATAACAGGCACATCATTTATATAAATATTTAAGCTTAAGCTTGGCTTCATTAACTTATCTGAAATGGCAGAGATAACAAAGGTTGGCAAACGTTATGCTGAATGATTCAGTGTAAATACTGTAGCACCAAACTAACGGAGAGACACTTTTGTCTTACATTGTTTTCAAATGACTATTCGTTTCGATCTCCTTATATCATGTTCTCATTTCTTCTTGGTCTTCACAGCTTTTGTACGTCTCTAATAACGCCAGTCTTTTGTTGGTTCTATCTATGATCACATGAATAAAGCACTTAAAGTTTCCTTTCTGTTGAGGTAAAATCCCTCTGTAAAATTCTCTCTGCGGTTCCAACTGAAAGATTACACTCACTGACACCACTGAGTCATGCTCACAGAGGGGCGCCTTAGTGCTTTAAGGAGGCATGATCTGTTACCAGGTTGTACCAGAAGCTGAGACACTGACATTCAGTCAGGTCTACCAACTTTGATGACAGCCATGAATAGTTCATGGCACATTATCCACAGCGTTGAGAGAAAACGCAGATCAAATCAGCTTGATTCAGTTGACAACTGTGTTTAACAGTTCCACACAGGATTACCACATTTATAGCAATATTTATTAACTTAGAAATATATTAAATAGTTAAATCTAAGTATTAAATGTGGCACCTAAATGTTAAATGTTAAATCTGAATGTTAAATCTAAATCTAAATATTAAATCTAAATCTAAATGCTAAATCTAAATATGTTTTCTACCCGGAAGTGTTTGTAAACAACAAGGTGATTCCCTCCCCTCCAGTTTTTTGTTATTTTAGGTAGTTGTCATCACGCTAATGTATCTTCAAGTGTTCATTTCCCCCGATAAGTTGGTTTTAATTTGTAATTTGATTTGTGCTTTGGTGACTGGCAGTGTGAGTTTGCATATCTGCTAAATATTTAGTTTCACCCAAAACATTTAGATTTAACATTTAATATTTAGATTTAGATTTAGCAATTAGATTTAATATTTAGATTTAACTTTTAGATTTAGATTTAATATTTAGATTTAGATTTAGCATTTAGATTTAACATTTAGATTTAGATTTAGATTTAATATTTAGATTTAGGTCAGAAATTTGATTTTCTCTTCTGCATGTATATTCAGACAAGACGAGAAGTTCGACTTGACTGGTTAGCCGAGTTATGAGCTTAGTTCAACTACTGCCTGCATATAAACGTACTGATTCATCACTCACACTTACACCTGTATGATGTACCTTAGTCAGGTCACCAGTCACCAGTCATTGTTCTTCACCACAGAGAGAAAATCAGACTGAAGCTGCAGAAACTTTATCTTCACCCTGCAGAGGAAAAAAGTTCAGAGACTTCAGACTCAAACATGTTCACACTGACAAACTGACACATGGCAAACTAACAAGCAGTGCAGCTCCTTCATTGTTCTTCCTCAGGGGATGCAGGATCTCACTCTGTAGGGACACAACTTGGAAACTGAAGGGTGCTTATTGGTTGAAGTCCAGTATGGACCACACACACACACACACACACACAAAAAAAGAAAATGATATTTTGTTTCTGAGCCATTTCACTCAGCCCTTGATGCTAACAACTGCAATCACTGCAGCCTTTGAGTTTGTCTGCACTCAGCAGGGGTTTCGGGCTGAAGTGTCTCGAGGGTTGAAGGTGAAAAACACCTTCATTAACACCACCACTGCAGAAATGAAATTACCTGACCTCCCCTGCAGACACTAATCCCGTCTGAATGAAGCTCATGATGTGGCACAAAATGACACATCAGATCACTGACGTCCTTGCAGCTTCTTTGAGACGACCCACAGACAGCTTATTAGTGTTGGTGCTGGATCTGGACAGCTCCGAACCCTTAAAGCCTCCGACAGACTGTGAGATTTTAGCAATCTTAAAAGTTCAATGCAGCTGCACTGTGTGACATGGATCTAATAAACTTTGGTACGACATCAAGTTTGATGCATGCAGACTGTGCGATGACAGCAGCTTTGATTGCAAGACCATGACATCGGCCATCCTTGAACGTCTCTCACTGTCATGTAGGACCACAGTTTCAGAGCCACAACCAAAGAGATCGCCATGTTTCTTTCATGCTGGACATCTTTCGCCTTTTACAAACCATAACCAAGCTGTTATTGTGCCTAACCCTAAGCAGATGTTAACCGCAGTGTTGCTGGATAAAGTGTCAGGATAGCTGCAACATAATAACATACATAACATATCTGTTGTTTGCAGAAATGTGCGATACCAACATGTACTCTGGAGAGTGGGTTGTAATAAACAGCCATTCATTAGCATTTGGTCAATTTATCTTTTCAAAGCTGACATTTTGTAAAAAGAAAGAAGAAATTCAAGTTACCAAGCTACATTAAAGTATTAACTGAGGAAAATGGAGCCATCATGAAAAGCATCTCTGAAATTCCAGCCTTTCTGCTGCTCAAAAACAGCCCTGCTTTCAGATTAATAACCATGAATTATTAATTTGACCACTTGATCTTGGAAGGGTTTCATAAGTGGTTGTAAAATTTCCTCACCAAAGAAGAGAAATCACTAAGATCTCATCACCACAGCTGCTGTGCAAGATTCCCTTTTTGGTGCTTCATCTTTGATTTCTAATGTCAACTTTCATGCTCATTTTCGCCAATAGCTGAGGACTCGTATCTAATTTATTACTACATGCAAATGAGTACGTAAAGGCTCAAGATAAATCCATAAAGGAGGACAACTGTGTATCTTTCCTACTGTCGGTCACAGCTGGACATGTATTAGTCAGAGCAGCCTCACCTCGGATAGCCACGCTACGCTAAGTGCTATCAGTGTGACTCACTCAGACCAAATCACTGTGTGTGCCTGTGTTTGTGTGTGTTCATCAGCAGGTCTCAGCTTTAAATCGATGTCAGTCCTTTGTGATCCTCCATCTTCCATTATCTCCTCCAGTTTCTGCCTCAGGAGAGGAGGAGGAGGAGGAGGAGGCGGGGGTGGGGTGGGGAGGAGGGGGTTGGCACAGTGTAGGAGAGAGGAAGAGTTAGACACAGTGAGAGTAAGTTAATTACTGTGGCAAACGGATTGACAGACAACGCAGCCGGCTGCCACGAGTGGCAGAACTTAATGGATGTCTAGACAAAGTCTCAGTGCAACATGTTTCAGTCTTCAGGTCAGATCAGCTCCCACTGATCAGACCTGGAACAGCCAGTGATTGTGAATCAGTTTCAGCTGCTTTGGTGCAAATCAAAGTGACAACGGGTACTTGGAGAGGCAAAAGCAAGACAACCCCCAAAAGGGAATGGCTTTACATGTTGCTCTCTCTTTCCCCACCCCGACTGATCCCTCTGTAGTTTTATGTTCTGCTAGTGTCCTTGTCACTACTGGTAGCATGAGGCGGTACCTGCTGCCCACTCAGGTTGCACAGGTGGTCCAGCTCCTCCAGGATGGCACTCGCAAGAAGGTTTGCTGTGTCTCCAGCACTGTATCAAGAGCACGGAGGAGAGAACAGCAGGTTTGATGTTGTGACCAACTTGAGTGGGAAGCTGCTCACCTTCAAAAACATCTAGAGTGTGATATGTGTGCGTGTGCAGTTGTTAAGTGTGTTGAACCAAATGAACACGATTTCAGGTACAATCCAGCTTTTCAAAAACACTCATGAGAGAGGAGGCGATGCTGACACGTCTGACAAATACAGGTGAATAAAGTGAGGTGCTGTTTTGGGTTGACAGCAGATGTCTTTGAAACTTCTGGAAATAAAACTATTTGCGTGACCGCCTACTACAGGGCCTAAGTGTATGCTATAATCTAAGCGCAGCCTGAACGGTTGATTGACAGGAACTGAACAACTGACAGCCAGGTTGTCATGTTCATCACACCATCATCATCCTGTAACACTGTCAGCCTGTCTCAGCAGGACTCTCTCCCGTATTCACATTCAGCCTTGTGACATGATAATGATACAGCACGACAAACCCTGTGTGTGTGTGTGTGTGTGTGTGTGTGTGTGTGTGTGTGTGTGTGTGTGTGTGTGTGTGTGTGTGTGTGTGTGTGTTTGTATGGTCCTGAAATAGGAGACAAAACTACACATACTGTAACTGTAATGCCTACAATGTGCTGCAGACGCTTGGCTTAGATTGGTTGAGGAAATAACGCCACGGTTTCCTGCCCTCTTCCTCTTCTTCTTCTCTGTCGGTTCAACATGTTATTATCGATCGATGTGAGACAGAGCAGAAGGCAGAGACCAAGTTGTAAAGGTGAAGTGAATGGAAAGGAGGGAGAGATAAGGCAGGGAGAGAAAGAGGGTGTCTCCTCTGACACAGTGATGATTGGATGGATAACGTTGCCTTCAGTCACATAGCAATCTATCCGCCACCTCCTCTCTTTCTCCGCCTTCTCCCGCCCTGACCTTGGTTTCTCTTATTAACCCCTACCTCTCTAGTCTGCTTGTCTTTTTCTTCCATGTAGCTTAAATATTTGCTTCCCCTTCATCCCAGTGTTGCAGAATTGTCATCAGTCCTTTGGACAGTAGCACATCCAGCAGTCTCAGAGCAACATTGAAGCCCAAGTTGATATAGACCCGTGACTGCTGCAGAGTCATTTGACCCAGGTGTGAATGCCCAACCCAGTCTCACTCCAAAGATGTCCAGTACCAGCGCTTGGGCAGTGGCATCCGGTGTCAGATGTAATGGAAGTTAAAGGATAACTTATGTGTGTATGTGTGCGTATGATTCATAGGTACAACTCGTTTTGAATTTGGTTCAGTATTGAGGGCGGTGGATGCAGCCGGCAGCCACGAGGGAGATACGGGGGCAAATGCATCCTGTATAAGTTTACGCATTAAAAGTGCTTTTTATCGCCACTGATGGTTCAGATGGCCAGAGTTATCTTTGTAGATAGCATACTAAGCTTTTCCCGTACCCTTCCCTTCCTCTGGGCTGTGTGTGACGTCATCTCGCAAGAGCTTTGCTTGTTGCCGGAAGAAAACAAAGGAGCCATGCTGAGCGCCGCTCTACATGGGCGCCTCACTGTCAAACTCTTAACATATTATTTAGACCCACACAAAACATTTGTGTAATCCAAGGCATTTAATGACTGGGACCAGAAAATAATAATTTTCTCTCCATTGACTCTCATTCATATTTCCCGAGCTTAGAGGTCCAATGGGGGTTTGCCGGAAGGGGCGTGACTTACGAGCTCTATAATGAAGGGTGTTGGTAGCTGCAGTTTAGCTTGATCTTTGTGTAATAAGTCTCAC
The DNA here is from genome assembly GCA_026686955.1 of Epinephelus cyanopodus. Classification (NCBI taxonomy): domain Eukaryota; kingdom Metazoa; phylum Chordata; class Actinopteri; order Perciformes; family Serranidae; genus Epinephelus; species Epinephelus cyanopodus. Next base: position 39,991,712 of record CM048922.1, read on the forward strand.
ATGGGTTCTTAACATCACTCTCGTGGGTCAAAGTCCTGTGCTGTTGGATTCTCCCACCCACCCAAAGCAGATATTCACACTCTTTATATTACATATGTTGCTCGGAACATTTGAAAAGGGCACAGATGGGTCTATATTGGAGTTGGTTGAAAGCCTGGTTCATCTCATGTAAAGGCTAAAGGTTGCATTGTGCATCCGTATCTGACACCAAGGACGGCTGCTAATGCTGCATTTTTGACAGCCTGGGAGCTACACCAGATTGCTCTTACTTCCCGCCTGGCACACTTCCTCTTGTACTGGTATCAAATGTTGGCATTGGACATAAATTGCACGCTTCAGAATTTAACATGAAACTGGACTTTAATACACTCAGTACTGTGTGATTACTGTGTGGCTTAAAGATGTACTGTCTTATTCAAATTTCACTCTCTGGATCATATCTGCTTTTCTCTAATATGTGTATCCATACGCCTGCAGCAGTGCAGACACTGGCTGTCATCTTACTGTATCACTTCTGCCCCTCCCTTCCTCTTCTATTCTCACTTCCTCCTCTATTTCTCCTCAATATAAATCCATTAAATTCACCACCTGTCCTCTCTTCACCCCGTCACCTTTCCTGCCCTCTCATCTCCTCCTCTCCAGCTCTTACCCTCTCAACCTCCCAGTCCCTCCTCTCCTCTCCCCCCGTCTTTATCTCCCCTCCTCTCACTGCCTAATCCTTTGCAGTACTACGCTACATAAAACATTAATGCTATATCTTTATGTAACAGAAACCCTGTTAATTCAGCTGACTGATGGCTCTATCTGGAGCTGCGAACCAACAGGCACAAAGCAGTCATCATTTTTCACTTCAGGCTCATTAAGTGCAGATGGTTGCCAAAAGGTTAGATAGGTTTTTTACAACATTGAACCATCTCTGAGCTGGAAACTGTTGTGGCAAAAGTAAAGATGGGTCCAGCAACCACCGACTTTCACCAGGGGGGGCGATGTTCACATCACGTAGATTGTAAAGTGAACCCTGTTCCTAAACCCAACCATGTACCAGTGTTGGCAAAATGTAATCACATGCATATTGGAAAAAAAGGTCAATCCGCGGTGTTGCACCAGCGTTATGCATTTATTTTGAAAGAGACTGTATTAAAAACTGTCAATTTCCTGTGTATTTTGAAAACAGGCAATGCATGTAACAGGCTAGAGTTGACTCAGCATCCCAGGGCCGCTTGCATATCGTATGATGACGTTGAAAGTCCATGACCAAATGTCAATATGTGGCGAAGTTGGAGTGAGAATGTGTTGCAAAAACAGTGATTATTGGGGCACCTCGGTAACTCACTGGGTGTCATCATCATCAACACCAAGTCCAGTGCAGGTTTAGTTGTGTGTGATAACACGGACAAATATATGTTTGTACAAATCAACAATGGTGGCTCCTAAAGAGGTTAGCACAGATGCTGCAGTAGCATCAGTTGTATCAGAACCGGAGTATTTCTTTAGTGGAAGAAGAGCAAAAAACGTCCCTGAAGGCTTTTGTCAATGGAAATGATGTCGTCATTCTTCTCCCAGCTGACCTCAGCGTCTGCGATAGACAGATGCTTCATCTCATCACCTGCCATGTATTTTTTTAAAGAGCTTGCCCTTTTCTAAACAGTTTCCAATCACAGCTTCTCAGATGATTCTGTGTAATAATCTGGCACGTGAGGATATCAGAACACCCCTTTAAGCTCACAGTAAGTTAATGTGATTGATTTCACATTTAGCTTAGATTAAAAGTGCATGCAAAAAATGTTTGGCTGCTCCTTTAAAAGAGACTGACAGTAACAATGCAGAGCGACTGGACGAGACAGAAACATTAATGTTTACCATCATCGAATCATTATTCAGAAGGCCACGTCCTTTGAAAGAGACCATCTGAAATGAGAACCTAAATGTCCTTGATACAAATGATCCAGACGCTCCTTCAGCGGGATGGCAAACACTTCCCCTTAATATAAAGTGACCGTGACATTAGACCGACACAACCTTAACATGTGTCCTCATGCACATTAGACCCTGGGACCAAGGACGTGAGACTGTCAGCTGTGTGTGTGCGGGTATGCGACTACATGCCTGTATCTATTTGTTCGTCTAATCTGGAGCCTATGTTAGAAAAGATAAGTCATTACCAGTGGTACTGCAGCGTGTGTGTCGGTGTGTGTGTGTGAGTGAGTGCGAGCCGACAGATGTGACTGAGGGGAATACTAAGCAGGGCGCCACACAGCACCGTGACTGACAGAGGAAGATAAGGGCAAAGAGACATACATGGGAAGACAGACGGAGAGGCAGATGGAGGGATGAAGAGGACAAAGAAAACCATGGCAAGAGAGCAAATGAGATGGCTGAGGAAGGTAAGGAATACTGATTGAGAGGACAACCTGTCAGCTTGTAAATACACTGCTCAAGAAAATTAAGGGAACACTTAAATCACACATCAGATCTTGATGAATGAATTACTGAAGTTGAAAATCTTTAGCGATGCACACTGAATAATTTGTTGAGAACAAAATGATGTAACAACGAGCAGTGGAAACCAAACTCCATCACATCAAAAATCAAACTAAAAAATAGAAATCACAGGTTGATCCAACTCATAATGTGACTCAGTAGTGTTTGGCCCCCATGTGCCTGTATGCACTCCAGACAGCATCTGGACATGCTCCTGATGAGGTGGTGAACGGTATCCTGGGGGATCTCCTCCCAGACCTGGATCAGGGCATCAGCGAGCTCCTGGACAATCTGTGGTGGTACTTTGTGGATGCACCGATAAGTAACCATCGTCCCATAGGAGCTCAGTTGATTTAGGTCAAGGAAACAAGAGGGTCAGTCAATGGCATCAATGCCTTCATCATCCGGGAAGTGCCTACACACTCTGGCCCCATGAGGCCGGGCATTGTCCTGCACCAGGAGGAACCCGGGGCATGCAGGTCTGTGTGACCTCCAAGGATATGTCAGGAAGGATAAGAAGAGAGAAACTGTTTGTGGACACCACATGTAAAACCATTCTCTTTTTGGGAGTTGTCTTGCTTTTGCATCCCCATTGCACCTGTTGTCACTTTGATTTGCACCAAAGCAGTTGAAACTGATTCACAATCACTTGTGCTTTCTGAATGGACACATTAATATTCCTGAATTTTAACTGACTTGCTGTTATACTGTGACCATTAAGTGCTCCCCTCATTTGTTTGAGCAGTATAAAGTAGAATCCACATAGAGCCACAAACCGACAGATAACTGGTCTTCCTTGTTGGCCGTCTTTGGCCATTTTATTATATGTCTGTCTATTTTGTCCAGAGGTAGAGAGCAAAGAACAAGAAAAGAAAACACCCAAAACTGAACAGCACAGACTCAACCAGGTCAGACAGATCAGACATTCACTGGAGACGAGGTTGATCATTTGCCGTCTTCTTTGAAGCAAGCAGACACAGTTTTGACGTGTGAAGTTTCGGTTCACAAAATCAATACATGCTGTGCGCTTTGCTTTTTCTGTGATGTGCATTTACAGATTTGTTGAAATTTGTCTCGCAGCTTGGCCTCTAAATTCTTAAAAGGTTTGGTTCACTGAAAATGCCAAAAAAAAAACATATTTTCCCACAGGCCTTTTAGTGGTGTCTGTCCATGCTGATTTCACGTTCAAGTGTCTTTGATTGCCACATGTCGAGGCTGGTGGAATTAATCTCAGTACAGTGACCTCCTGGTGACCTGTAGCTTCTGTTAAAGGGGTGACACTATAAAAGATGGTGAATCAGGTGGAGAGGGTCGTCCATGATCTTGATTGCTCATGAACTGGTGCACTGTGTTTATATGCAGTGATGCTCTGGTGATAATTCTGTCCATTTTCTTTACTGAGTTTCCAAACCAGACAGTTATCGACAGTGACAGGACGCTGTGGATCATGGCTGTGTAAAATCAGTGGACCCTCCCTCATTTGCTCTTTTTTATCTACCTGTCAAGGGTTTGAGAATTTCTGTCTGAGATTTCTGCCTCCACACCAACACAAGTCTTATTATCTGCAGAGGTCTCCCTCTCTCCAAAACAAGGTGATTTAAACTGGTTAAAACACTGACTGAAGCAGTTTCATGTTACAAACAGTATGACCCTATTACTGTTTGGCATGTTGGAGACGATCCGTCAGCCCAGCACCTGCTAATGTGTGCTTACCTGTTTTCTCTTACAACTTAAGATCCAGGGGCCGGTTGCACAAAGAACCTTAAGTTTGCTCCTTAAATATGACACTTAAAGTTTAGTTTTTCCTATGCTAAGGAAATTACTTAAGGTTGGTGCACAGAACCACCAAAGGCAACCTTAAAAGGTTGCCTTTGTCAAGGGCAGATGTTAAGTCATTTACTGTACTACTCGTCCATACCCACTGAGTACAGTATACCATACCATGACTTAGTCATACCAAAAATTAGAGAAACAACAACAACATTGGGCCACAGGAGGAGCCACAGCGATCTGTCCCATTTTAGCCATTTAGAAGCATTTTTCTGTTGTTATTAGATGAAACTGGTGGACTCAAATGCACGACTCGTAGTGGGTTTAACAAAAGTATTTTACTTGGCAAAATCAGTTAAACAAAAGACGCTCTCAAGGAGGATATTCAAAGTTCAAAACAAAACACTCACAATGAGGATCAAAAAATAATCAAACCTGATAACATGAAAACCTGGCATCACACAGACTGAACAAGACGAACTGGCTCAAGACAAAGGGAGACAAGGACTATTTATACATGAGGTAGGGGAACACAGGTGAAACCAATCAGGGGCGGGGAAGACAATCACAATGGCGGGAAAATCACACAGAGGGAGGAAGTCTGGGTCTGAAACGAGAGGGAAAAAGTGAGTACAAAACAAAACAGGAAGTGCATGATGAGACTGGACATGAGTGACTTTAACTTAACATAAAGTGCTCATGACAACAAAGGACTAAACATGAAACTAAACTAGGGCATGACATAATATATGAAATACTAAACATGAACATGAATGAATAAGATTAACATATTTGACGGGACACAACAGTAATAGCGCCACCCAGTTGCCAATTAGAGTTAAATTTCTCCAGTCACCTTGAGGCGTCCTGTTCTACATATCTACCAAGTTTAGTAAAAATCCATATGGCGGTTAGGCCTAGATAAGAAATGAGCTCTCTAGCGCCCCCATTTTGTTTGATGGGGTCAATAATGGAGGGGTCCCCTCAGATTATGTGTGGTCATATGCCTACAAAGTTGCGTGGTGATGGGTGAAACCCTTGAGATGTTATACACCTTTATGTGATGAGCCACGCCCTCCGCAATATTCATTGCCTTATAGAAGCTCAGTTTTAGTAAGTTTTCCAACTTTTGCCAAGAGGGAACTTTAGATATTGGTCCCTAGATTATGTTCACCCAGTTTCATGCAGATTGCTCAAACGTCCTAGGAAGAGATCCATTTGAAGTGTTTTCAAATAGCCCAGACATCCTGTTTGCCACCCACTAGCTCTTTCTGCACGATCCTGAGGTATTAACACACTTAACTAGTAAAAGTGTTCCTGGCATTCCCTCCCACTTGGACATACACAGAATACCTCCAGATGGGGGCATTGTGAGCAGCACACAATGAGAACAAATGATATTTCATGTCAAAGAGTGGGAGATCATTACAGGTCCAGAATGAATGCCTCTGTGTGTAATAAAACACGTCCCACAGGATCAATTACTTCTGTTAAGTTCTGTAAAGACTGAGCTGTTGTTTAACCATCACATTAAATCTAAGGGGGGAGACACACAGCCAATCAGGCGGCATCCTTTAGTGCTGTCAGCTACTAAAATATGAATAAGCATGGTCTTACTTGTGTGAGAGAGAACAGGAGGATAATTGGTTGGGGAATAAAGATCTGTGTGTGTGGGGGTGTGTGTTGAACAGACTCGCCAATGTTTTACACTGTTTCAGTCAATTTCTCAAATCAATACTCGGTTAAATTGCATCATTTACTTCCCAACGTTGAACAGAGGGAGATATTTGCACACACACACACACACACACACACACACACACACTTCTCACTCACTAAACAGGTTACTATCTATCATGCGTGTTACTGTGTGCACATGACATGATCATTACTCTCCCACCTACACTGACATTAAACATTGTCTGGACACGTTTAAACAGGATGTTTACACGAAGTTCTCTGCCAAAACCCTCAGATACACTTACACGGTAATTTACTGTAAAACAACTGTAAAATTTGAGCATCAATGTTCATTCTTGTTTTGACTTAAATGTAGAGTGAGACTTTGCTCATATGAGCATGAAATGTGCTTAAAAACTTCGGAAAAAGTCATCAAACTCATTCTGTTGAAAGAAAGCAAGAATGAATTTATACTGAAATCTAGAAATATACAATAATATGTACCTGGACCAAACCTAAGCAACAGAGATGTTGGTCTTGTGATTTGAAGTACTGCAGTGTTCGTAGCAGCAGAATGTTTCGCCTCCAGCAGGCCCTTAAATATGAATTATGATCTTGTACAACCACTGAATCTTGTGTAGCACATGTAGCTATCTCTGCCCCTTTACTCACACTTGAGACACACACACATTGTGTTGCCACTTTGGCGGCTTTCTCACTTGGGTTGTAACTACTTCTCAAACCCTTTTAGTGACTTGCTCCTCTGGCAGCAGCAGCACAGCATCTCCTTCTTCTCTCCTCTCTCTCATGTGTGCACAGGCAGCAGTGAGTCATTATGGGTAGCTTCAGCTTACACGAGACAGCTCACACAGTCTGTGGTGTAGTGAGGACGAGTGTGATGCATTTGACGGAGGTGGCAGTTCAGCAAGCTGAGATGTCACCAAAACATGAGGACGTATTGCCACATTACATGCCTGTGCCACTCTGTCCCACTCCGAAATTGGCTATAGAGACCAAAACTGTTGACATGAGGGTCTATGGGATTGACTCACTTCCAGAGCCAGCCTCAAGTGGCCATTTGAGGAGCTGCAGTTCTTGGCACTTCCATATCAGCTCACTTTTCAGCCATCAAAGTCAACTGGTGCCTCTATCGTTTAGTTCCCGTATCATGATTCTTCTAAGGATACCCAGCTGTTCTGATAGCTTTATTGGTAGTGTAATGAATGTCTTGTGGGTGTGGTTTAGGCAGGTGGCGGTGGTGACGTCACACTTGGGGGTTGGTGGTAATGACTCATTAGCCATACCTGGAGGGAAAGCCGCAGACGCCATTGAGCTTAGCGGGCACATCACAAGGGAGACGCCAGAGGAAAGACGTTCTGAAGACAAAAGAAACTGAGAAAGCGTTTGACACGTCAGCACAAACTCTCCATGTATATACACAGTCACTCTGAACAACCATGAAAAAGGGCGAGCTGGATGACTGGTCCGACGGAACGGCACCCAAGGGGTGTCCAGCAGTCGTCCGGTCCCGTGCAAGCTGGTCACAAGGAGCATGAGCAAGTGTCCTGGTGGTGAGTCAACCATAGGAAAGGTCACACTCTAGGGAAGTCCTGGCACATTTCTCACGTCTGATGAAAGATGTTTCGGAGTTCCACAAGGTTCTGTGCTCGGACCAATCCTATTCACTCTATATATGCTTCCTTTAGGTAACGTCATGTCCTTCTGTCTCATTGTGTCATACGGATTATTGTTTATTTATCATGTTGATCTGGTCTGTACGACATCTATTACACATCTGTCCGTCCGGGAAGAGGGATCCCTCTTCAGTTGCTCACACTAAGTAAGTGTGAAATACACTGGATTAAAGGCTGTGGCTCAGAGGAGACCGGCTCGTCCAGTAATTGGAAGATTGGAGGCTTGGTCCTTGGAAGTGTCCTCAGTCAAGATACTGAAACCCAAATTGCTCCCGATGGTTGTTCCATTGGTGTGTGAGTGTGTGTGAATGGTTACTGAGTTACTGGTTCTGAGACAGACAGACAGACAGACAGACAGACAGGTCCTTGCTTTATAGTTAGATAATCTACATTATTACTGGATGATGACAACCTCCAAACATTCATGTTCTTATGTAAATTCTGGGCTACGTCCTCAGCTGGAAAGTTCACTACGTGTGGGGGGAAAAATCAACAGCATATTCAGAGGCCAAAAGATTTTCCAATTTATGTTTCAGACAGTCAGACACACAGAAAAATGACACTTTTTGGGGAAGCATTTGCCAAAACAGCATGCTATTACTGTAAAGCAGGTGCAAAAACCATTTTTGTGTCAAAGGAAATCAACAAATCAAATTGTGAGTCTGTGAATATCCACAAAGAAGAGACAAGCGCGGGTGTCCGCATCTGCCCTTTAATAATTCCATCAAATAACAGCAGTGTAATCAATGACGGCCCCGCGCTCCATCAGGATGTTTCATTTAGATGCAAATTGTCAGGGTGGAGAAAGGAAATAAAAATGCCCAGAGGGATCGTTTAAATCTGACCGAGCCGACGCCCACAGGTGACTGCAACAACAATAAAACAGTGAAGGAAAAAAAAGATGAAGGGCCAAACAGAGGAGACGTGTCTGATGGATTGTTTTTCCTAAACTGGACTTTCGAGTCACGTTTAAGTAAGAAGAATGAACGAGCCGCGTGTCTGCAGGCGCACAGAGTAGAAAAAGGAGTGGAGAGCGATGGAGAAAGAAATGACAGAGAAGAGATGAGGATGGGAAGAAATGGAGAGGCGGAGAAAGGGCCGAGACAACTCCAGACAGAGATGAAAATAAAGTGACACAGCGAAGGAACGAGAGAGATGAATGTGATGTCGAGAGAAAATACGGCAACAGAAAAACAATGGAATAAGAAGATGGGATGTTCAGATTTATGTCCTGTTACAGTGTCTCTGAGTGGTACAGAAGGCATCACAAGAAAACAGAAACATAATGTAAGAAAAGGAAATAATGGAGTTTAAAAAGCATGAAATTATCGTTTCTTTTTAATTGGACTAATGCCGTGTTTGAGCCCGGATGTAACCATGGGACAGAAAACAAAGCAGCTTCCTCTTCCAGTCATTTATCTCCTTTACATACTGTAGCTGAGCTTCTCTTTTGTTTTTATTGTCTGACTTCAGCGCCGCAGCACAGCAGCGTTCAGCCGGGAGAAAACTGCCTGAGAAAAGACAACAAATTACAGTCAGTAATATGCAAATGGAATGAATCACAGAAAAGAGACTGTCGGCTGAAATTAATTATCTCGCTTTGGAAAATGAACAAGAAAGAAACTGCACCTACTGTGAGTCAGGAATTCCACAGCGATAATTAATACTTTGAATTTATACGCCTTCATTATGCAGATATATTGTAATTTCACGTGATCTGAAGTCGGTCACACACTTTCTGACTGAGCTGTGTTGCAGCCACAATAGACTTCCCATCTGCAACCACGCTGACACCAGAACTGAGCACAAAGATCCAATGATTCTGCAGCATCACAATCAATGTAACGAGACACTTTTCTCTGCAGCAGCAACTTTCTGAATCACACGTGCGTCCTCTTGTGTGATTTTCTTCCCTGGCTTTAATTGTTGCACGATGGCATTTAATTCCACCATGGACTCATTACAGAAAAGGTCCCCAATTGATTTCATTGGAATTCTTGAGTGTTTTCTCCTTCAGACTGCTTTAGTGACACAGACGAGCAGTTTAACTTTTAATTCATTCTTCATGTAGATTTCAGGCAAACTTATCTTTCAGTGTTTCTATTTAAACAGTCACACACAATTAGACCTGCTGAATGTCTTTACACACAAACAGTTACATATACAGTACAGCATGTATGAGTGTGACGAGCCCAGTGGACAGAAAAATGTTGATATTGTAAGTTTCTGCAAAATGTGGATACATCATCAGGAGGTGGAGGGAATGGTGATGGCATGACACCTCAGTGAGATGTGTGCCAGGCAATGAATATTGCGGAGGGCGTGGCTCATCACATAAAAGGTGTATAACATCTCAAGGGTTTCACCCATCACCACGCAACTTTGTAGGCATATGACCACACATAATCTGAGGGGACCCCTCCATTATTGACCCCATCAAACAAAATGGGGGCGCTAGAGAGCTCATTTCTTATCTAGGCCTAACCGCCATATGGATTTTTACTAAACTTGGTAGATATGTAGAACAGGACGCCTCAAGGCGACTGGAGAAATTTAACTCTAATTGGCAACTGGGTGGCGCTATAACAACAGAAAAATGCTTCAAATGGCTAAAATGCGACTGATCGCTGTGGCTCCCCCTGTGGACCAATGTTGATTTTTTTTCTAATTTTTGGTCTGACTAAGTCATGGTATGGTATGTTGTTCTCAATGGGTATGGACTAGTATATATTCACAGGTACAGGCAATGGTAAAAAATGAACCACACGTCGGTGGGCAGCCAGAGAGAACAACACGTCGTCACATCTGTCAGCGCCATTGGTGGACTCCAGCCATGAAACTTTGCAGCCCGAGGATGAAGTGGCAGCCTACATGGAGTTCAAGACACCCAAGGAGGATCCTTTGGAGGTTTGACAGTGGTGGAAGGAGCATACTAAAATGTTCCAAATCTGGCAGTGATTGAATGTTTTCACCATCTATTTGAAAGAGACGTCTCCTCCACTGGATTTGGAATTAAAGAACGAAGAACCCAGTTTACTGTGAGTGACTGTAGCCTGTGTGTGTTAAATCACGGGTGCGGTTTTGACTTAGACGTAATGATGGGTAATGGGTCTGTTCTGGTACTGAGCTTTACAGGTATGGGCGGATGTAGGTTTTGAAAATGGACCCATGCAGGACTCTGACTGGAGGTAAAGGTGCTGAAGAACCAGAAAATGTTGCCTTGAACTGGCAGTACGAATGTAAAAAAGAAAACTGCGGTAAAAATTTACAGACAGATCAGGCTGAAATAATGAAATACTAAAAGGCAGAGCTACCCTCTCGTCAAAGAGTGGTCACTCCTGGCTCCAAAAAAACCCAAGATGGCGACGGCCAAAATGCCAAACAGGACATGGGATGCAGAATTGCAGCCTGACAGGCCTGCCTCACCTTAATGACAGCAACCTAATGACAACTGACGAGATTAAAACGTACATATCCGTGGAGGCACTGCAGGAAGTACTGACATGACAGTTAAGCATGAATCAGACAGGGATCAAAGCGTAATACAAAGGACACGTCTGAATCCATTTATGTGATTAAAAAGAATAAATCTTAAAACGCAGCGAACGAGTGAGAAAAATGACCTGGTAAATGAATGTAGAGACAGAGGTGTGGACAGAGGAGGGTGAGGAGATGTTACATAAAGGGGGAAAGGAGGCCTAATGCAGAGGTGACAGGACAAAATAATAAACTAAATAAAAACTGCCTTGGATAAGGGAGAGAAAATATTGGTAAGACGAAGGTACAATAAACTAAGGAAAGGAAGAAAGGAAATGCAAATGGATAAAAGATGGTGGCGAGATTAAATAAAGGGAGACAGTGGATGACAGGAAATTAAAGGTGCTGGCGATAACATATGAATTAATGAAACAGGATGGGTGACGCCTCTGATGAGATTTTAAAAATAAAGCTCTAACGATGGAGGGTTCACCCTTATCCCACTAGGATGAGTCCAGGACCTGTGCCGTCTCTGCAAAGCTTATCTGACACTGACCGGAGGGCAAACAGCAGGCAAGTGCCGGTTTTCGAGGACTTGGAATGAGACCAGGTTGACAAGTTATACACAAGACTTAAAGCAGTTTCTCACGGCTACAATTTATGCAATGCAGGAAAACAGAAAATCTGCATACAAAAATCTATCAAGACGGACAACGTTTTTGGTGCTTAAGTTAAAAAACATAATGTTAGCAAGTTACTGGGCGATCTCAAGCCTTTATTTTGGCTGTTGAGGTCGTGTTACAGTGTTTGGTGTACAGTATTAGTTGTTGAGAAACTAAATTGAAGAGACGTTTCCCTGTGTTGGCAGTGAGCTAGCTAACGCAACATCAGTTGGGACAAGGGACTTTGTTGATGAAATATATTTTTCCGCAGGTGGAAAGCTGCTGAAATCAAGGCCCTCATGCATAAATGTTCTGCAGTGGCGTGAAAGTATTTAGAGAACCAACAAAATCAGTTTTCAGACATTTCTGTGCAAATTCTTTGGATGAAAAAAAGGCTTGGTGTGAAAGAGCTTTTCAAGGTCCTTGTTTTCTATATTTATCAAATATTCAACAAGATGAGCAGGTAGAGGATTGATGAAAATGACTTTGTATCACCATCTGATCTCCAGACAAGAATGCCAGTATTGGACGATTCTGCAAAACTCCAAACTACATACAACTCTCGCTTCCTTCCATGTTCTTCGACACTCTGTGCACGGCAACTTGAGTAAGGTTAACATTAGGGAAGTATCCTGGTTATATCTCATAAACTGTGGTTAAGGTGTGGTTAGGGTCAGCCAGCTAAAACACTAAATTAAAGTTGCTACCATGGCAACAACGTTGTTTAGGTGACATAAGCAGGGATAACCCCAGATTCACACATCAGGCTTTAGCTGGGCCAGTTTGTTTCTGATAACAGCCCAGTGATGGCAGCCAGAATCTGGCCAGTTTCTTTGGCCTGATTCTGGGGCGTCATTCATCCCGAGTCTCAGCTGGTCGGGCAATCAGATATGGCCCGTCTTACTTCTTGTGGCAAGCCAAGTTTGGCCTGATGCTAAGCCAGGTCATTTTGGCTGCTTGGGAAGAGAAGAGAAAGATTGTGGTTGTAGTAAAAGAAAGGGGGGAAAAAAGCAGATTCATGACACGACATTAAAATAACACAAAGTTCTGCAAAGACTGAGCTGCTCTGCAGGACCTGCAGCCAAACAGTCGGCGCCCGTGAGTGCTGTCAGCCAATAAAAAATAAATAAGCATGGTCTGTGTGAGAGGAACAGGAGGATAATTGGCTTGGGGAATGAAGATCTGTGTGTGTGTGTGTGTGTGTGTGTGTGTGTGTGTGTGTGTGTGTGTGTGTTGAACAGACTCCAATATTTTATAATGTTTCAGTCAATTTCTCAAATCAATACCCGGTTAACTTCGTGCATCATTTACTTCCCGACATCGAATAGAAGACATTTTAACACACACACACACACACACACACCACACACACACACACACACCACACACACACACACAGCAGAGAGGGTAGTATTTACTGCTGTGTGCTGAATGCAGCAAATCATTGCATTGCATGTGATCTATGTTGTTAATGTGTGTGTGTGTGTGTGTGTGTTGTGTGTGTGTGTGTGTGTGTGTGTGTGTGTGTGTGTTGTCTGAATGGTCTGATAGGTGTTGGCCTCTACATCACTTCCTTACTACCTTAGGAACAAACACTGAGGGCGTTGATCTACACCGGTCTGTCAGGAGCCAACGAGCTGAACTGAGCACTGAGCACTGAGTTTGCACACACACACACACACACACACACACACACACACACACACACGATTGATTTCTATATGTTTTCCTGTTCCCTTGGGAAAGGTATCTGCTCACATACATTGACTGAGAAAATACAATATTCTTCCTGGCCGTCTTGACAGCTGAAAATAATTTGCACCAGACCTGAAAATAATAAACGATGGCTCGGTCAAGTTATGACTTCACCTGAGCTCATGGGAAGCGAAATAATAACAGCATATAGCAACATATTTTCTAACTTGAACATAAAAAAATCTGACTCAAAAGAAAACTTAAACAAAACCATATTAACAGCATTTCCACATTTGTTCATCACTGTCCTTAGAACCAGCCACTCTCTTTAAACGACCCGGGTAAATGTAGTTCATCATAATCATCTTCACTGACTCGTTTACTAGTTTTTTCTAGTTTTCCCGTTCTGTGCAAGAGTTGTTTTTCATCTACCATCTACCATCTACCATCTACCTGACTCCATGTGACTGCAGCATACGATGTCGGATGTTTAGTTTTTCACTAAATTTAGTCTCGGTCTAAAGTCTGCTTCTCAGCAGTGAAATTAGTATTAACATTATCACAGTTAACCATAGACTGTAACCAAGCGGCAACCTCCTGGGAAGACGAGTGATGCCAATGCGGAAGTGCCAAAAACTGCAGTTCGTTGAATGGCCACTTGAGGCAGGCTCCAGAAACGAATCAATCCCCATAGACCCCCATGTTAAAATGCTCAACTTTACAGCAGAAATAAACATGTTTAAAGGCTGGTACAAAAACGATTTTGGTCTCTATAGCTAATTTCCCCTTTCATGACAACTGTACGGGTTTTTTTTTTATTTTTATTTTTTTATAACTCATCCGTTTAAATGTTATTATGCTTTAAAGTTGCGCATAATTAAGGGCGTGGTCACTTTGAGTGACAGGTGGCCCCATCACAGGTGGCTGACTAGCCGCTGTCTGTCTGCTAGGCATCATCTCAGCTAATTCGCAAGTCATTGAACCTGACCTCTCAGCCGTGTTTGTGCCTTTTGGATATTTTGTTTCATGTTTCGCCTCTTTGCCAATTTTTGATTGGCCAGGAGTGGGCGGAGTCAGGCACTGCCAAGATGGCGACAGCCAGAGCCGCCTACTTTGAGCTTCAAACCCACTCCTCAGAAACCAATGGGTAACGTCACGGTGACTACGTCCATATTTTTATGCAGTCTATGACTGTAACGCACTGTGCTAACCAAGCTAGCAGCTAGCACTACAGTGAGCTCCATCCTCTCCTCCCAAATGTGGTCACATCTGGCTCCAAAAATCCAAGATGGCAATGGTCAAAATGCCAAACTCAAGGCTTCAAAACGGGATTCCACAAACCATTTGTGACATCACAGTGGCTACGTCCGTTATTTGATACTGTGTCTGAATGGGATTGGGAGTGAAACAGTGAATGCATAGTTAAAGTGCTGACACTCAACTTGAAGGGTCCTTGAACAGCAGAGTGGTGATTTCTAAGATTTATGTAAGGACACATCTAAGTTTATATTGTTCTATCTTACAGATTTGGGTTCATTTAAAAGGCGAACCTTTGAAAATTTGCATTTACACAGCCAGCAAAACAAAAGAGACGTGTAAGAGAGTGTAGGTCACCTGCACTGACAAAATATTGACTTTAAAAAACTAAAATAAACTTTGGGTTTATCACCAGCTGGACTGATTCAAATACAAACTTATCTGTGCCACCAGGTGGACGACTGACAACCTGTTAGACTCCCATCATTCATCTTTGTAAATACCTACTGTGCACACTGTTAATGACCTCTAACACCTCCCAAACCAGTGCTGAGTAATTCTCTTCTGTGTAATCAGCTGCAGTCTGTCACCTTCATTTCAGCCTCAACATCCCTTCTTCATGTATTGACCAAACTCTCCTTTTTTCTTTCCATCTGATGCTTCCTTCGTTATGGTCCAAAGGTTCTACTGCAGCATACAAATTGCCAGTTACCTGTATACTGTTGTGTGTTTATCTCTCAGGGACTGGAACAACACCATGCGGGTTTCTATAATATATATTATAAATAATAAATGAGCTTGTAACAGGTGATCCAGCAGCTCCAATACTGTTATAATGTTACTGTGTTCTCCAGAGAAAAACTGGAGGCCGATAGTCAATATAGAGCCACAGAGCTGTGGTCACATTCATATCACTTACATACAGAGCAGATTATGAACGATCAGCACACGTGTGCTGTGGGACTGTATTTGTTCGCATTTTCCATGCGTAAGACAACTGTTGAACCAAATTTGCATCTACCAGCAGATATAGGATGATAAGTACAAGACATTTTTTCTTTCATCTTCCATTCTCTGTAGGCCTACTTATAAAAAGAAATCCTAGAAGGGTAAGGAAAGGCAGAATCAAAAAAACAGAACTGGCACAGGAGGAGCTTTAATACACAAGACACAGGTGTGGCAATTAGACGCAGGTGCAGAGGCAGGTAATCACACAGGAGGGAGACTTGACAGGACAGAGATAAACAAAATAAACTGACAGGAAATAGACAAAATAAAGTAATAAATAAAAACACAATCTGAAACAGAAACACTGAGTGTAGAAAACAAGTGTTGTGCTCTCTGGCTCTGTAAGCATTTCTTTTATTTGGGCCTTCTTCAAGATCAACAATCTCACTGAGACACAGGTGCACTGATCCCTTCTTTAGGTCACACCTTTGTCACACAGCTGATAATGATTAGACGAACATGCTACACCGTTAGGTTGAGCAAGTCACAGTCACACAGCTGATCATGCCACACCACAAAGAACAGCCACTACATATTCTGTCGCATTTCAGTGTCATATACATTTTTTAATTCACTGTATTCAAAATGTTAAAATACAAAAAATATTATGCGAATAGACAGATGGCAAAGGTTAAGTACAACTTTAAAGGGACAGTGTGTAACATTTTCAGTTGTTTATTGGCAAAAATCGATGTCAACATTCCTACACACTGTGGCAATATTTCCAATAATTAGAAATACAAAAGAGAAAACATTTGAAATCATAATCTATATTCAGTCCATGTTGTGACAGGTTCTCAGACGGCGGATCCAAGAGTGTTCTCTCCTCAAATTACATCCTCTTGAGGGGAGGGTTACACAGACAACTGACAGAAAAATGCTTACTGTTGTTAAACATGGACCCTGTTTGTGGATTCTTTGTTCACCATGGAAACATGCCAATAAAACAAAATTTTTCCTCCTGAGTTGAACAAACAGTCATTTGGAGGGTTCACGTATTCCTCTAAGAGTCATACTGGTCTTTTTGGAGGTTACTGATGAACAATGTCATCTTGCCAATAAGGACATCAGAACATATCTTATTGGATGATGACATATTTAAAAAAAAAAAAAAAACACCTGTCATGAGATAAATTTAACTGTTTTAAGAGTAAGAAATTATACACCCAGCTTCCCCAGTTTCTGTAATTGTTTCCTGAGGCCAAATTGGAAGCTCTACCTGCTAACTGAGAGCTACACAGACTGCTGCAATGAATATGTTCACAGTTTTGGCAATAACGTCCATCAACGAGGCAGCACTGGATGAGAAATAACTGGCATTACTTCTTATTGATCTGGTGGAGCAGCGGGCAGGTAATGCTGCTGCAGAAAGGTGTAAGTATTCTGCCTGTATTCCCGAGGCGAAACAAGGTTAAGAAACTAGTCTGTGTTCATTTATCTTCCCGCAGACAGCCGGCATCTTACATGGCCGGCCTGGATGCACTAACAAGTTGATTAATGGCTGCAGTGTGTGGTCCAAATTTCTCTCCCTCGCATTCCTCTCTGTTCTTCATCTGCCAGCTACAATCGGCTCAGTATGAAGGGGAGTTACTGTGACAGTGAGGACGGCGTCTCATTGCAAATGTAAATGAGCAGTGATATTTCTTTACGCAGGATTAGATGGAGCGTGGTCTCTTTCTGCTGTTTGCTCAAGGACATGTGGCAAGAGCAGACACATATTGTAATGAGCTGCGATATGAACTATCAGCCTGCTGCTATACAACAGCTTATCTTGTGTTAAATGTCACTGCAGCCAGACTGCAGCATCCTCCATTTGTTTGTTTCCATCTGTGCATGCATCGGTTAATGTACCCTTTCTTGTCACGTTATGATGATTGAAATGAAAATCCCAGGGTTGTGCTGATGATCTCTGACATCAATAGTGTGTGTAAACAGCTTGCTGATTGAAAATGTCCTAAACTGACCAATCTGTTCCTGACAAAGTATTCTACCAGTGGTGTAAATCTAATTTCTCGTCTAAATTTTGCTCACTTCACTGCCAGTGAGTACAACAGAACAGCTAAAAAATGGAGGTGCACGGCGATTCAAAGGGCTCCATCTATCCACCATCTGCTGCTTATTTCACTCTGGGTTGGTGGCAGGAGGCTAATAAAGTAACCCAGACAGTCGTCTCCCTCACTGCCTCTTACAGCTCCTCCCTGGGGAGAAACCAACACATCCTAAGCCCAGATTTGATGTTTCATCACTGTGTGTTCAACACTCTCTCACCGCAATGCTGCAGCTGGTCAGTGGCCCTATGCTTCATCTGTGACACTCTAGGAACCACTTTAGCTTCAGTTTTAGACGCTCATGGATGGCGTGTTCATTTTCACTTTGTTACATACAAAGTGTCTTTTCAAAATAAATACTTCCATGTTCACAGGAAACATAAGATTTGTCATCAAAACTATTTAATGTTTAGGCAACAAAACGACTTGGTTTGGATTAAAAAGTAAGCATGTTATGTTACGTAAAGTAAATTGACAAGTATGCAACGTGTGACATATGTGACATATGGGAGGTATGACACAGGTGTTACGTGACGGTGACTATCTTAGGTAAAAAAAAACAACAACTTTTGATTTCACACAGGGCACAAACACTGGTCTCATGGGTGAAAGTCCTGTGCTTGTTTGACCCATCCACCACTCCTCCATCCAATCCTATGCGGACTCTCTTGTCCTATACTATGTTATTCGTGCAGATGGGTTTATAATAAAGTTATGTGATGGCAGTTGACCAAGCTGCGATATATGACGCCCTGGGAATGACAACAGGCTGGTGTGCTTTAGTTCCTCTGGGTGTCCTTCCAGAGCCACATGCCTTGAGTACGTCCACAGGGAGCCGTCCAGGAAACATCCTGATGACAAGCTGAACCATTTCAGCCGTCTCCTTTCACTGTGACGGGGCAGCGGTCACTGCTTTTGCGGCCACCTAGAGCTCACAAGTGAAGGCTGGAACACAGATTGGCTGATAAATCAAAAGCTTGGAGGTCAGATCTTGCCTCGTCCACCACAGCAACATCCAAATCTCTGCTGACGCTGAGAGATACTTGAACTTCTTGCTTTTACTCCCTGATACTCTTCACAAAGAGGAAGATTCATCGGTTTGTGTGAGTGCTTTGGCCTTGGAGGTGCTAACTCTCTCCCTGGCTTTTTCTATTTCTGCATACAAACCACTTAATTGTGTTCAGGCAGTAGCAGGTCAAAGAAGCCAGCAAAACTTCCATCATCAGCAAAACACAGCCTGGACACTCTCCATTCCTCGGCTGCAACCTGTGACTCTGTCCATGCAAACAGAATTGGCAAGAAGGTGCAGCCTTGGCTGAGTCAAACACCCTCAGAGAATAGACTTCTGTTTATGGAGCTGTAAAAGCTTGACCAAGAACTACAAGCTATTCACCAAAAAGTCTGTATGTACAAATCAGTCCCATCCCTGTATTTGGTATTTTTAAACAGCTAACCACAGCCTAGAGCCAAATCTCTACCAAAAATTGAAATTTTAAGTATTCTCAACAATAAAATGATGAATATATCCCTCCAATGCGTAGTTTAGGCCCTTTTGGTTACTTCTCAATGACATCTGATCATTATGTCTCCAAAAATCATCAATTGCATCCTGTGAAATGGCTTAGTGGCTTAGCCATAGGTCAGTTGTGTGTTACTTGTTCGGGTTTGAGCTTTAGTGTCATATATCAGTTCAGGGAGGACCCAGGTGCAGAGTAACAGGCAGGCTGAAGTTTTAACAAAAACCAAGCTTTATTGTAGCCGATAAAAAAAAAAATCCAGATAAAGCAAGGTAACTGACAGTCCAAATGAAAGCAGAACCAAAACTAAACTGAACACCAACTGGGAAAATATGATGAACTCAGGTAAAAAATCCAAACACAAGAAAGCAGTAAACAACACCAAGAACACAAGGATGAGGACAAGAATGAACTCAGGACAAACTGACAAACACACAGGTATAAATACACAGAAACCTAATCACAAGAACAAGACACAACTGGAGCAGGTGGACACAGGCAATAGGAGGGAAATGAGGATTGGCTGACAACAAGGGTGTGATGGAGAAGACTAGGGACGAACAAGACAAGACAAGACTAAAGACTAAAGGTGTTTTCGTTTTGTACTTGGAGGTCGGAAATTCCCAGTTCCCAGTCGGAAGTTTAAACTTGAACACACCCTGAGATCATATTTCCAAATCAGTAACTCGGAGCAGCCGCATCAACCCCGACTCACGAATTCAAGATGGCTGCCGGTCACACACATAGTGAGTAAAGTACCGTTTATAGAAATTTCTTATTTGTTTTACATCAGGTCAGCCTCATCTGCGGCGTTCATCCGTTGGACTGCATGATGGTTTTGAAGCTGTCTATGCTCTGAAAGTGTAAGAGTAACAAAGGCTTTCTTGTGGGCGTTCATGTTTTTTTTCCGACTTGTCCACCGTTGTCACCTAGAATGCAAAAACTGTTGTCAACTTGGAGGTTTACAAATCCTCCAGCAAATCATCCTTCCGTGCTTTAAACTTGGATTCAGAGGATTCCAGTGAGTTGGCCAACCTCCCTGGTATGTAAAAGAAAATGTCATTTCACACTCACACACACACACACACACACACACACACACATACTGTAGGTGCCAGGCAATCAATTAACAAAGCACATGAAGAAAAAGTAAAGTTTTTCCTGAAGATGAACACATGGACGTGCAGAACATCAGCTGATAAATGCCAGTCACGCTTCCACAAAATGAACTTTCAGACTCTGACTGGACAGAAAGTGCCATGATTAGCTGCTGCTGCTGCTGCTGCACCTCCACAGCAGACCATAAAAATGAGAAAACATCTCGGGGCAAGGTAGCGAGTGAGCTGCATAACAGACAGAGAAGTAGGAGTGAGGAGAGGCTGCAGTACAGCAGGGACGCTGTACTTCAACATAAGAGTGAAGAGGAGGGTCATGAAGTGTGTGAACCGAAGCCTTCTTCCAGGCAGCGATGAGCAGCGTACAAATGCCTTTCTGATACTTGAATCAAAATCATTTGAAAGCTTAATAAATGTTCAAGGTTCTTGAGAGTCTGGATACAATTTTTGTCTTTCATAAAAGTAGCAAAACCAAGAAAGGTAATAAAGGTATTAAACCTCTCCTATGTTCTTTACATGTGCTCTTTATCTGTGTATTCACCTGTGAACATTAGTTTAAGTAACATCTTTGTTCAGTGAGTTCACACTGGGTTTATTGGATAAATGGATAAATGGATAATGATAATGATAATAATAATAACAATAATAATAATAATAAAAATAATAATAATAATAATAATAATAATAATAATAATATCCCGGACACAAGGTGAACGAGTGAGCGAGCAATTAGATTGTTTCAGTGTTTGCTGATGAAGGTGTCCTAACTTGCACTACGTGTCAGTGAACAGACTAAGCAACATGCCGCTTATGGCTTGCCATGGCTCTGTTTTTGAGAAACTTCACCCACCTCCAACTGAACTGTTCTGTTTTGTCTGTATCTGTAAACTTCAAGAAAATATGCACGATTGCGAATGAGATAAACACAGATTACTGACAGAAAGCTCTAACACTGAGTAAAAATGAACCCTTTAACTGACTGTTTTATACTCTCGCTCAATGCTGACTCCTTACTCCTCTTAACCGGCCGGTAGAGGCCGTAAATTTTACAGAAATTGTCCTGCAGGTAATGTAGCTGTCCTTGTTTTCTCACTCGGCAGTCCTCTTTTGGTTTAATGTGAACCTCTAAATCATTTCTTTATCCCTGCCTTTGTTACTTTTTGCCTGCTTTGCTCCCTGTAGGACTGGTGATACAGAGACGGAGGAAGTTGTGGGATGCCTTCAGGGACCATAAAGACTGCTGTGATAGATGAAGCTCCTGAAAGGGCAGGCAAGATGGAAGATATTCCTCTGAAACCAAGAAACTCAGGGGCAGAAGCTGCTCCGGCCATCTGTTGGTCGCAGAAGTTGTTCAGGGTATCGTGATGATCCAGCAAGTTTTTAGATGGCCAACACTCAAAGCAAGGTAGCTCAACATCTACAGGTCAGATTGCCATGAATTCTAGTGTGGATATTCATCATCCCCAGAGGATATCTTTTCATAGCTTTGGTGAACTGCTGACCCTTTATCTAGCTCAATCCTCAGAGCAACGTTTGCACACAAAATATCTGATAACTTCAGAGAGCTCCATGAAATCTGAACATATTCATGCTCCTCAGAGGATACAGACTTTTGTTTCTGATGTCTTTACTCTATCTCCACCCTTCCTACACCTTGAAAACAACCACCTCTCACACCTGCTCTTTGAGGCCCAGAGTCCTGCTGGCCTCCTCACAGCCTGTCGTCTGGTGTTCTCCTGTCATCCCAGTTGTAAATCAGTTCCCGACTGATTGTGCGGCTGCAGTGAAACCAGCAGGTTCCTGAGCAAAAGAGATGAGGTAGAAGAATGCTGGAAAACGGACAGAATCAAACATGAGAAGGGAAAAACTGAGATGTAAAGGCTGAAAAATAAAGAGACAGTTTCTCCATCTAATGTACGATTACTACCAGCTGACAAAGGTATCAATACGCTGTTTCTAAAAGGCCCCATTCAGATGTAGAACAAGATAGAAATCAAATCCAATTAGTTTATTGTCAGTAAATCCAATGTCTGGGTTCCCAGTGAGAAATTAATTGCAATGATTATAACAGACGACGGAGCTCCGGTCAAACAGTCACAGGGGGAAAGAATTGTGTTGAACTGGTTCCGTTCTCTCAGTCGTTTCATGCACAGAATTATACAGAGAAATATTAGAAAATGTTTCTGTTGCTGTGGGTTAAAATTATATTTAAGTCAGTTTCTGTATATGTGGTGCTTTAAAAGTGCAAAACTTCACAACCATTTTTTAATGTTTTAAAGTATGGATCGTCAGTTAATTTAAACCAACACAGGCTGCACTTTGGACTGTGGATGGAAAACTTCCGATGAACACATTCACACACCGGTGGCCGAGGCTACCATGCAAGGTGCCACCTGCTACTCAGCGACCATTCAAGCTCTCACACACCAATGGAGCAGCCATCAGGAGCCATTTGGGGTTCAGTATCTTGCCCAAGGATACAAGGATAAACAGACGATCTTCTGATTTGTGGATGACACAGGGTGGGCAGACAATCTTTGTAATCCCCCCAGCATGTCGTACCCTAGCCATCCTTCTGAGGAAACACGTCATCCGCTTGTATCCACAACCTCATTCTTTCAGTCACTACCTAAAGCTTTTGACCATAGGTGAGGGTTGGGATGTAGATGGACTCGTAAAGTGAAAGCTTTGCCTTCCGGCTCAGCTCCTTCTTCACCACGATGGTCCGCATCAGCGCTCACATCACTGCAGACGCCTCACCAAACTGCTGATCCATCTCACACTCCATTCTAGCCTCAGTCATGAACAAGACCCCGAGATACTTGAACTCCCTTGCGTGGGGCAGTAACTCACACCCAACCCAGAGGAGGCCATCTGCCATTCTCAACCAGAGCACCATGACCTCAGACTTGTGTAATGTATCTGTTTAAAACAAAACTTCATCAGAGATTCATCCAACAACCTGCCCTATTTGTGCTGCACTTGGTGGGATAAACAGTGGTAGCCGATACAGCATGTGTGATAAGAAAAAAAAAAAAAATCACACCATCAGTCCTAACAGACGGTGCTGGCCACTGGCAGCTGAAAACACTTGAAATAAGACACATTTTATGTCCATTTATTGTTACAAATGGCTCCGAGTTTGATTTTTCTCCTCGTCTGAATCACAGCAGTGAGAGAATCTGATGGAGGCCATTAAACCCCCCAGAGGCTTAATGTTGATTCTGGTCTGTCAGTGAACGTTCAGTCTGTTTGCAGAAGGGTCGAAATCTGGTTCGATTCAGAGATGCTGAGGCAGAAAGACGGAGAGAAGAAGGAGGGATGAAAGAGGATGAGAGGGACTGAAGAGGCCACAGCTGTGGAGGAACAAGTGTCTCTGTGTTCATCCCCGTGGCTCTCAGAGTGGAGAGACATCTTTATGAGGACACACGATGCCCCCTCTGTCTAACAGCAAGAGCCCAGATATCTCTCCTCTGACTCTGTTCATCTCTCCGCTGCTCTCTACAGCAGCACTGAGGCTTTCAAGAGGCACTTCAACACCTGCACGTTATTACTCACACATCGAGTGTGCTTTTTATCCAGTTGCTCTGATTAAAAGCAACGTGAAAAAAAAATATCAAGAACTGAAATGACAAAAATGGTTTTTTAACATGCATTTCTCTCTGTATATAAATGTGAAAACACGTGAAGTTAAAAATATATGTGTATTGATATACAGAAGAAATTAAAAATATATGATAATGGAGGGAAGGTTACCTCCTGAATTTTACTCTGACTGGCTGAGTAACCCTGTAGAAGTCACTCCGGTTAGAGAGTATGGTGGAGACTTAGAGCAGCTACGTTGAGAGGAAATATCTCATGTCTCTCAAGACGCAGGTGACGTCTTTTTACTGATGGTGGAATGAGTAGTGTTACCAGTGTTCAGGTAGGCATTCACACAAGGCAACAAAGTTCAACAGCCTCCATCCACAAAGGACAAAGGAAAAAGGAATGAGATATTTGACTGCAGGTGTCACTCCATTAGTCAGCGGGGTTTACTAGTCTGGTCTACAGGGGCTGTGTTGTATTCTGCTTAGCAACAGTGACGGCGTCCTTTTCATCCACTGGACCTTTATACATATGTGTAAAAATTAAATTTATAACTCTTACAAAACTATCTGAATACTACAGAGGATCAGGGCCATGTTAAAGAAAAAATAATCTTAGATGTAAAGAATTATAAATAATAATAGAAGAATAAAGTCACAAATGTACAAGAATGGAGTCATAATATTATGAGTATAAAGTACAAGCGCTTTTACAAATGCTCAAAGACACTTTACGGTTTTTAAAAATCAGCAATAAAACAGTATAAAACACACAAACTTATACATTAAAAGGTAATTTAAAAAGGTGAGTTTTGGGCATGGTCTTGAATGTTGGGAGGTGTGTGCAGATACGGATGGGTTTGGGGAGTGAGTTCCAGCGATGGAGAAGGCCCTGTCCACGCAGGCTCGGTGCTTAGTCCGTGCAGGTCGTGAGAGGAGATTTCCTTCAGATGAGCAGAGGTCGTGTGATAAATGCATGGATGAGGGTTTCTGCAGCAGAGAAGGTGAGTGAGGGGCGGAGTCGGGTGATGTTCTTGAGGTGGAAGAAGGCAGTCATTGTGATGTGATTGATGTGGTGGTCAAACATGGCTGGCTGTCGAAGAAGATTCCTAGGTTGCGGGTGTGTGGTGAGGGAGACAGTTATCGAAGGTGAAGCAGAAGTTGTGGGTGGCTTTGGTGTGGGATGTGGGGTCAGTGATGATTGTGTCTGATTTGTCACTGTTCAGTTGGAGATAGTTTGTTTGCATCCATGGTTTTATTTCAGTGAGACAGTTGGTGAGTGTGGAGTGGGTGGTGTTGGCGATAGCTTTGGTGGAGATGTACAGTTGGATGTCATCGGCATAGCAGTGGAACTGGAGGCCGTGATGATAGATGATCTTGCCAAGGGGGAAGATGTAGAGGATGAAGAGGAGGGGACCAAGCACTGACCCCAGCAGAGGCCAGGAAGTGGAGCAGTGTGGATCAGTGTGGATGAATGAAAAATGAAAACAATTACAGTTTTTGGGTGGTAACATGTTACGTGACACTAAATGTAATATCACCTGAAATCCTGTTGGAATCGCATTATATTACTTCGTACTGCTAAAACAAATTACTGTCACCCCCAACACTGTATCTGTGATCTGTGACTTTTTCCTCCTAAAATTAGTTTAATCTTGTCAATTTATGACTTTATTCTTGTAGATTTAAGAGTTTATTCTCATAGATAAATGATTTTGTTCTTGTAGACTTACAACTTTATTCATGTAGATTTAGGACTTTATTCTCAAAATCAAAGATTTCATTTCTTTAAAGTGGCCCTAATCCTCCTTTGTAGCGTACAAATATTCAAACATTGACATAATATTAAACATTAGCATTTCCATCTACGAATCTAATTTGTATGGAAATATTTGGATAGAAATGCTTCCCTGTCTTTCCTCACTTCAACTGAACCGTCTCTCATTTATATTTCATCAACCACTAAAGCTTGAAGTTTTTGTTTGTTTGTTTGATTATCTTTTTTAGTAGTTTCCTTTCATCTGAGTCTTATTATCGCTCTCTGTTTTCTCTCAGTTGTTTATTTCATCGCATCTCTCTGACTCTCCATGATCAGAGAAGCTGCACACCTGAGAGCACTGCACACCCCGGTGTAGACGATGCATCAGGTGAGAATATTTGGTTGTTTTCACACAAAGATGGTGGACAAAAATATCATTAGTTCTCACAAATATCCAGTGAAAGAAAGCACAAAATACTGCAGGACGCCCATTAAATACAGGCTCTGATGTGCTTCACAGTCTGAAATTAATTTAAAAATAAATATCATCATCAATATCATCTGCATGCTTATAGTTCTAATAGATTTGTTTTAATAAATTAATAAAAATGTACAACTTTCACCTCAATGGAAAATGGAATAATATGATTTAAACTTTTTATTTAAGTAATAATTATTTGAGTGAGTTTAATCCACGTGTGTTTCGGCGATGTCTCTGAGGTGTCTGACTCCAGCTCTTCCAAACAACAGCAGGCAAAACACAGCTGTCATCACAGCGTATGATCTGAGCACTGTCTGAAGAGCTGTCTGGAAGTCAGGATGTGATGTCACTGACTGTCCCCGACCTAAATGGGCGTAGACCAGCAGACGTATCTCAGCAGCCCGGTGACCCTGCAGCCAGCAGTAGTAGACACCTAATTTAAAAAATAATAATAATTTAATCAAATTAAACAGCTTTGAATAACAAAGGTGGTGATATTAGTCACACCAGGCTGAAATGAGACAGAAATGAGACAAACAGGAAATCAAAACAAACAGCACACAGATCTGGTACTAATGGTGCGTTCGTTTTGTACTCGGAGCTCAGAAGTCGGAAGTGGGAATGACGTCACCTCCGAGTTGACAACAGTTTTTGCATTCTAGTTGACAATGGTGGACAAGTCGGAAAAAAACATGGACGCCCACAAGAAAGCCTTTGTTACCCTTACACTTTAGAAACAGCTTCAAAACCTTCATGCACTCCAGTGGATGAATGCCGCAGATGAGGCTGACCTGATGTAAAACAAATAAGCTATAAGCAGTACTTTAGCAGAGTGTTTACTCACTGCATATGTGACCGGCAGCCATCTTGAATTTGTGAGTCGGGTTGATGCGGTTGCTCCGAGCTTCCGAGTTGGCGATCCGATTTCAGGGTGCGTTCGAGTTTAAACTTCTGACTGGGAACTGGGAATTTCCGACCTCCGAGTACAAAACGAACGCACCATAAAAGGTGGAGCTGTGAACACTGCAGTCTGATTGGTCAGTAGAGGACGGTCACTCTGCTCAGGGCTGAGTTGTGTCTGGTTTTGAGGCTCATGTAACCACTGTTCATACTGTGGAGAGTTTTATTAGTAAACTGTAACAAAAAATGAAAGGATGTTTTGCTGCCTCTCACAGCAGCTGGAGTCTGAGAAAAAATTAACTTTATTCGCTGGGCCGACTGCCGGCGACTTTTGAGGTGGAACGTTAACTCAATGCATGAGTTGATGATGTGAATCCATCACACATCTTAAATATTAATATGATCACTTTGACGGTTCATCCAGTACTTTTAGTAATGAGTGGATCTTCAAGCATTTAAAAATGTGAACTGCATTTATCCCAATCCTCACTTGGAGAATATAAAAAAGACAGGCATAGGGGTCTGGTTTGTCTGCATCAAAATGATCACACAAAGTAACACAGAGGTAGATGAACACAAATGACAGACACAGGTGTAGTTGGTACCTGAGTCTTGAATTGTTGCAGGTGTAAACACCAGGTGGTGTCCGGTGTCTATCAGCAGCCTGGGTGATGTGACGCTGAGGTTACGGCCTGCCGAGTGTGCAGACCGGTAGATGGGTTCAGATCCTCGGTCCCAGGCCACGGCCATGTTAGGTCGCGCCCCGGGACAGCCCAGGGTCAGGACACGGTCTGCAGGGTGGTTCAGGTAGAACACTGGCAGCTCTACAGGACGGGAGGCAGAACTACAACACAGACACAGAGATTAATCACATAAGAGGTTTAACTGCTACTGCAAACTGTAACACAGAGAGAGAAACAGGAAATTATCTTACTATTGATAATAAATTAATACTGATATATGATCAAAACAGGTTGATTTAATATTTAGTATTCCATAACATAAATTAAATGAAGTTCTGGACCTGCTAACAGTAATTTACTTTCACATTGTCTACAGTGAATTTATCCCTCAAACAAACACCTGGGTCCATGAGGATGCTTTCTGGACAGATTCATGCAGCTCATATACCCTTCAACAGGTTGACATGTAGACAGTCTGCTCGACCACCTGAGCCACAGCTGCCCCACTTCTTTCATATGTCCCTCTATATATTTATCTCTGTGCTTACTTGTACCCAAGAAACGCCATCAGAGTAATGATTTTGGAGGATGGAGGAGCCTGAGGTGGACAAGTGACCTGACAGCTTTTGACTTCCAGCTTGGCTCCAACTCTGCTTCCCTTCAGTTGTCCAAACGCCCTGGGCAGCGCCCCTGAGCCGCATGATGCCACTGTCTGATTGGCCCGTCTGTAGCGTACATGCAGGTAGTGCGAGTGGACGTAGCACAGTCCCACACGGACCTGTTCTCCAGGTACTCCACAGCGATCGCACACTGACCAGGGCCGGAAGCTGGTGAAGACTCGGTACAGCGACTGAGCAGAGCCGAGTCCTTTTGTCTTTGTCCTTTTCTTGCTGGTATTTTCTGGAGCGAGCCTAGGAGCATCACATTTGAATTGGAGTCGGTTAAATCAGTGGTTTATCATGGATTGCTATATCCAAAACAAAAACAGACATCCTCACTGTAACACTTTGAATTTTGCATTCAGCGGTTGCTTTGACCTTTTTAAAATGTCT
The DNA here is from genome assembly GCA_026686955.1 of Epinephelus cyanopodus. NCBI lineage: Eukaryota > Metazoa > Chordata > Actinopteri > Perciformes > Serranidae > Epinephelus > Epinephelus cyanopodus. Next base: position 40,020,578 of record CM048922.1, read on the forward strand.
GCCATAGTTGATAAGCCTCTGTGTGTTGGAGGCAAAATGTGAACCAGTTAGCAATGAGCAGAATCAAATATTGAACATGTCTCCCGCTGATGGGATGAGTCCATAATGTTTGCAGAAACATGCTCTAGACGTCCACACAGAATTGACTTTAGGAGTCAATACACATTAACTGGACTGCAGTGAGCTGATTTTACATATCAGTATTCATCACCATTGTCAAAAACTGACAGTTGTAATTTTCAGTTTCCAATAAAGTCACAACTGTTGACTCTTTCTCATCACCGTGGTGTGAAGCTGAGTGTACGCGCCTCCTGGATGTCCAGGTCGTAACCATAGAAGAAGTCTTCCTGGACGGAGCCGCAGATGTAGATGCCGGAGTCGTCGGGCCCCGCCCTGAAGATCAGCAGGCTGAAGAGACGGATGGAGAAGCGACTGCGCAGGTCGCCGCTGTGAGGGACACGACTAGGGTCCAGCAGCCTGTTGCCATGGTGATCAGTCAGCACTTTAGTCTCTTTGGAGCTGCTTAGATGTTTCCTGAAGAACCACACAACTGATTGCATCTGAAACACACAGGGAACTTAATAACTAAAATGTTTCTGCTGACAGTTGCTCAGTTGATCAATACCAGAGAGTCCAATTACTTCAGCTGATGCCAAGATTTATGTCTCTCTGTTTGGGAAGCTAAATACTCCACACGTTCTCTCTTTCTGCTTCATTTCTTCTTCTACATGTTTGTCTGACTTCTGCAAATCCTACTTATCTGTAAAGCTGACTGGAGGCTGTGGGTTGCAGCAGCAGAGCAGCTTGATAACAGCTCAGCCATTTATGCAGCAGCTATTGTACAGAAGAAGAAGAGTAGGATGTGTTTGTTCACACTGCTTGTTATGCTAATTAAATCACACAAATCCTTGTTTCTGCCTGGTGTAACTGACTTAACTATGTATTAACTTGAGGGGATCACATCCTCTCATTGTGTCTTGTCATGATAAAAGTATTGTGTCATGAAAAACTGAACTAAATTTGTGCCAAGAGTTAGTTTTAGTCCACACCCTTTAATGTAAAATGTTTGCACATTTAAAAATAAGTATGACCTCACACTGACAGGGAGGCAGCTCAGCCCCTTCAGGTAGCTGCAGTGCCAAATGCAGTAAAGAGGCAATGGTGCAAATGTGCTTTTACATTTTGTCTCATATTGTAAATTTTTGCAACAAATATGAGAATAAAGTGCATCAGACTCAGGGCCGAATTCACATAGAATGAACTGCGGCCGCTGATAGCAACTTGAATTGCACTTCACTTGCACCCACAGTTTGCTCCGTCTTAACTTCCTATTCACAAAGGATATTGCGCTAATGATATACCAGCACAAACACGCCCACAAAGTTTGGCAGCTGAGTGCAGTTTGCCCCTGATTTGCCCCTGATTGCAATTAGCCACATGGCGTGGTAAGTGTTTGGCAAAGTACTAAATACTGTATATGAAGTGATGTCTGCTGGTGAGTCAGCCTAACAGTGTCGGATGGGTTGAGGCTGTGAATTTGACCACTTTATCACTATTACCTCTCACTTGTAGATGTTTTTTGTTGTCTTTTGAATTTAATATGAATTATGGAATGGAATTATTGTTTACATTTGTTTCCCCCGTTCCGTAAAATCACTTACTGAAAGTTACTTTTGAAGTGCGTGACAGAAGCATTCAAAAAGTACAGACTTAGGCACTGATGACACAGAAAGTGTTTGAGCAGCTGGAGGCGTCTTTTTGTTTTTAATGAAAATAGAGCTTTTTGTTCACTGTTTTGCGTCACTTTGCACCTTACGTTTATGCGCTGTAGGCACCTGGCGTTTTTGCTGGAGTGCTCTAAACTCCTTGAGTTGAAAAAACTTCAACTCAACTTTTTCCCCATTGTCCAATCAGATGATTTGAGAGGCGGGTCTTTTGTGGCGGTCACGACAACAAGTTTACAGTTGGTAAACAATGGAGGAGAAACTGGTGGTAGTGGTTGCTGGATACCCAGAGCTACACGGCCCAGCGATACACAGCAGGTTGTCAAACTGCCCCTGAGTCATCCTAAAGTATACCATCCGTCCATGATGGAGGAGAAGCTCCTGGACCAACTGGTGGTTCTCTCCATGATCCAGCCTCTTTTTTAGGGTCTCATGTACCCACACAGATCTCTGTTTATCTGCTGACAGCCTCTCACCCTCAACCAGAGCTACAGACAGACCCTCTGCCTCAACATGGCAGCAGCTACACACTGATTACTGTGAAATAACTCAAATAAATAAACGGAAGATTGATTACATGGGAAGGTGAGAATAAGGAGTGGAGTGTGTGGTTGCCTGGCAACAATAAAAAGGTGCTGCAAGCATTTTTTTCCACTAGTGCCATTTCATTTTTTTTAAAAAGGCAGTGCTGCGACCTGCAAAACATTTTCTGTGTGATCAGGGCCTTAATTTGCAAAGGCCTTTTCTCTCAGACATTAGGAGAGTATATTTCAATATGAAGGATTTAAATATATTAATTGATATACTGTTGGATTATATTATGAAACAGTTTTTAACCTGCAATTCACCAAACAGGATCCTTTTCAAGGAAAGATCATATTCTACAGTACAAGCTCCTGGTCGAGTACTGTGTTTTGGACCAGTGATATTTGAGTGAAGCGTCAGTCACTTTGTTCCAAAGCATGATTAAAGGTTCTTTCTGAAAGTGCTAGATTGGAGCTAACCCAGAGCTACAATACATAATGTTGTTATTGCAAGGTAATTGCTGTCCAGGCACCTGCACACTGTCTGAAAACAAGACCGAATTAACTGCAACGTGACCATTTAGTTAAGAACGACAGAATTCCAAACCTGTGAGCAGGATAACATACAACAAATATCAGACTTTAATAAAGTTAAATGAGTTAATTAAAGAGTGATGTATATGTAGTTCCAAAACATTTTACATTTCAAGGTTGGTCCTGTTACCTGTTCTGGTTTGCAGTGGCAGGGCAGCTCCACAGTGACTCCAGCCAAGTAGGCAGCGTTGGTGAAAGTCAGGAAGGCGGGGCAGGCTCTCCGTGCAAACACATCCTGCTTAACCTCAGGAGCCTCGTAGCTCCACACCTCAAAAAACAGGAGGAGCAGGAGGAGGAGGAGGAGGAGTGGACAGGAGGATGGAGGAGGCATTGGGCTTCTCTGAAGACAAAGAAGGTTCTTGGAATTTAGAAAACTCACGACTTCAATAAGATATTTCTGCACAAACACTGAGAAACCTCCGGTGTGTTTGTTCGAACATCTGAAGAATGACACTCAGAGTTACTTTCAAAGCACAACAACTCTGATGGAATCTGATGAGCTCACTAAGGACCCGTCTTCTGTTGTCAACACAAACACTTTGAAGTTCAAGACCAGGCTTATTACACTTTCTGACAGAGCACAAACTCTTCATTTCAGCAGTTCCCACAAGATTTATATTGCTTTTAAGTCTTTTGTTGGCTGCATTAAAAGCAACAATCAATGCCTCCTTTGTTTTGAGGACATTCTGCCTACATTTTATCTTTCCATCTTCCTCTCAATAAAGTTAAACACCTTTAATTGCTCTAAAACATATACAGCATTTCTACTTCTTTGTAAGCCGTTTCTTTTATGTAATACAGACAAAACCTCTGCTGGGCTTAGCCTTGCAGACTTTGCATTATAAAAGTATGTCACAGAGGTGTAAGTTAACCACGGTAATGGAGTGATCACAGCGAGATGAAATGCCAGAAACACAACACCAGTAAAATGATTGTTTTCCTATAATACAGCGAGTCTGACCAGCGTTCAAGCGTCTTTTTAGACTCATGTTTTTGTAGATGCGCGTTTTTGCAGAAAAGTTTAAATACTTTCAAAAAGTTGAAAATATATTTTAACTTTTCAGCGTCTACCAATGATTGGTCACTGTTACATCATGCTAGTTATCACAGCCATGCATGTGCCTTTATTAGAAATCTTGGCCGGTCAGTCCACCAGTTTGCTCCAGACTGAAATTTCACCACAGCATCCTGTAGAGGTATCTCAGTTCGCCGCACTGCCATGAAAGAAGACATATTTCACCTCAGGAAAAAATCTATTGCGCCACTGCAGAGCTACACACAGCTCACAATCCAGACTTCAGAGTTTGTCGATGTGGGTGAGCTTTGCTTCAGTCACTTAGCGCTGCTGCAGGAGTTGCGCAGCAGGAGGTTGCTGCTGTAATATTATAAAGCAGTAATAAATGAGTGCGATGAATTGGCTCCCTGCTGAGCTGCAGGTCTGTGCACCATCAGGCCTCAGGCACAATGACTGAACACAACACACTCCTGACCAACTTCACTGCCTGGAGACACAAACAAAACTCGGATGATGTAAGCTGGCAGCCTCGGCTGAAGGCATGCACTAAAAGATGATTTGGCTGTGTGTGTGTGGGTGTGTGTAAACGCTGGGTACAGTAGTTTCAGGGTGGAATTTTCCAAACAATACACAATGTGTCCGGGCAGCAGGATGACTAAGAGTGTGCTCAGAGGGGTAAACACTTCAGATGACACCTTCCTGTTTTCCATTAACTAAATGGAATTTTGTTTATTTCTAAAACAACAAAATCACATGGCCGGGGGCATTATGGAAACTGTGTTGGACTCAGTCTATTTCGGAAACACACAAGCTTCATTTGGTAAATACTAATATTATAATTTAGCTGGCAACAAACAACAGCACATAAAACCTGATTTGGGGTTTTGGGTCAAAGGGGACCTGTTAGATTGTTGGATTTTAATACAAAAGAGTTAAAACCACATCATGCATGGCAGGTCATTTTGTAGCTACTCCACACACAAAAATTAAGGGAACACTTAATGGTCACAGTATAACAGCAAGTCAGTTAAAATTCAGGGATATCAATGTGTCCATTCAGGAAGCTCAAGTGATTGTGAATCAGTTTCAGCTGCTTCGGTGCAAATCAAAGTGACAACAGGTGCAATGGAGAGGCAAAAGCAAGACAACCCCCAAAAAGAGAATGGTTTTACATGTGGTGTCCACAGACAGCTGCTCTCTTCTTATCCTTCCTGACTGAGTCTTCCCTAGTTTGGTCTCCTGCTAGTGTCTTTGTCACTACTGGTAGCATGAGGCGGCACCTGCAGCCCAATCAGCTTGCGCAGGTAGTCCAGCTCCTCCAGGATGGCACTCGCAAGAGGGTTTGCTGTGTCTACCAGCACAGTCTCAAGAGTATGGAGGAAAGACCAGGAGGAAGAGGAGGAGCACTGCCAGAGCCCTACAACATGACCTCCAGCAGGCTGCTGGTGTGCATGTTTCTGACCACTGTCAGAAACAGACTCCATGAGGGTGGCATGAGGGCCTGACGTCCTGTAGTGGGACCTGTGCTCACAGCCCAGCACTGTGCAGCGTGAGAAGATCAGAATTGGCAGGTCGGCCATTGGTGCCCCGTTCTCTTCACAGATGAGAGCAGGTTCACACTGAGCCCATGTGACAGGTGTGAAAGAGTCTGGAGACACCATGGTGAGCATTATGCTGCCTGTGACATCATCCAGCATGACTGGTTTGGCGGTGGGTCAGTGATGGTCTGGGGAGGCAGATCCTTGGAGGTCACACAGACCTGCATGTCATAGCCAACGGTACCCTGACTGCTGTTAGGATGAAATCCTCAGAGCGATTATCAGACCGGGGCCCTGGGCTCCTCCTGGTGCAGAGGGCCCTGGGCTCCTCCTGGTGCAGGACAATGCCCGGCCTCATGTGTTCAGAGTGTGTAGGCATTTCCTGGATGATGAAGGCATTGATTCCATTGACTGGCCCTCTCGTTCCCTTGACCTAAATCCAACCTTGCACCTATGGGACGTTACGTATCGGCGCATCTGGCATCGTTAAGTACCGTCACAGACCGTCCAGGTGCTCACTGATGCCCTGATTCAGGTCTGGGAGGAGATCCCCCAGGACACCATCCAACTCATCAGGAGCATGTCCAGGTGTTGTCAGGCATGCATACAGGTACGTTATGAGTTGCCATAATAAAAGTCATGCAGCTTGGATCAGCCTGTGATTTCAACTTTTTACTTAGATTTTCTATGCCATTTTGAACCCAGCCCTCAGTGGGTTGATGCTGCTGTTAAGTCTTTTTGTTCTCAACAAATTAAACAATGTGCTTCGGGAAAGATTTTCAACTTGAAGAATTTGTTCATCAAGATCTGATGTGTAATTTAAATGTTCCCTTATTTGTTGTTTTTCAGCAGTGTATATAAAGATACAGAAATCGACAAATTTAAGCAAATGTGCCAATTCAAACATATTCACAGATTGTAAGGTTGATAAATGTAAATGTGTTTGTGTAACAACATCAAAACTCAGAAAATGTTTGCTGCTGGGAATAAATCACAACACTGATTTAAAAACACATTCACAAATGTCACATATTTATGTAATCTCATATTTTCAAAAGCTGCTTTATCTTTAAGATCCACTCAGATTTTGTCTAAATGTCAGAATGTAAACACAGTTATTCAAAATGTCACATCAGCTGTTTTTCTGAGAAAGAAAACAAAACAGCCTGTTAATGTTTCACCAGCATGCTGCCTGACTCATTTTAAACAGCTTGATCATTATATATTTCCTTCTTACTTTAGCATATAAAAACCTCCTTCCTGTTGCTGAGTGAGTGATTACACAAATGCATTATGAGGTGGGAACATGTTGCCATCACTTACCTGCTGTCACCTACTTTTACCACGTCTTTCCTGTGAACGCACACTAGTTTGTGTCATCACAGGACATTGTAGTGACTTGTAGTGACATTGATTTCTTGATTTGCTGACTTGAACCTTCACCCTAACGGTAAATCTCTATCTCTATCGCACCTGTAATTTTTGAAAATTTTCATGGGTAGGCAATAAATATGTGTGCAGCATGGGCTCTGTTTTGACAGCTTTCATCATAAAGATAAAAAACCAACAACAAACAACACCGGAGGTCCCTGCAACGCCACTGTGTGACTGTTGTCTCCACATGGTGACTAATACAAGAACACACACACACACACACACACACACACACACACACACACAGTCATCCCTTCACTGTACTTGCACAACAAGTTCTTTCAATTAAATAACAAACTGTATGTTAATTTTATTCGCATTTAAAAAGGACTCATAAAAGCATTTTCCGCTCTGGTGGCCTTGATCGACAGGGTTAAGCCTGATTTATGGTCCTGTGGCGTACCTACGTTGTTGCCGTGACGCCGTCGTGAACCCTTCGCACTTCTCTGTCACTCCATTTCGTCGCGGTGCAATTCTCCGCCAGAGTGGTACTGGGCGCATTCCTTTCCTGAATGGTTATCGTCGTCTCTAGTTGATTCTTTGTTTAGCTTCTGGCTTTTCCGGTCACAGTGAACAATGGAGACCGAGAGAGAGAGAATCTTGCTGGAGTTGGAGTTGTTGGATGTTGAAGAAAGTATGTTAATACTGCAATGTCTACATCGCAACAGAAGATGTTTAAAGATGGCGGGGATGGCGCAATCTGGAAATATGGAACCGGAAATGCGTTGCTGCCAAGCAAATCAATCACAGCCAGTCTGCACTGGGTCTGTGTCACCTCAACATGTAGTTACATTTACGTCGTTGATTTAACGCAGGACCATAAATCAGGCTTTACATCATTTTACTGCGTCTCCCAAAAGCATGACAAATTTGTGTCGAAAAAGTTACAAAGATATCTTCGTTGGCTGTGGGGTTATCTACCACTTGGTTGAACAACAATCTGGCAGAGTGTGGTTGAGGAGCCGGAGTAGGAATACTGCAATTTGATGAGCTGATGGATGAAAGCAGGGAAGCCAGGGAGGGTGACCACGCCAGCACACAGGCTAAACTAAACAGGGGGAGGAGGACAGACAGGAAAACTGGGAAAACCACAAGTTACAGCAGTGCCATAACAAAGTCCACCCAACTGAGGACAGGACGAAATGTCCTCACTTTCAATGTCTAAAACAAATAATGGGCCTACAAAGATAGACAAACGCTCACACACATACACAAACACTCCTCCTTCTTCTCCTCCCCATTCTTTTGTCACTTCTCTTTACCCTTCCTGTCCATAAGCTGTAGCCTTAATCTAAACATCATTTACCATTCCGTCGGAGGCACCAAACACGACTCCATCTATGCCTCATCAGTCTCCATCTCATCCTTTTATTCCTCTCATCCACTGAATCCCAGTAGCTACACCCTGATCCCACAACTCAGCCCCTCTGCCTTTGCTCCCAAACATCCATTAATTCAATCCTCTGGTCTAAACAGCACATCCACTCCCTCCATTCAGCTTCCAAACAACCTTTTCTTCATTGTTTTCATAATCTGTGCTTGCCTCGGTCTCCTCCTCCTCCTCCTCTACTTATCGACTCCATCTAATAGCGTCCATTCTGAGGCTGGATGTTGAATAAGACTCAGTCCTTTGACATTTTACCCCCTGTCATTATTACCCCTCCTCCTCTCACAAAGGTCCATTAAGTGCTCTGCACCACCCAAATGTCTTATTCAGCCCACTCCTTCCTCCTCTTCCTCCAGTTAGGGGCAATTATCATTTTATGCAGTAACTAGCAATCTAACTTGTGCAGTTCTTGTAATCAAATATGCTCTTTATTAAATCTGTCGTTTAAATCGTTCGTTTCACATTGATTTTAGCAGCCCCTGTGGACAAAATCCAGACCCAAATCTAGAAAGATTTAGGGTCTAGAAAGACTTAGGGTCTGGCTATGAGTAATTAAAATGGCCCAACTCGAGGGGCGGCACCAAGCATGCGTTTGTAAATATCACTGCATGCAATCGGATGACACTACGAGTGACGTATCCAGAGCTTAGCTACCAGTGGAGCTAACTGGTAGATTAGACTCTTGCCGTATCCGGTCGGCAAAAAAGCAAAAAAGTACTTCTTGCAAAGGAAAGACTCGAGCGCCGGCTTCTGTTCCTCTTGTAGAGAAAAAGCCAAGTCTAACTTCAGTCATTGTAGCGGCCAAAGCCGTTTCAAACAGCTGGTGTTCATCCGTAGCCATCTTGCAATGTTTACTGACTGATTCCGGACTTCGTTGTCGCAGCGCTGTCGTCATCTGTTTAGCTCAGAGTGACTCGCTGAGCAAATTCAAATTGTGCTCTCGCGAGAACTCTGGATTTCCAGGGTAGAGCACCACTGCCTCCTGCACTAAAGACTTAATCTGGTTGGTATCTGCATTTGTTTTGGAGGACAGTGAACAAAAGATGTTGCATATCATTGTAGTAATGTATCTATTCATTGGTGTAATATGATGATGGTAAAACAAAGTATGTTTTAGCAATGCAACCATTGCAACGGGTGCCGTATGGTCGTGTCATGAACTGTCACCTCCTGTCCCTGTATCATACTGCTACGAAAGGTGCCATCCGGCCACCTGGTGGCCTGGCATATCACCACTAAAGGCTCAGTCTGACAGTGTCAAAGTGGCTTTTGGCGTCTGTGTCTGATGCCAAAATCACTGACAAAGCGGTGGTATTTAAAATCACATGAGTCTCTTCATTTGTCAACACTTTCTCACTCGGACCTCGTCACATATTGACATTTGGTCATGGATCTTCCACGTCCACATATGACGTCCATGGTACCCTTACGTTGGGTGTTGATGTTCTGGGTGTCAAGTTCTGCCTGTTACATACATTGTCCTCTTTCAAATACACAGAAAAATTTCATGTTTACATACTGTCTCTTTCAAAATAAATGCACTACATTGAAACAACACTGCAAATTGACGTTTTCTTCCTTCATCGACAAAAAAACATGGTTAGGTTTAGGAAAACAGAACAGGGTTTGGCTTTAGAATCTTACGGGACTTGAACACTGCGGTCTCGGGTGAAAGTAGGTGTTGGTTGGACCACACCCTCCCGCTCCAGTTGGACTCCGCCACCTTAACTTTCATCCTTGTCGCACTGCGTTTCCCCCGATGCCACAGGTCGCCATTAAACTGTATCGACAACCGGCTGCGTTTCATGCTGACATTAAGAGACGCCTTTTTTCGTTGTTTCTGACGCTGTACTGCCCAAGCATCAGATTTCAGCGTCTTCAGAGTGAGACTGGGCTCCATCTGTTGAATGACCGACCACGGTTGACTTGTGTCTTTACTCATTCTCTCTGTCTGTTCCTTAAACCTTTCTTTTTCTCTTTGCCGACATTTGCCGTAAGCGTAAGCTTTTCGTGTCTGCGTGTTGTAAATCACTTCATCTGATGCGGTGCGGAATTGGATCCAGAAACAGGAATTAATAATAACTTCATAGAAATATAGCCGGCTTAATGCTGACAGTCTCTCATGTAGAGGCATTGATATTAAATTGATCGTAGCTGCTTTAAACAGGAGAGGGGAAAAACAAAAACATGAAAAATGGCTGGTGTTAAAGTGTTATTTTTATTTGCAACAGTCTAATTTTATTTATCCCAACAGTCAGAGACAGTAATTTGTCTGCCCACCTAACACTTGCACATTTGCCTACTGAAAAAAAAAAATAATAATGATTTTGTGGAAGTCTGAGCGTGTGCTGAGAGGCTGCTGCATATTAACCTTAAATATCAGGCACCAAAACACTTTCGCTTTCTGAAACAGACGACAAACTGCTCCTCCCTCCCTCCCTCCTGTTTCTCCTCCTCAGCCCAACTTTTCCTTCTCTTCTCATCATCTCATCCATGAAATCACAGCACTCATTGAAGCATCAAATGCGTTTCACTCCTTCACCCCTCATTTTTCTCTTCCCTCTCCTCTATTTATCTTCCTCCTCTGCTCCCTCCTGCGCCCTGTGTATACCCTGCACAGACTAAACACACAGTGCAACCAAACTCTAATTGCCAATTCCTGAGACATCCTACAGACATGTTTATATAACTGACATTTACTCCACTGTTAAAGTTTAATGTAATTACATCTAATCAGCAACCTTATCCTCCTCGCCCGGATTCTCCTCCTGCTCCCTGCTGGATTTTGAATGTCATTTCAACCCAAAACAAAGTCATCATTTTTCAGAAAAGATCATTTTTTGCCTTCTACCTTCTGTCATTTGAATTCTTTAACTTACTTACCACAAATCTGATAAATGAGACATTATTGCTGACAGTTATTAAGTCATACCCTCAGTTTACAGATTCATTTTGTTCCCACCAGACAGCTTCTATTAAGTTCTGGGAACATTAGTTTGCATAAGTTAATATTAGTGTTGTAAAAATTATTACACTGATACATTATGTTAAATCAGCAATGCAAACACTAAAACATGACTATGATGAATGTGGTTGTTTCTCCTGTGGAAAAGGGTGTTTTTAAGGCCTTAAAGTTCAGGTGTCCTTGAATGCACCATCAGGGAGTTTTCAGGACTGCCTCTGATCAAAATGATAACACAACCTTGAACAAGAAAATGAGGATGATCATGAGTGGAACATTAAGTTCAATCTTGACCTCGAAAAATGATGTTTTGCATTTTTCCCAGTTCATGTAATATCTTAGAATCAGCCCCCCCACAAGTGACGCTACGTCCTTAACGTCAAATTGCATAAATTAACGTAAAGATATGAGGTTAGTTTGAGATAAGTAAAATTACTGTGGTTAGAATTCAGAAAAAAAAACATGGTGACCACGTACTATGAAATGACTCAAAGTTCACGTGTTGACACCAATGCAAGACAGCTGCCAAGCTGCAGACTACAGTTTGAGACCAACAAACAATAAAACTGGATGTTTTTTAGCGAGTCATCAGTGGCAATGTAGGCTGTAATTGTGCCACAAAACTCAGGTGAAGTCAGGACTTTAGAACAAGGTAGCAACCAGGTGCCAGACCATAAGCAGTGTGCATACAAGAGGATGTGAAAAATGTAAATAAAGAGAGGCAAAAGGCCAAGTAGACAAAGCTAGAGTTGCTTTTCACTTTTGCTGGCAATGTCATTTACAAACAGTAGCCGACAATTGCTGCATTATTTACCTTTCTTCATCTACATGAGTTCAGAAATACTGTCTGCTGAGACGGACCCCACGAACCTGTGAGATGGACTTGTGTTGAGAAAGGTTTTGGCAAACTCCTATTTCAAGGCTCAAGATTTAACTTTCATGCTCAATTCATCATCTTCACTTGTCTGAACAAAGTAACATAAATTCATCTTCTTGATTGTTTCTTGTCAAGAGGATGATGAAGCTTTCATCATGTCAAACAGCTTTCACAGCTCTTTCACAGACGCTGAAGTACTACAAGTGGGGTTGTTTCAGTGTTTTCTAGGGAAGAAAGGGAAACTTCTCGCTAAAAATCCTTAAACATAACCACCTGTCATCTTAAGTTCTTGTCCATTTAAATCTTCAGAGCCCTCCTGAGTGTAAACCAGGGACGATCATTTCGCTGCTCAAAGTTCTGTCTGCATATTTTATTCATGAGAGACTTTGCTTAAACACTTTCCTCTCTGTGAGTGTGCATTTAGTGCAGGGCTTGATAAGATTTTGGATTGGACTGCCAGACTTTATGTATCGATCTGTCCTCCTTCTACCTTTTATTTATCACCTGCAGCTGTTCTTTGAGATTCAATGAAGGACTCTGGAGACAAAGTCGGAGAGCTCAAGCAGGAGGCATTAGATGCAATTAGCTAGTCTCAGACAATGCTGCATTAACCTTAAAGCTGTACTACTTTCAGCCTCACTAATGAGGAACCTGGTTTGCTGCATTTAAATTCTGGCGTTGAGTACGGGAGGGCAGGACATCTGATTTGCATGCAAAAACAGATAACTTGAATTTTAAAGATCGATGCGACTGTCCTTCCAGCAGGGCGTGTCCAGAGGAACCTGGACTGATCAATACAAGACGTTTTTCCAAAGTCGTCCCTTTGGTGTCGTTTGTTAAAACGAGCTGAACCCTCGCCCTTCTTAAAATTAGCCTTTATCGCCTTTGCTGAGTAACTTACTTTCACTAGTTTTTTTAAAAACTGAAAACATGGGAAGTACATTTATGTTCATATTCCTAAAGCTTCTTTATACACAACACAATCACCAGAAATAAATGACATTGTACACTGCAAACCACAGATACTTTACATTTATGTGTCATTATGTAGCCTTTATGTTTAAACTTTACATTTCATCAATGGTGCATTCAGCACATGGTTAGGTTTATGCACAAAAACACCTGCCCAGATAGCACACATACATCTGGCCGACGTCGGCAAGATGTATCAAGTTTAGATTGTTAAGACGTAGCAGGGAGAGCGTTTGCTCATTGCCAATACATCGCTGAGACGTCGGCCTTTAATCGAAAATGACCACCATGCGACGTTCAAACAATCAATAAAAGAAACTGCGCTCAGTTTCATTTAAGTCAGACCTTTCAAACTACAAATATTTTACCATTCAATGTGAGAAATCAATGCTAACATTCAAAAATAGCTGACTGTTAACATATTTCGTGTGTAAGTGTGCACACTGAAGAGACAAAAGTCAGTTTGACAAACTTTATTTTCAAATTTCAACAAACAATATCTGATGGCCAGTCCGCTTCTCCTGGCAGCCTGCAAGAGACAGAAAAGACGATGAGCAAGTAACTTCAAGAAACAAATCCCAACTTCACCACTGTAATTTTTTTTTAGCATTTCAACTGTCCTTTAGCCTGATTGAAGGCTTTGGGTCCGTCACTCTGCTTCATTTAGTATTGAAACGGTTAAGTAACGGGATCCAACGTTAACTCCGTTAACTGTTAACAGCAGCTCAACAATCAGTCCTTCATCTCGGAAAAACAGTGGTTTCAAAACTGCACTATGACCTGTAGCCACCGGGTCAGTTTGCTTTGCAGAGGAGGAGACCTCCACTGATAAACTGCCCATAAAATCACATTAACAACATATTGAAGACGAAAGCATCCTTAAACTTCACTATTTGACCTCCGCACTCCTCTCCACTCCTCTCACCCACACTTGAGCACCCATCCAGGTGGCAGCTCCAGGCACTTCCACTTTTACCCAAATAACGTCAACTAGGGAAAATAAAATGAAAACACTACATCTGTAGCCTGTTAGCTAACATGAGCTAAACCGCTAAACTAGCTAACAGCTAACAAAAGATAACGTTATCCGACTTAACAGAGACGTTTGATGAGTTGGGATAAAAGAGTATTACATTTAAAGATATCCGCCCATGTGGCCGACGCTTGTCAGACGTTATAAATTCAGGGCCGATGTGTCGTCCTCAGGCCGACGTCGGCCAGATGTATGTTTGCTATCTGGGTGGTTATGGTCAGGCCTGCCGTCAAGGGTGGTCAAAGGTACAGATGACCACGACCAAGGGGGGACATAAAAAGGTCTATGGTTGGTCTATGGCTGCAATCTGACTAGCAATGTCAGAATACCTCACCAGAAATCAGGAGCTCCTTATAGAAAAGTCAGGATACAGAGAGAACAAGACAATGAAAGGAGCAGAGAGGCAGTGAGCAAAGGTCTGACAAAAGCAGAAGAAGCAGCAGGTATGACAGACACAGCTGATGGTGAGAAGTGAGGCAGACTCATTTTTAGCAAATACAACCTGCTGTGCTGCTCAGTTTTAAAGCTACACAGTGAAGATACTGGTGTCATATCAAAGTGGAGGAGCTAAGGCATCCATTGGTACCAACCAGCTGTCTTGGTGGAAATGAGGGTAAATAATGCTCCAAAGTTACGCTAAATTTTGGCGAGGGAAAAAGAACACTGCCTTTTTTCAATAAGGAAATAAAGTCTTAACACAGAGTAGACACAGAATACATGTGGAAATATGAATCACTGGATTATATTTACCACAACATTTTTCATAGCAACAGCAATAGTGTGTGGATGAGGTGCCTACTTTAAAAAATGTTGTCTCCTTGTCCATATTTCCTCATGGTTGGCCTGGTTCTGATTAAGGAAGAGATCATGTTTGGGCTTAAAAAGCTCGGTTTTGGTGGCATGCTGTAATTACAGCTGGAGATGCCCTCAATGACTTGAATATACAACTGATATTGGTGCAATGTCTTGGTAAAAAACAAACAAAATCCTTTTCAGGGCTCTATCCCAACAGGAAACACGGCAACGACATGCTAAAAAACAACTGTTTAGATGGAGTGGAAGTCGGCATCTGCTGATATGACTTCAGTCATACGAATGGAAAGACTCAGGTTCACAAGGACTAATTCAACTGGAAAGTTTTTGGCTATATGGGGCCCTTCCTTGCCCACTTGGATGAGATCAGGACGGATAACTGGTAGCTTTATTGTCTATTTATTTATTCATTTATTCATTTATGTCTTTGTGTACTCTAATCTTTTAACTAATGTCACAGATGTTCCCCTTTAATTTCATTTTACTTGTCTGAGCCAGAGTGTTCTTGTTATTGTTGTTGTTATGTCCGCTTTTCTTGAAAATCTGCAAAATAAAATTGCAAAATAAAAAGATCAGTAACAGCCCCTAAACCCCACATGCACCTTAACCCGTAAATGTTCCAGCAGGATTTTCATGTCGGCAGCATGTGGGAACAGGAGTCAATTTTCCATGCAAGACACTCTAAGATCTGTAAGGTTTTAGGAGGTCCTTTAGCTCCAGGTCTTTGTGGGAATCAAAGCAGCAATATTTCAATGTAAAACGCTTGTTATGACGTACAGCGAGCAAGACGACCACAGGAGACACTGAGGGTTTGTGCTGACTGGGACTCAGCCCCTGAAAAGCACTAAATCTACTACCTTCCTTTAGTCTTGACATCACACTGCAGGACAAACAAAATGAGATTAAAAATGTAATCTGCTTTTTTATAACACCCCACATAAAACAAAACTGGGTAAACAGCAGCAACGCTGGAGACAGTGTGAGCACAGGAGTGCCAATCACATGTATAAAAATACAAACATTCTGGGACAGTGTTGTTCAGGTTCTTGAGGAGATTTTATGCAACAAGATGGATTGTTAATCTGGGATTTTTACACGTTGACAACATTTAAATGGACGTCTATCGCTGCAAAATCCTGATACTCGCATGTAAAAAGGCAGGACAGTGGCTAAGAGAAAAATACTCCGTGGAAAAACTGACGGATGTAAGGACTACAGCAGGAACGCTGGGAAAAATGGACTAGAGACTCAAAATGACTATAAGGAGAAGCAAACAAATGCAAAGAGACACAAAATGACCACAAAGAACAGAAATGACTAAAGACACACAAATGCAAACACACACAGTGACTACAAAGAGGCACAAAATGACTAGAGAGACTCAAAATGACTAAAAAGGAGAAGCAAATGAATACAGACACACACAATGACTACAAAGAAATTTAAAATAACTACAAAAAGACTTAAAATGACCACAAGGAGACTCAAATGTACTACAAAGAAACACAAAATGAGCACAGAGACACAAAACGATCACAGAGACCGTAATGACTACAGAGAAAAAAGCAACTACAATAGATTCAAAATTACCTCAAAAACACACAAAGTTACTACAAGGAGACAGAAAATAAGAGACAAAGAGGCACAAAGTGACTATAATGAGACTCTTAATTTATACAAACACACACAATGACTAGAAAGAGACACAAAGTGACTAGAAAAAGCTCAAAATGTGTACAAAGACACCCAAAATGACGACAAAGAAATTCAAAATCACTACAAAATGACATAAAATGACTACAAGGAGACTCAAATGTACTACAAAGAAACACAAAATGATCACAAAGAGACCATACTGACGACAAACACACACAAAATGACTATAAATGGACGCAAAATGACCTCAGAGGCACAAAGCAACAACAAAAAGACACAAAATCACTGGAGACTCAAAACAACTACATGGTATTTTTCTAAAAGTGACCAACTGTAGCTTTAATGTGTTACTGTGTTCGTTCATTCGGTGATGGAGCCCCTTTGCTTCAGTGACTGAACGTGCTCGGCGCAAAAGTCCTCGTAGTGGTGAAGATTAGCTTTTGGTTTCACTGCCAGCTGGAAACCTTTGGGAACTCATAGCAACTCATTTGCATATCTGGAACCATGATGATCGGAACGCATGTGAGCAAAGGGATTCTGGAGCATGGCGGGTTCTAGAAGAACTCACAGAGACAGTAAGTAGGAGTCAGATCTGATCCAGCTTGTCAGTCTACTGTTGGCAGCCGGACAGAGCAGACGTTTTGCACCTTAGCGGGATCGGCACAGGTAAGTCTCTGTTGTTGACTACAGATCACTGCTTAACCTGTCAAAATGTAATGAGCATTGTGACTGTTTTAATTACTTCATCAGTGTAAAGTGATTTAGTACAGTTGATTACTTTTCTAACAAATGTTTTAAACTGGTCAACAAAGCAGAAAAATGTCCATAACTAATTACATATAGCTAGTTACTCCCAACACTGTGTAGACAAGTGACAACTTGGTGAGTCAGAGATGCGATGAACATTATAAGTCGTGCGTACATGAACAAGAAGCGTGAGCTGTTGCGTTTTTGAGATGTTATTCATACTGAAAATTTGCAAGACGATGGTTTCTTTTTCTATTTTTTTTTAAATATTTTTTGGGACATTTTTAGCCTTTAACGGATAGCACAGACAAGTGTGATGGAGGGAGAAAGAGGGTGACATGCAGCAAAGAAGCATGAGCTGTAAATTTTTGAGATGTTATTATTTGAAAATTCACCAGACGATGGTTTCTTGTGTATTCACACAGCAATAGAGGAGACAGATTATCTGTGGGAAAAAAAATCATACTCCTCTGCCCACTTTATTGCCTTGTAACACTGTTAATGGTTTCACCGCATGTGAGCGGAAAACAACCAATCAGAGCCGAGGAGTCCATAACACAGCCAATTGCAGCCACATTTCGAATTGTTTGGGTTAAACATGAGCATGTTACAGTCCTGGAGGATTATTAATGTGCACCTCCTCCTGTACTGCCTTAATATGCACATTCAGCACATCCAATGCATCAAAACATTGTTTTCTAGTTGGAGCCGCGCCTCGTTTTCAAACTGTATGGTTTGACTAAAATGAACAATGACAGCAATATAGTCCACGATGAGCAGCGCTAAAATCAACCTGCGTAGTTGTCCCCCATTTGTGACATTAGAAAGTGTCACATTTATCTTGCAAGTGTTCTCTTCTTCAACGTTTGCTTCACTTCCTGGATTTTTCCCACATGGAAATTCTGACCAATCAAGAGCAGCTTTCTCACACAAGGCATTTGATCTGGTCCGCTTGTAAATGCTGCCGTGAGAACACGAACCAACTCTAGGCAATTATGCAGCTTTGTAACAATATTAGTCCCTGATTCAGACCAAAGGAGACACTCTAGGTCTGACAGCAGCCTAAAATCGGTCAGATTCTCGCGAACGCCACTAGAGGCAGTAGGTAGAGGAGGGACGTGGGTTTTTTCCCCACTTCTTTCAGAATATAGTGACAGTTTCAGCAAATATTACACCAAGTTGTTTTCATAAAAGTTAGTAAATTTAACACTGAGCTGTTTAACATGAGCTAACGATCTGTTCTTCTTTCTCTCCGTAAGATAACTGGTTCGTGATGGGACAGTTTTCATCAAACCGCTTGATCCCCAGAAACTATAAGGAGCTGGAACGTTTGGGAGCAGGAAGCTTTGGTGTGGTGGTCAAATGCAAGAAAAAGGACACCAAAGAGATTGTAGCGTTAAAGATCCCACACAGGGGCAGCTTGGACAATGAAGTAGGTCCCTTTAATCATTAGCAGGGTTACATGGCTTTTATCTAAATATTCGTGTATGTAAACGTGTCAAAAACTAAGTATCAAACTTGTCATGTATTTTTTTGTCTCCAGTTGGCCCTCATGACTTTCTTTAAACGGAATAACATGGACAAGTGGAACATTGTCAGGTTCGTTGGCCCTGTTACATTAACCAACAATCACACCGCTCTGGCCTATGAGTCACTGGACATGACTCTACGCGACTACCTCACCACCAACACCAGACCGAATGTACATGGAATCAGGAGCGTGGTCCAACAGGTAAGGTTACAGTGTTATCAGACACAAGGCTAAAGTCAAAGAGTTGTCAATTTGCTCCATTGTCTGACTGTCATCGTTGATCTTTGCACTCACAGGTGGCCTCAGCATTACACGCCCTGGAGAGCATCAAAGTCATCCACGCAGATATAAAGTTTGATAACATTATGCTGGTGGATCGTACAGCGCAGCCCCTCAGGGTGAAGCTTATTGACTTTGGGTTGGCTCGTCCGTCCAGTTCGGCGAAGCAGGGATCAGATTGCCAAGTGAACATGTTCAGGTGAGCTAGACGAATCCCAATTCTACTAATTTGTAGGCAATTTCTGCCATCTGCACAAATATGACAGTGTGTCTAACTCTGTGTCCATATTTGTTTCATATTCAGGGCTCCAGAAATATTTTTGGGACTGCCATTTTCAGAGTCCATCGACATGTGGTCTCTGGGAGTTGTGATGGCAACACTTGTGCTTGGTCGTCGGATCTTCCCTGGAATACACGACTGTTTTGTTGTAAGTCACTAACTGCTTCCTTTTTTCTGTCCTTCTAAAAGATGTAGTATCGCTGCACTCATCACTTTGTGATCTGAACAATGATTGGCTTTAGATCTTAAAGGCGCGCTGTGAAGTTTTCTTGGAGCTGAGCACAGTTTTAATTCATATTTGTTTCAGTTAATTTACTGCCTCAGAAAACATTTGCACAGCTGGTTTTTTTAAATAGTTAGAATCCTGCATTGTTTACATCCATGACTGTGAGCTTGTAGACATATTCCGGTTTGGGGACTTCAGAATTGCATCTCTGCTTTTCACAGATGATGTGGTTCTGTTGGCTTCATCACACCGTGACCTCCAGCAGGCACTGAGTGTGAAACGGTTGGGATGAGGGTCATCACCTCCAATCTGAGGCCACGGAAACTGATAGATTGACCTCTCCGGGATGGGGGCGAGAGTTACTGCCTCAAGCCTTGAGGGATTACGTATCTCATCTGGCCTGGGAACACCTGGCCAAACTCTAAGGGCTCATTTATATGCTCAACGTTAAATACAGATCTGGATCCGGATACGGACGGAGCCTTCTGTCCGCGGAAGTATGTGGGCAGTGATGGTAACATACAGTTTCGTACGTAAAGGGAGCATAAATGAGCCTTAAGGAAATATAAACACAAACTTTTCCTAAATGAGATACACTCTAAAATTGGCACAATTATCCACATATTCAATACAAGTTTTTAGTGTGTGACAGTTTTTGATTCTGAGTGCTACAGATGCAGTTCAGTACCAAGATATCTAAGGCTTTGTTAAACAACACATAGAGTTTATTACAAATACTACTTTGACTGTTGGACAGCCATGAAGAGATAAGAAGCATCCTGTTGCATATCTTGACGTGATGTTGTGTTTTGTTCCCAGCTGCAACACATAGTGGACTTCCTGGGTGTTCCCTCGGACCATCTTCTTGATGCTGGGATGTACTCAAACAAATACTTTGTGAGAGAACATTCCAGCAAATGGAGACTGAAGGTACGGCAAGACTACAAGTCTTTCATCCACTTACCTAGTTCAGATAATACTTTCTAACATTTTCCACAACTTAATCGGATAATGTGATGAAGAGGTTCCTGACATATTCTTTTCCTTTTATTAGACATTCGAGGAGTTTTGGGGGCCTCAGAAAGACCCTGACAAGAGCAGGGTCCTCAGGATCAACTACCCGGACTGTCTGGAAACGGTAGGAAGTGTAGATTGTGCTGTAGCTGCTGAAGATGGACTTTAATTGATTCTCTTTTCATGAATCATGAAGTTTACTTTACTGGATTTGCTCTTTGTTCCCCACATTAGTGCCCAATGGAGCAACTGAACATGGTGGAGGCGGCTGAGAGGGAAGAATGCATAGATCTGTTGAAGGCAATGCTTCGGATGGATTCCAGCGAGAGGATTACCCCCAGTCAAGTTCTCACACATCCATTCATCAGGAGAGGCAACCTTCACCACAGATCTGAGTAAGTGTCTGCGTTTGCAAGTGGGCTTTAATGGGAGTTACATTACAATTCAAATTTGAGATACTTCTTAATTATATTGTGACTGCTACAAATGAACCCAGATATTTGTTTATATCACACATAGTAGTAACAATTATAGATATCTGAAGCTGAGGTTATGATAAATTAATGAGTTGGATTTAAGATATGTAACCACAGAGGAGCTATGGATATCCTGAAATGACTTTGTAGACAAAGAAGGGCCAGAGTAAGAGCTATATTCAGTATACAAGCAATGAGTTTAGAAGGTGATGCTGCTGAAACAGTGTTTACCTGCTCTAACAGGAGCCAGTGGAGTTAACATGCCTGGCTAAGTAGCTTACTATCTCCACAAACCACACACACCTTGTAGCTTTTTAAACTGGGTCAACTGATCAACATGGATCAGTGATATTATTGCATTTATTATCTCTAGTGAGTTCTTTATTTTAACTGAACTGTGCCTTTTTAATAACTGCTGCCTGTCTTCATTCAGCAGCATACTTGAAGCCTGGGATCAACCTCCACAAACACACTTCAGCACATCGATGGAGTATAAAAACTGGTAAGACTGTTTTTCTCATTTCAGACGTGTCTATTTTTTAAACATTAAATGAGGGATACGTTCTCAGTCAGCTGTTTGTTGACCTGCATGTGCCTTAATTCCACAGCTTGGGTTCTGACAGTGACTGTCATAAACCTGATTCAGCAGAAATACATCCAGGTGTGATCTTGGTGCAGCCTGCACCACCTGAAAGCCGCCTGGCGTTGGCGAAGGACAACAGGCAGGGTGAAACATCTCGGTAAGAGAATTTTCTCTGGACATGTCATTCATCAGACATGGAGTTAGGCTATAGAGCAGATTAGGGTAGAAAATATTAACTGTGTGTGTAGCCCATTAACAATTGCAGATATCAGAAACTAAGGTTATGAGAAATTAATAATAGTTCTATTTAAGATCTCGAACCACAGACAAGCTATAGATATCCCGAAAGGGCTTTGTACATGGCAGAAGAAGCATGAAAAGGGTCAGAGTAGTATAGAAACAATGAGTTTGGAAGGTGATGCAGCTAAAACAAAAAAGTATTTATGTATTTTTTGCTTTTCCAAAACCCAAAACACAGAAGCAAAAGTATAAAGAATGGATCAGACAGTGTTTATCTGCTCTAACAGCAGCCAGTAAAGTCTAAATGTCTTGCCAACTAGCTTAATATCTGCAGCAGCCTCAGTGGAATCTGCGTTAAGAGTGACACACACACTGTAGCTCTTTAAACTAGTTATGATCATTATCAAAATCCAACACAGATTAGCACTATTAATTGCATTTATTATCTCTTGTGAGGTCTTGTTTTTAAATGAAATGTGCCTTTTTAATAACTGTTGCCTGTCTTCATTCAGCAGCATATGTGCAGCCTCAGCTCCACCTCCACAAACACCCTCCGTCAGCAGATCGATGGAGTGTAAAAGCTGGTAAGACTAATCTTCTCCTCATTTCAGCCATGTCCTTTTTTCTTTTTTTTTTTTTTACATTAAATGATGGATACGTTCTCAGTCAGCTGTTTGTTGACCTGCATGTGTCTTAATTCCACAGCTTGGGTTCTGACAGTGACTGTCATGAACCTGCTGCAGCAGAAATACCTCCAGGTGTGATCTTGGTGCAGCCTGCACCACCTGAATGCCGCCTGGCATTGGCGGAGGACAACAGGCAGGGTGAAACATCTCGGTAAGAGAATTTTCTGTCATTCATCAGACATGGAGTTAGGCTACAGAGCAGATTAGGGAAGAAAATATTAACTGTGTGTTTGTGTATTTGTGTAGCCCATTGGATTTGCTGGAGGAACTATCTGAAAATAGTTCAGTGGAGCTCCCTGCCCGTTCAGCTGAGGGCCCTGACACGCAACAGAAGGACCCAGCATCCACATTCATCACGCCTGGTAGGAAATGCTAACCTCCACTTGTGTCTGAATTGTTAAGGTGTTTCACATTGTTGTGGATTCTACCAAGGAGAGCTGAGTCATTAATGTCCCTTTGATTTCCATCACCATAGAGCCCCAGAAGACGACGAAGAGGAAGAGGAAGAAGAGGAACCCCTTCAAGCGACTCTGGGCCTGGGTCACCGGCAGCAGCAGCAGTGTGGATGCTGAGTCTTAGAAATACCCTGTGAGGGTATGTTTTCACATGCATACACACTATTGACACATCTGTGTGAAACTGATGTCAGCTGTCAGGAGTTGTGTAGTTTCTACTGCTAATATTATTAGTCATACTGATGCTATTATAATACACATATGATTATTATTAATGTCACATGCTGATCTGCCAAAACATTAAAACCACATAAAAGTAATACACTTTACCGGTCAGTGGTTTTAATGTTTTGGCCGATGAGTGTATAAACTATCATATACCACTACTACTACTATTATTATTATTATTATTATTATTATTATTATTATTATTATTATCATCATTATTATTATCATTATTGTTCATATATCTATTATTATTGTCATACTTGTTACTGTATTGTATTTGCTGTGTATTTATCTCTCTCTCTCTCTCTGTAACTGTAGGTATTTTGTCCTTGGACATCTACATAGGACAAAACATATGACATCTATTGCACGTCTGTCCGTCCTGGAAGAGGGATCCCTCCTCAGTTGCTCTTCCTGAGGTTTCTTCCCTTTCTCTCCCCGTTAAAGGGGATTTTTTTGGGGAGTTTTCCTCATCCGATGTGAGGGTCAAAGGACAGAGAGATGTTGTATGTTGTAAAGCCCACTGAGGCAAATTAGAATTTGTATAATTGGTTTATATGAATACAAGTGAATTGAATTGAACCTAATTCGGCAAATTAATTGAATTGAACCTAATTCGGCAAATTAATTGAATCGAACCTAATTCGGCAAATTAATTGAATCTAATTCGGCACAAAATAAAAATTAAAAAAAAAAAATCACATATCTGTGTCATGACTTCTATATTATTTTCTATATTATTTTGTGTATCTGTCTGCTGGTGAGGAATCATTTAAATGTAGACACGGTTGTTGTATAGAAACACATTAACTCATCACATAAAACATAACACGGTGTCTTTTCTTCTTAAAAAAGAAAGGAGTTTATGTTACATTATTTGCTAACATATCTTAGGATGCATAAAAAAAATCAACCAAAACTCTGGTTACATATAAGAAAGATGATATTTTTTATTAATTTCACATTCAAAATAAAAGTCACACAAACACACACTGAGTAAATAGGCAAGAGCAGCTCTTAAAAAACAAACAAAAGAAAAAAAAAAAAAAAAAAACAGTTGCATTTCCCACCTTCACTTCACTGTTACCATGGTTACCAGGAAACATCCCATTCATCAAACTAAATGCATCAAACTGGAGGTAGACGTAGATTTTCCTGAGAAGTTGTAAGAGCAAGAGCCTTGTTTTAAATGTGAAGTTAACTGGAAGTCAAGTGAAGCCCACGCAAACATCACATGCTTCCCTAAGATAATCACATTATTAATCATCATCATTATTATTGTCACTATATTGATAAATCTGCTCTGAATGTATCTGTGTGCCCGGGTTGCTACAGCATATCAAAGAAAAGAAAAAGGGTACAATTCATAGCCCTAAAAATATTCCAGAGATACTCTTTTAAATGAATATTAGTAAAACAGGTTAACTGATACAACAGGTGACTCCATCAGGCAGCAGCCTCCGTCACATTCGCACTTGTTAGACTTCATGCACACTGCCCAGGTCCAAACACAGCCCTCCACTGTTGGCCGCTGAGCTGCTCCACTTGAGCATTTGGCAGCTGAGCCGCCTCGATCAAAGGCCGGTGAAGAGGAGCTGTTGAAGGAGGAGGAGGTGTTACTCATTCATTCTCCACACTTACCATTTCCCAGCTGGTCCTGTGAAGCCTGCTCCTCAGGGGATTTCATTTTCCCTGCCGGCGCTGCCTGAGGACAGTCCGGTTTGTAGTTCAGTTCATCCATCTGTGCAAGAATCTGACTCAGAGGCTGATCTTGACACTTTAGATGCACCGCTGTGAAATCTTTTGTGGATGTTACTGGAACCCAGTGATGCATCATCATGAGTGTTTCTCAGCCACCATCAGGCCAACATCTCTCCTCACACAAGACAAATATAAATTAAATGAGCACATTGTCATTCGGTAAATAATTCATGATCGCCAGAGGGTGAATCTTTTAAATTTCAGATAAGCGTTCCTCTGTTGTGTCACTTTCAGGACCAAACATCCTTGTGACTGTGTCAACAATCTGACAGACAGATTGACATAACACACACCATGAGAAAGTGTTCACCTTGGTATTTCCATCTTAATTTGGGCTGTAATGTTCGGGTCATGTGCAGAATGGTGACAAATAAAAGCAGAAAAATGGCAAAACAAATAGATAAAGTTAACAAATGTCCATCTCACACACTGGAATGAGGACACTGAATGGTTTGGTAAGTGTGATGATGGTATGAATCATATGCTCCTGCTGCCACCAGTTCTCAACCCATCTGAACACATGGGAGATTTTAGAGCCAAGTAATAAACAGGCAGGTCACCAGTGAGATATGACATGTTCGAAAATAGTTTGAGCGATCTGCATGAAACTGGGTGAACATAATCTAGGGACCAATATCTAAAGTTCCCTCTTGGCAAAAGTTGGAAAACTTACTAAAACTGAGCTTCTATAAGGCAATGAATATTGCGGAGGGCGTGGCTCATCACATAAAGGTGTATAACATCTCAAGGGTTTCAGCCATCACCACGCAACTTTGTAGGCATATGACCACACATAATCTGAGGGGACCCCTCCATTATTGACCCCATCAAACAAAATGGGGGCGCTAGAGAGCTCATTTCTTATCTAGGCCTAACCGCCATATGGATTTTTACTAAACTTGGTAGATATGTAGAACAGGACGCCTCTCTTTTTTTTTTTTTGGGGGGGGGCTATATTTGACAGGACAGTGAAGCATGACAGGAAGGATGGGAGAGAGACAGCAAGGAAGACATGCAGCAAAGAACGAAGGCCGGATTCCAACCCCCACCGCTGCACTAAACATTTTAACTATCTGCCTTTCAATGTGCTACCTCAACTACTAATGTCCACTTTTAGCCCACTAACTATCCCACTATTGCCAGTGGTTCTACTATATTTTCAATAAAGCAATCGTACTATCAAATCCACAAACACTCTGTCTGAATACATTGCTCTTCTTAATGGGTTCAGTTGACTATTTAATCTGCAATTTCCTATGACCTGTATCCCACACACACACCATGTGAAACTGTACGTGGGCAACTGTGCACTCAATGGGTATGGACTAGTATATAATATATTATTGTGCATGGGACAGATGTAACGCTCTGGCAGCCCTGCACTGACATTATCGACTTTTCTATGTTTACACAGACTGATATTTACAGAAGAAGGGAAAGATATCTGTCAGCTGTGATTGGTTAGTGGTCCTCGTCATACGACATGTGCTGCACGCTGCTGCATTCCAGAAGTTGAAGTCAGTTTCTCATGGCGCAGCCTTTGGGCCCTGAGATATAGGCGCAGTGATAACGCCTGTTGCATGTCTATATTGCAAACGATGAAACTGAGGGAGCAAAAAATGCAGCATGTGCACGTCCCCTTACACATGCTGCATCTTTAACTGCCTGGAAAACACAACGTTGGGCGCTGGGTGCCACTTTTGTCTTGTGTCTTTGGCCAGCTTTCAAAAGTATGACGGCAGATTGCGTCTGAGGTTACTACCTTAAGAAGCACTATATCATGGCCTATTTACTTGAAATCCTGACTGCAGAGCTGATCTTCTTCCAGGCATTGTTTGTGTGTAGGTCTATCATCTGTGGGACCAGTGTAAAGCTCTGGCAGCCCTGCACTAACATGATCAACTTCTCCATGTTTACCACAGACTGATATTTACAGAAGAACGGAGAGAAATCTGCCATCTGTGATTGGTTGTTCCTCGATCGTCACATGACATGCAGGACCGCATTCTTCGCTACTGTCACGTGTCATTGAAAACAATATATTTGAGGGCACAAAAACACAGCATGTGGTCGACCCCTTATAGCACTAACATCAAAACACCAAACTGAAGGAGAATGTCTGTTGGAGCGCTGACGCTGCTCTGCGACTGAGGATGTGATGAACATGACAGCCTTTAGAGGATGTAAGGAGGTCACTCCTCTCATCATACTGTGGCACAATCACTATACTTTCTCCTTCTGAACTCATGCCATCATTCTGCCATCACAGAGGAGCATGCTCTGGAAATCATTCATTCAACAATTCAGAGAACACTAATGGACACAGGCACCAGCGACAAACAGAAGAACACTGCTGTTATACTGGGAAGCTCCTGAGTGAGTGAGCAGCAGGGAGCCAGAGCAGCTCTCATCAAAATAAAGGCAGGAAGTGTTTATCTGTATTCTAGCTGCAGAGCACAGAGAGCTTTATGGTTTAATGATAAAAGTCCTGTTCATTTCAACTGCGGCTGCTGCACTCCTAATGGAGGACGGATGCATTTTGGGGAACATCATGTGCTGACTGTGAAGCTTCGATATGAGGTCATTACAAGATCCTGTGGCCGTTAGGTTTGATGGAGTCCTGAATGGTACGACTTAACAGAAAGCTGTAATGTGGTGATGTCTATTCCTCCAATACGCAGAAAAGCCGTCATTAACTTTGGGCTCATGAGAAAGTTCTGGCCCACACATGCAGAAGCGAAAAATAAAATCTAAGTTATTTGTGTTTTTACATGTCTGTGTGCACTGTGTTAGCAAAGTGTCTCTCCTATAAGACGTCTTGCTGTCATCACATGTATCTGTTTAATCTCACCACCTGCACAACTGACTCATCCTGATAAGATATTGATTCGATATTGATTAAACAAGAGCTGGAAGGGAAAATGCTTCTTACAACACTGAAAACTGGAGACGAACTATACAACTGTCTTTGATTTATTTCTTTAATGTGTTACATACTTTTTATCAATCAATATCTTACTATATAATGATGAAAACTCTGTCTGTGTGTGTGTCTGTTCCATGTTTTTCTCCTCACTGACTTGGTCAATCCATGTGAAATTTGGCACAGTGGTAGAGGGTCATGGGAGGATGACAATGAAGCAATATTACATCAATTGGCCAAAAAGGGGCGCTATAGCAACTGATTGAAATTGCAAACTTTGAATGGGCATATCTCATGCCCCGTATGTTGTAGAGACATGAAACTGAATGAATGAATTTTTTGAAAACACTTCAAATGGATCTCTTCCTAGGAAGTTTGAGCGATCTGTTGATTAATTGACCGAGTAGCGTCGGAGCATCCACAAAAGTCAAAAGCCTTTTTTTTTCGTTAAAAACTCTGAAGTGCAGCGGACTGTTTCTCTGTGGAGGTCTGGATAAAAGTAAGGATAATAAAACTGAGGACAAATAACGTGACTGACACCAGCACCACACTGAGGCATCTAGACGAGGGAAGCACTTCTGTATGTCCTTCAGTGCATTCTGCTTCGCCATTGGCTTCTCTCGGCAAGACCTGCCCTACTCTGCCTCTGATTGGCTACATTGCTCTTCTTTAAGCGACTCTCACATGTCTCGCCCAAAGACCGTATATATTTAGTGGATTTGCAGTGGACACCAGAGAAACACACAACAAGGGCTGAGGGAAGAGCTGACAGACAGAGGACAGTATGAAGACCCGAACCAGTGTGATCAACTCCTCCAATGAAGCTTTACTGCATTGTCAGTGAATATGGGTCATAACTGAAACAAGTTCTCTCCTTTTTACAAACCTGATGAATTATGAAAAAAGAAAAAAGAGCCACTTGTTTTTCCTTAAAATAGAATAATAGATAATAAATTGAACTTTAATAATGGAAAAACAGTTTTGCTGGTTTTATGTTTAATGAAGTGTCTCTGAAAGCCAAATAATTATAAACCTCTGAAAAGCTGTTATTAATGTTTCTGCAAATGTTTGCTAACTGATGCTGCTGGAGCTGCTGTGTGCACTGATGCAATATTTTATCAGAAGAGGGACATTTGTTTAAGATTAATATGCAACAGAACCTAATAGGATCAAATTAAATCATAAAGATCTGTGCAGTTAGCCAGAGAGGCAAGAGAAAGAGCCTTAAGTGGTGGAAATGAGCCATTTCTTTTATTTAATCTCAACAGTGGAACTGGAGTTGTTCAAAAATTTAACCTGCATCTCACTTGAGGCGAGTCCATGTGGATTTGTCCGACTGGATGTTGCTCAAACCAAAAATAAGCAGCATTCGCAAACAAGGCTGCAGCAAAGGTCAGTGAACAAAGTGACCAAATGTAACAGCAGAGAGAGCAGAGACATGTCCAAATGTAGCTAAAGAGGAGGCTGATTTCTCAAGGACTCTCACTGTGGTTTGCCAAAAAGCAACATATTAAACCTCCAAATTAAGAAATGCTCTGTGGGTCAACCAAAGGAATGTTCAGGCCAAATCCTATTTCTTAATTTAACCCCTATGCCTCATTTTGTTTGCTCCTTTGTCCCTCGGAACAGAGTTACATGAGATACTGGTTGAAATCTTCCTCTATGACATGGGACAAGCCTTCAATACCCTGATTTGTTCATCAGTAGTCGTCAATGGTGTTTGCTGAAGCAGACACGACTATGGCAATATCATCACAATGACATTTGCCATTTTTTTTGCCAAGATAGAAAAGTATGGATGATCTCAATTCATTCACAACTTTTGTTTCACACTTTTTATCGATTATTAAACATGTTCTCAACCTAATTCGTCAAATACTGTTGCATGGTTAGTGGACCTGAACATCAAAGTATGACACGCAAGGTACCCTCCTGGGCTCTTTAGGAAGTTTGCGGGCAGCATGCCAGTTCACTATTGTTGCATGCATTGTGTCTTTTCACACATCCCTTTCACAGGAAATGTACAGTTTGTGGTTGTGATATTGTGAAAAATACATGCCGAGCAGTCACTGGTGCACGGAGCGGAGTCCGTGAGGTCCGCGCGGACTCAAAGCGGATGTCTGCAAGCCCTGTGCGCACAAAGCTCAGATTTTATGGCCGCGCTCAGCATGTAGGCTATTTTCACATCAGGGGACTTTTAGTGGACGTTTTTACAGGAAACTACGACACGGAAGTGCACTCGACTATGGAAGCCCGAATGACTGCGGACATTCCTGGCGGAGTCCGCTCCGCTTATAGTACGCCCGAGTATGTTCGGGCCTTCACAGACACACATCAGATGTGTGGAGATACTTCACTTTCCTCCGCTGTGTCAATGTGATGACGTCATCAAATGACTTGTCGACTCGACTTCACTGACAGATAAGTCGTTATGTCCCCACAACATCAGTAATAAATGTCTACACACACACACACACACACACACACACACACACCATATATATATATAATCACCCGGTAACATAAATGTCATTTTGAGAAAGGTCGGCAGGCTCTCTCTCCTCTGCAGCTCTCACTGAGAGAAGAGAACAATTACGAGGCCATTGTTGGCTGAGTGTCGCTGCTTCAGGGCAGACTGAGGTCTCTGAGGCTGTTAGACAGACCTGTGCAGTCCACCTCCAGCTCTCTCTTTGTCTGTCTGGTGTATCTGCTTCTCTCCATCTCTGTGTGACTGTGTTGGAGGAAAGCTTGACACAGAAAGTCTTAACCTGAACTAAGAGGATGCTGAGAGGCGAAGGTCAAGGACAGCTTCATTGGGATGAGACACTGGAAGTGATGCGTGGGTGTTGTGGCTAGAGCCAGCGTGCAAGGACAGTTAATCTCTGCGCTTAGGTGGACAGTAGGGATGTGACAATACACATATTCCTATTGAACCATTCAGTATGAGGCTTTCTGCTTGGTATGCATTACAAACTGAACGATATGTTAAACTATGCCATTACGTTTGGAAAATGAAATACACAGCTTAAACTGTGTTTTGTAATATTTTCAGTGTCATTGAGCTCAACAAGGGAATGAGAAACAGTCTGTCTGCCTCTTCCACCCCCAAACCAAAACGTTATACTCCAGTGAGACACACTGGGAGGCATGCTATGCTAAGCTAACTCCGCCAGGACGCTGACGTCCTCGCTCCCCTCCTCCACTGTTGAATGGTATCTCCCAGGCGCACTGCGTCATCCAACCATGTGATGTTTGGTATCACCGGATTCAGGAAGCTCTCGACTTTTCAAAAATAACATCGTTTTTCTTTTATTTCTTATGTATTTCGCACCAGAGCAGCCTGAACACACAAAGTCCAAAATCGCGATGGAGTGGTGACAAGTCATGTCATGCCGTTTTTTGACGGGAAAAGTTAAAGGATTACACCAAAATCCTACCACTATTTTTGGCTGAGATATACCGTCTAGAAAGTGGGATCATAGCGTTCACGTTTCACATGGCTTTACTTGGTGATATTTTATGGTGTTTCTGTGTCAAAAAAACATCAGCTATCATAATCACACCTGATTTCAATAAGGTACAATGTTTGAAGCTGGCTGAGTGTTGTTTGATCACTGACAGTACTGTTTTGAAGCCAAGTGAGCGACTTGTCATTTTGAGCTCCGCCTGGATCTTTTCATGGAAAAAACACTGTAGAATGGTCATACTTTGAGCAGTCTTCTTCAAATTTTAAACAAGTGTTCACTGATAGTGTGTCTACAGCCCCACAGTGTCATTTACCTGCTCAGATGAAGCCACAGACAGTTATTCATCCTGAAAAACAAATTATTCAGACCAAAATCTTATTTTTTTTGCTAACTTCAAAGGCATTTTTTTAGGCACTTTTGCTACAAAATGGGGGTGGAGTGTAAGAGGTTCAAGCTAACTCATTGTAAGATGATTAGTAACCAGACCATTACTGGACCAGAAACAGAAGATCCTCCGATAACATACAGGTCTGGTGTTTGGAGTTGCTTTGGTTTGCTGGGAATTAAAAAGGCACTCAAGAGAGTAGTGCACACAAAAATGATGAAAAGAAGGTTTAACAGTCTAACCCCACAATTTAGTACTACATAGTTTCCAGTTTCTAGTTTTTATATGTGTTTTGCTTCACTCAGACTTGAATGAGCCCATCAGCCAGACCATAATTCCCACTTTCTACAATAAGCAACAAAAAAACTCAAATTATGTCAGTTTTCATACATTTAAAGTTTTGAAATTTGGCACTTCCACTTTTTTGATGTATAGGAAACACACCAAACCATGAATTTTGTGAACCATCACATCCCTAGTAGACAGAGCTTCACAAAGACACATAAAGGAGTCAAACCATTTACAGGAAGTTATACATTTCATCAGGAAAGACTCTGATTGTTTGGTGAAGCTTGCAGGAAAACTGACACTTCACTTTCTAGTTAAAACTAATACAGTTGCTTTATGTCGCCTTTGAACAGCACTTGAATCATTGTCATCTTCCCTCTTTGTTCCTTTCGACTTTATAAATATAATGTTCTGACAGCTAGTGTGATTGAAGTGATTGGGTGCCACAAATCAAGGAGCCAATTATTGTACCAGTGGTGCACAGTTGGGAAAGCAGCGGACTGAGAGAACAATGACCAATCAGCTTTGAGCACATTGGCCAAATCTATCTTCTCATTGGATCTTCCTACAGGCCGAGACGGCGGCACAATCAATGCTTGCAGTGGCGTCTGCTGACTCCAGCAATACTGATGCCAGGATCCTGCAAACTGACTTCAGCTCAGCATTTAACACAATTTTAGCTTACTGGAAAGCTGTTGCTGCTGGGCATGGATCTGGCACCTGCTGCTGGATACAGGACTTCCTGATGGAGAGACAGACAATCCAAGTTGGCAGCTTTACATCCAAAACCATCTCAGTGAGCGCAGGATTACCATAAAAGGTGTGTACTGAGCCCTTTATGCTGCTGGCACATGACTGCTCAACCAACCACATCATAAAGTCGAAGGCCTCATCTCCAATGAAGATGAGCATATTGGAGTCAACACCAACAACACCAAGGAGATGGTTGCTGACTTTACCAGGGCCAATCATATGCATCATCTCCCACTGACCATCTGCGGCTCTGGGGTGGAGAAGGTTCACAGCACCAAGTTCCTCAGGAGTCCATGTGACAAACAACCTGACCGTCGGTGACAAAACCACCGCTATCATTAAGGAGGCCCAGAAGCGCCTTCACTTCCTCAGCAGACTAAAGAAGGTGAACCTCCCGACTCCAGCCATGACCACCTTTTACAGCTGTACCATTAAGAGCATTCTCACTTACTGCATCTCTGCCTGGTTTGGAAACAGCACAGAAGATGATACAGTAGACACAAAGTGAACAGGATAGTAGGAACTACTGAGAAAATCACTGGCGCCTCGCTGTCGTCTCTGCAGGACGTTTACACCAGCCTCAGCATCAGATAGGACTCCATTCATCCCTTCTCCTGCCAGCTCACACTAATGCAGTCCTGGAAAACACACAGGCGTATCAAAGCAAGGACCACTCGACTGTTAAACTGTTTTATCAGAGCAGGTGAATATGGAACAGATTCTACTTTAGTCATATTAATTCATATTAATTATTCTCTTTCAGACTCACATTTTTAGCTTATTTATTAATGCTCTTATATATTCAGTTTGTCACGTGGCAGCAAATCAATGCATGTAGACATGGTGAAGACGAGCTGCTGAAGTTCAAACGGAGCATCAGAATGATGAAGAAAGGTGATTTAAGTGACTTTGAACATAGCATAGTTGTTGGTATTTACTTGGATGTTCAGCACCGCCACCTCTAGGGTTTACAGAGCATGGTCCCAAAAAGAGAAAATATCCAGTGAGCCAAAACGGGAGATTCTCATCATGGATGTGCAGCCAACAAATCTGCAGCTGCTGTGCATGTGCATAAAAAAAGACAAATAAAGAATTCTGAATCTGAGGTTGTAACTATACTTACTAATAGATGAAGTTATTGTTCTTTTTTTTTTGCTAATTGCTGCTCGAGGCTACTGTGTAAATAAATCAAATTTTCCTTGTCCAATAATATTTAACAAAAGAATAGTTATATTACAACAACGCAGACAAATAGTTGCGCTTGCTGTAGTGACGCGGGGAAAACATTCATGACTGAATAGTTGTGTCAAACTGTGTGGTTTCCTCTCCATCTGTCTGCCTCTGTCTGTCATCATTAATTTCATCTCTTCTCCCCTCTGACACTAATCACTGTCCATTAGTCATAGCTGCTTCTATTTCTAGATCTGCTAATTGCATGGTTACTAATTAATTACAAATGCATATGAGGACTTGATGTGTGTCATCACATGGACACTGACATATCTGCAAATATCCGTTCATTAATTCTGTTTTAAATATAAATAGTACAATATATTGTCTGTCTGTGTGACGACGAGAGTGATGATGATGCGTGTGTATGAAGGGTCAGATGAATGAGTGACACCACCCTCCCCCGCTGCCTGGAAATGATGCCAGTGTAATTGTATTTCTGTAACTGCCTCATGGCGTCAACTTGGCTTTACCATTATCATTTCAAACAGAGCCGGGGTCATGTGACGTCGTAGGCGGAAATACATGAACAGTCTCTCTTTGTTTGCCTGGTGAAAGCAAATGTGCGCAATAACAGTGAAAGCAAATGTAACAGCCTCTCCTGCTGAGGTGAAGCAAGGGTCACCGCAGTGCGAACGTGTAGTGTAGGTAAAAGCCTCATCGCTGTCCTGTCATAAAAACATAATGACAAACTTTCCCTCGATATTATGTGGCGCTGTCACACAGTGAAGTCACACTGTGGCTGTGAAGAGCTCTCCTGCCCACAGAGGCAGCCTCCTGCTGCGCAGACTGAATGAGGGTATCATAAGAGGACCCTGATATAATAGAACAAAGAGTTGCTGCTGCCGCTGCCTGTGATCAGCCCTGCACACTCTCTGATAATACAACTGCTTCCCCCGCTGTAGGACACTTGTGTCAATAATAGATGGATGCAATATTATGTTCAAGATCTTGCAATAAGTTTAATCTGCAGTATCTCAAAAGACGGAAATTTCTGAGGTTAAAGTCAGAGTTGTGACAGGATACGGGCCTCAAGTTCTGAGATATCCGACCCTCAAAATTCACTTTTCAGCTCATGTGGCACAAGAGATATGCATGGTCCTGGTCTCACAGAGGGTCCAGAGCAGGTGCGAGCACTTCTTGAGACAGATTTATGATTTGTAATTATGATTTGTATTTGTGGAGCTTTATAGAGCAATCTGGGGATGACATTTCTCTGTAGGCCCACAGCGTCACAAGGGTTCCCTCGTCAACAAGTCAACGGGATTGTTCCGTTTGGTTTTAGATTATTGCAGAAAATAAACTCTGTGATTAACAAACGTTTGTTCAACAAGATAATCTTCACAAATGAACACCTGTCACGATTTTTGAAGGCTAAATTCAATCATCAGAGGTAAAAAGCTAACGGTAGCCAAAAGACAAAGACCATCGTCACAAAATTTAACATCCCTACCGCAACGAGGCTGTAAAGCATGGGTCTCTATTCTCATTTAGCCACTTGTCAGCAGACGTCTTTTTCAAGACACAGAAATGCTTCAAAATTCAAGAGTGGGATATTTACAGATGTACTTTATGTCGTAGCACAAAACGTTAACATCTCTTAAGCTTGTGCAACTGACTTTGAGACAAGAGAACTGGAGTTGGTAGGATGCTAACTCATTCCTGTGGTACTTTATACGTTATTCAGAACATTTTTATGATTGAGAGGTTATATAAAACTGAGTTGCAGTTGAGATACTTCTCTAATATTTTGGCGTCCTTGTTCGTGCTTGCGTGTAGCTGCTAAGTCAGCATCAGTTGTAGCATGGCTAGGTGCTTTAGCCTCCCCCTCTGCACTTTTGCAGGTGGTTTCTCAGGTGGACGCTGTGTCAGAGTCTCTTGCATGAAAAGTTATTTAATGATCCATTGTAGCTGATATAAATAGTAACACAGCTAATTGGTAAATGTGGGGGGAAAGTGCTGCACAGTCAGTTAGCCAAGTTAGCTTGGCATTAATGTTGTGTACTGTAAATGGGTTTTCTGAATAGGTCAATTTATCTTTGCTAAATGTTGGATTCACATTAATGTGTATTTTCAGGCACTTTAAATATTTTCTTTAAATCATCAAGCAGTAATTTGGCGGCCTCCCTGCAGTAACTCTGACTCCCTGGGAGTCACTGACCCCGTGTTGAAGACAAACGACATACAGGTCCTCTACAAATACAGCTGCACACTATTTATCACTACACAACAATTTCCTTTTCCTTTTCACACACATTGATCCCATGTAACCTTTCTCCACTCTCCACTCTGTAGAATCTCTCTAGACTCTACAGACTGTTGGATAACAACAGCCCAGTTCACGACATGTCACACAGTCCAAAGCAGATCTAATAAAGACCGACTGCAAGATCTGAGTTTTGATTCATGTCAGATGGTGTGAGGAATTCATGATGACTCAAAGGTCATATGGTGTGAAAAGAAAAACAAACAGACACAAACGAAGACGTCATCAGATTGATGAATCTGGTTTCCAGTTTAATTCTTTTACGGCCAGTTCTGCATGAACATACATACTAAGATTTAGTCTCCGTGTTTAATATCATTTTTTTGTTTGTTTTCTTTAGTTTTGTTGTTTATTGATTCATTTTCAATCTAATAAAGGTCAAAGGTCGTTCAGAGCACTGTTGCTGCAGCACAGGCTGCGTGCTGGTGACCCATGGAGCTTGGAAACAAATCACCGCAGATCAATTTCTCAACATTCCCTCACATTCATCAGTCAGGGTTTCGCAAAGAAATTAAGACGGAGTTCACGACCCGCTGTGGAGGTCAAAGGTCATGATGTTACTTTGGAATTTTTTTCCCTTCCATCGTGTCATCAGATGGATGAGAGCCATTTATTAATGTTACAGTCACATCGACCCTCAGGGTAGAATACTTCTGTGTGTGTGAGAGGATTCACAATGAGGCCACATACTGTGTGTGTGTGTGTGTGTGTGTGTGTGTGTGTGTGTGTGTGTGTGTGTGTGTGTGTGTGTGCGTGTGTGCATATTAGTGAACATGCTGTGAGTGTCCTTCACTCTATTTAATGTCATCAATTTTTAACACTACTTATTTATTTCTTTTACATTTATATATAATCAAATTGCACTTTTTATCCTCTTTGATCATTGTTTTTAGCTTTACAGCACATTTAGCGCATGGTTCAGTTTCAGTCTCAGTAGCAGCAGCAGGCTGTTTTCAGCAAATAGGCTCTAAAAATATCCACTGTGCTACCTACATAGTTTGTCAAATGTCCTGAAGGTGGTGGAGACCAAAACAGAGCCAAGGGAATTTCTGAAAATATCTGACATCAATGGGATGATAGTATAACACAAAGCTCTGTGACCAGTGAAAGTGCACAAAGGCAACAGACGCAAATACTGGTTCTACATGACCAGAGGAAAAAGAGAGAGAGAAAAGAGCTACGACATTTTTCCACTGCTAAAGAGATAGAGAACATTCGACTCTGCGAATGCACTGCCCTGCAGTAGACCATTAAATGTTCCTGTTGGTGGGTTATAGAGTTGCCTGTTGGAAAACAATATGGCAGCCGGCTGGTAACACACAATCTCCTATTAAACAGTAAGTTAACACGTTTCTTGAAGCATTTTAGGGGAGAAATAGGCCACACAGTAACAGAATCTGGGTTCATATTTGATCAGCCAACCCAGCCTCACTCTTAAATTGTCGAAATTCAGCACTTCGTCAGCGACTTCTGGTGTCAGACAATGCGGCATGACGGCAACAAAGGTTAACACAGCAAAGGTCCAAGTATGGCAGGTGGGAGGGGATGTCGATGGGTCCAACAAACACTGCCTTTTTACCTTTGAGGCCAGTGTTTGTTTCTCTTGAATTTGATGACTGCCCGTATTTGTTTGAACCAGAGTACACGGACAGAGAGCTCATTGAAACTGAAGAGCAGACGAGGAGAGAGAGGGAGCAGCAACAGGCAGAGGAACATGTCTGAATCCAGCTAAAGGTAAACACAGACATTCATTTCTCTTTTCCGTTATGTTGTCGGATAATTAAACTAATAATCCGAGTCTCTCTGTGTGAAATAAATGCACTTTTAGTGGACGTATTTTGACGTTGTTTGACGCTGTCTGAGTGCCCTATTATTTAATATAGCGCACGTTCACGGGCTGCAGGCAGGTCAGCACGAGCTTTGTACTGGAGAAATGTCAAATATTGAACATCCTATCACTCATTTAGACAAAAGTAGATCGGAAAATAGGGCCCAGGTTGAAAAAACATTAGTTCCCCTTTAAGATTGTGAAGCCAAACCCTGTTCTTTTTTCCTAAACTAAGTCAAACACGTTTCACAGGCTACAAAGACAAAATGGTCTGCACTCATACAGCTGACTTTTACGGTAACATCTCAGGTGTTTGAATAGTGACAAGTGTCTTGAGAAAAACAAAATGTCCTCAGCTGTGTCCGACATGAACAAGCAGCATCTGAGGATGTTTGGGTGAAAAGCTGACATGAAATGGCAAACTAAAAAAGTAAAGTACAGTATGGTCTACTTTCAGATGAGCAACATTCATAAGGTATGAGCTCACAGCGGGCACTTTGGATAAAAGCATCTCCTAAATGCACAGGTACAGGTAGATGAAAAGGAGAGTGGGAGGTAGAAGATGGACAGAGAGAACCGGGAGTGCACAGAGAGGGTTTTTTATTTGCCAACAGAGTAAATTTGGAAACAAAAGCTCTTACAGGCAGAAGAAGAAGCAGGTAAGTACAATCAAGCGACAGAAAAACATGGAAGAGGAAGAAGAGAGTGGACAAGAGGAGTTTGTGAGAGTTGTGAGGGTAACTTTGGGAGTAGTCTGTGTGTGTGTGTGTGTGTGTGTGTGTGTGTGTGTGTGTGTGTGTGTGTGTGTGTGGCGGGGGTGGAGAGAGGTTAAAAAGGACAGAGTGGAGATGTTATATAATGAAAAGGGAGGAGACAGAATAAGAGATAGATGGTGAGGAAGATAAAGGTGAGGGAGGAAGATGAATGCATGCAAGGACTTTTCTTTGCAAAGTGAGGAAGCCCTTGTCCTCACAGGACACTTCAGAGGGGCACTTTGTGTTTGTAGATCATCCAGATACATTCAGATAAATGCAGCTGGGGAGAGACGACCGCACACGTTGGCTCCACATGCATTTCTCTTTTATTCAGACTACATTTTGGTCCTCAAGATCAACACACAGTAAAAGGTGGTTTATCCTCAGAGGAGCATGGGAGTTATGAGTAAATGTCATGGAAATCTGACCATTAATCATCAGGGTATTGTAATGAAACCACCAATATAATTTTTAATTTGATCTGCTCAGTAGTTTTCGAGGTGTCCTCTCGAGGACTAAAGTGTTTTACAGGTTGGCAAAGCAACCGATCGATAATGCCAGTTTTAGACGGCCATTTCAGGTACAAAATGATCTACAGGAAACACTCAGGAAGCAGCCGCCCACAGAACTCACTGTGCTGCAATGAGACGTCTGAAGGCTGAGAACAGATGACCTTCAGAAGTTTCCTTGCACAACTACTTCGAGACACACAAACAGGAACTGTGAAAAACTATTTGAAAAGGTCAAATGGTTGTTTGAGAAACTCTCAGCTGATTATTTTTCACACATTCTCCCTCTGGAGTTGTTTCCCCATCTCGGTCCTGTCATCGCCGTCTTTGTTCTGTTTTATGACAAAATGTAAGAACACTAGTCATGTACTAGTGTTTAAGTTAGACACATCCATCTAGTCACCTCCGCTATAAAGCTCCCAGATCATGAAACGACAGAAAGTGAGGGGACATTTGCTCCCTGACTAGGCAGCGCTTCTCTGCAGGCTTCATGCCATTTTATCGGGGTACTTATGTTGCCCTGGAGGCAATACCTCGAAGGCTTAAACTCTCCTGTGCACAGTTAACACCACTGATTACATAAAAGACTCCAACATGACCGCCTGCAGTACTGCTCTGCAAGATGTTCAATGATACGAATCCACAGCTATATTTAGCTCGATGTTAAATCCTGCTCAGACTTCTGCACATTTTCCATCAGTAGGTTTTGCCCTTCTGAATTGTAAGATTATCTTTGAATAAGTGTCTATATGTATTAATCCACACTCTAAGATATACACTCACCAGCCACTTTATTAGGTACACCTTGCTGGTACCAGGTTGGACCCTTTTTAATTCTTGGTGTCACAGATTCAACAAGGAAACATTCCTCAAAGATTTTGGTCCATATTGACATAAAGACATCACACAGTTGCTGCAGATTTGTCGGCTGCACATCCATGATGAGAATCTCCCGTTCCAGCACATCCCAAAGCTGCTCTATTGGACTGAGATCTGGTGACTGTGGAGGCCATTGGAGTACAGTGAACTCATTGTCATGTTTGAGATGATGTGAGCTTTGTGACATAGTGCGTTATCCTGCTGGAAGCAGCCATCAGAAGATGGTACACTGTGGTCATAAAGGGATGGACACGCTTAGCAACAATACTCAGGTAGGCTGTGGTGTTTAAACCAGGCTCAGCTGGTACTAAGAAAATCTCCCCCACACCATTACACCACCGTTTTCACCATGTCTACATGCCTAAATATTCACATACACAAAACTTAGATTATACAGACACATATTACAGCCCAGTCACCAGAAGAAAATGCTGGCATTGTACATTTCTGTGAACCACGGATATCTTATATTTGTATGTTTCATGCATATCATATCACTAACTGGGTTTCCATCCAAATGTGTCGCAAATTTTTAGCGAATTTTGTGAAAATGCGCAAAAGAATAGAGTATTGAGAGTCAACAGGTTGAGCAGTAGGTGGCACTTCTCGTGAAAAATAAAAAATGCAAAAGAGCACCCGCAGAAGAAGAGGGCGCCGTGAGATGACGTCATTGAGAGCGTCTTATATCCACAACTGATGTAAACAACTACCGGCACATCCATGACTACGACGAGATGGAGAGATTCCTCGAGAACTTCTTCTCATCACACTCATATCAGCGTTGTCAGCGTGCATAAGTGTCCTAAAAAAGAAACTAGAAAGACTACACTCACTGAGTACTACTGTTAGAAATTGGGAGAAGGGGACCACTGCGTCGTTGTCCACATGTATGGGAATGTAGGCGCATTAAGGACTTTTGGGAAGTAGT
Source organism: Epinephelus cyanopodus (assembly GCA_026686955.1). Taxonomy (NCBI): domain Eukaryota; kingdom Metazoa; phylum Chordata; class Actinopteri; order Perciformes; family Serranidae; genus Epinephelus; species Epinephelus cyanopodus. The sequence continues at coordinate 40,061,824 of CM048922.1, forward strand.
TGTCCAGGAGCGCTTCACTCCCAAACTCTGGCTGAAACATTTCCGAATATCAAGTTGATTTGCTAAATCTGTTTCCATTGCCAAAAGTCGCATTTTCCTAATATCGATACGCTGACTTTTCCACCCCCTCGAAGCATGAAACATTTTTGCGATATTTCGGCCTTTCTTTGAATTTCTGGCGTCTCCATTCAAGTTTTTTACGCAGTTGTTGAAAATGCGAAGGAAAATAGGTGGATGTCTCTAAAGTTATGCAGTATATGTGCTGGCTCTGTCACCAGGAGGTGGATGTGTCACCGAAGTGAGATACCGGACAAGCTGCAGACCACTGTCAGAGACCAACAAGCAACCGAGACATTGCTGCAGTGCCAGGGACTAATACGGCACCAAACGTGTCATGTCAGTTCAGGAAGCACTCAAATGCAGAGCAGCAGGCCGAAGGTTTAAACAAAAGGCGGAGTGTAATGCTGATTAAAAAACAACAACATCCAAAACAGGCAGGTAACTGAAAGTCCAAAAACTAAACTGAAAACCAACTGGGATAACACGGGGATGAAAATCCAAAACAGAACACATGAGACCAGGCATGAAACAGAGCAGGGCATGACACCATGAACGTGTGGATGAACACAGACAAACTGACAAGCAACAAAGGGAAACACACACAGGAAACTAATCACTAGCACGAGACACAGCTCGAGTAGGTGGACACAGGCAAAACGAGGGAGACCAACACAGAACAGGTGTGAAGGGAAGACTCTGGGAACAGGGAGGGACTAACGAGACAGGTGTGACAGAAAACAGGCGGGAAAACACACAGAGACAGGAAGTAAAACCAGACATGACACATGAGGAGAGAATCTACAAAATAAAACAAGAAACAGATTAAACATGAATGAATAACATGAAACAAGGACCAAGATAACAGAATATAGACTAAAATCCAGGATCATAACACACTGGTGTTTTTTGAAACCTGTTGACATGTTTTCATCCAGGATAGTGCCACGAAAACTAGCTGTTTTTTACCAAGACATTGTGTTTCCAGCTGGGACTGTGCCTCCAAATCTGGATGTTTAAAGCCAAAACATGATCTTTTCCTAAATAGTTAACCAGAGCATGTTAAGTTTCATCTCCTACATAATAATGTACAAATGTAACGTATCTGTGGTTTGCAGAAACAAACCGTACCAATATTTTATTCTACGAGCTGAGTGCATATTAATTTCGAATTGATGGAAATTAAATAGTTGTAATGTTGAGTTCTGTGGCTGTGTGTGCTGTGTGTGAGACAGTGTCAGCTGTTACTACTGATATTAACACAAGCTGACAGCCCTGCAGCAAAGCTCGCTCATTTTTAAAGGACACACATGTTAATGATTCTTTTAAGAGCCGCTTTTCCTGACTGAGATTGATGTTTGATGTGTCTCTGTGATGGCTGTCTGTAACTGTCTGTAACTCCAAACAGGTTTGATTGATTTGGATCTCCCACACTGGCTGCTGTAGTAGATCTTCCTCCTTCTCCTTCTCCTCCTCCTCCTCCTCCAGCTGGCTGTTTGTTGTATTTGTCAGTCCACTCTGATGCACGTCTGACAGCTGCCATTGTCTCAACAGCTAATACCAAGGACAAGCTGGAGAACACAAAACAACCACTCAGCAAACTTTCCCACAAGTTATGCTCAAAGTGAAAATACATAAATGATGGAACGACTAAACAATGTGACGGAGAAAGTTTCTTATTAAAGACGAGAGAATTTGTGGGCTTTGTTGCTAAATACAAAAATAAATGCTGAACCTGCAGGGTGGGAAAACTGTGATATTTCTAAGAAGATAAATGAAACAATAAAATTATTCCAGGATCCAATGAAGTTTTTTAGGGTGAAAAATGTTTTTTTTTTGTGGACTTTCCGTTCACCGTGGAGGCAGGTGAGAAAAACAAAGTTGGCTTCATGAATTCAATGCAACACTTGTGAGTTATTGACATACAAATTGTCATTTTGTCGGTGAATTATTGATTAAAAGACTATTATTGGGATATTTTATCCCCTTGATTGGTTCGTGTGTAAGGTAAAGGGGATAAGTGTGGTGGTTTTGAGATAACAGCTTCAGTTCAGTGTGAAAAAGGGCTGTCTGACAGCAAGGTCTTCTTCGTCTTTTGGCTGTTCCCTTTAGGGGTCGCCACAGCGAATCATCTGCCTCCATCTAACCCGCAGCGACCCCAACAGTTATGGAAAACTAATGAATGAACTAACTGACTGCATCGGGATTTGTACCAAATGATGTAATTGATATCATGTAATCCTTTGAGAATCCATCCAACAAACAGTAGAGACAATAAAACGACTCGTACATGGCCATCATTTATTATTCATTTCATATGCAGAGAAAAATATACAATTTAAAATTCAAGCTTCAGCAAAAAAGTCTCTATGCATTGACAACAAGCCAGCTAGCATGGTAGTCCAGTCCGCAGAACAGGAACAAGTTTATGTAGCTACAGCCGGAGTCATGGGATACAAACAGCTCTGTCACCTGACCCCGACCAATCACAACCCATGTTCAAATCCCATTAGTTATAGTAAATTGTACCAAGCATCAGTTTTCATTTCAACTGTTATAACTACATCATGTTTAAGTATTGAGCTGATGCTCTGAACTAGTGCCGACCCTTACGTCAGATAAGAAGCGTGGAAACTTCTTCTTGTGATCGCAGCCAAATTGTGTGAGCGGAAAAAGGCGAGGAGAGGTTTAAAAGTGGGGCAACAGCAGCAACATTTTCTTTCATTTTCGAGCCCTAAGAGCTGTTTCATATCATAACTCAGGCAGTGAGCAGAATGCAGTCCACAAGTAATACATAGATACATACCAGACAGTCTCCCGCACAGCAAAAAAACACTAATGCGACACTGTTTTTCTCTTTTGATAGCAATAATAGTAATAACAACAACATCAACATTGAATGTTTTTTTCTTCCTAGATTTGGATTTTCAACAAGTTTTTTGTTTGACATTCATGTGGTCTGTAAAATGTAAACGAATGAAAGGAATCTCCCTGCGTTCGGATGCACGGAGGTAACAATACGTACCATTACGGCTGGCGAGAAGTAGATCTTATTTATACACCAAGAATAACGAGAGAAAGAGGTCAGACGTTAAATGATGATCAGAATCATGTTTTATACTTTTACATAAGTGTAATATTCAAACAGAACGTTCATACAGAGCTAACAGACAGTATAATAATGCTCACTCTGCATTGTCTCACAGAAGGATTTCGCCCTCTCGGAGTCCTTTTTATGTAGATTTGTGCTACAAAAAAAACACCAAACAGTAATACAAAATATCGTTGCGTCTTCAGTTTTAACAGTGACGGTTAAGCACAAAGAGCCTCACAGCTGCGTAATAGCACGTCTCCATAAAGGTGAATCATGTCGAAGCCAGTGTCCTTGATGCTCCGGCCATTTTTCCTACACAAAGTCTGCTAGGTTGTACAAAAGACGACCTGTATTCATAAAGCTACCTCAGAACAGACTGGATCATCAAGGTTAGAAAGGGACATGGCAAAGACGCAGAGCTCAGAGAATGTATGACATTTGATGTGGGAAAGAGAAAAGCCTCACAAAGACAGACTATGTATTAAAAAACCTTGGTCACTTCTCTTAACAAATTAAAGATCCTGTACATGCAGTCGCCCACTCACCACCAACCCACAGCCGGTGATTCACAACTTAATTCACTTCGAGTTGTAATACTTCAACAGCGAGCTGAAAGGAAAGTTAGGATACTACTGAACACTTTAAAGTGATGACGAATTGAGATCAATACTGTGAGATGCAGTGGTGAGTTATTAATGGTAGAACACAATAGATATGGCATCTGACATTCAGAGCTGGAGTCAGTTTTCCCCAGCGGCCCAACCTGTATTAGTTACAGCTTTCTATAAACACAGAGTTTACTGTTGTTCTCGGTGTTAAATTCACATGGTGTAAAGTTCCGCTCATGTTACTGAAGATGCAACAGGAATCCCACTTTATATCATAATGTCCTCTGGAGGCAAAGGGCTCCCAAATGTTTCACATGGAGGACACTGCAGAGTGTTGTAGACTCTTTTCGGTCCGATGTCACGATGACGCCAGTTTGTTAGCTGGAGGCAAAACAAAATCATCAAAAATGCTCACATGTGCAGCGCACACTTCATATCAGGTTAGGGAAAAAGTATTTCCTGTTGTAGGGATGAATAACGTTATGTGTATTAAGGGTTATCATGTCCACCTCATCAGAAACTGGGGAGGGATTAAGCGGAATATTGGATTTCTCTGCAACGCTAACATTAGCTTCCATAGCAAAACAAACAAGTGTTGTATTTGTAAGATTGGCTTCCTGTGACATCATCCATCCACTGAGTGAGAGCATACGGGTCGGCCAGTCTGGTCCCGTTGCTCAGTGTTTACTTATTCAAATAACACTGGCGTCCCAGAGAGTGAGTGACCTGACATGGTGCGTTGGTAAATTCAGTCTGACGCTCTACACTAAAATGAGAGCCCTGTTGGTGGAAGTAGCGGAGTGTTATATTTCTACATGAATTAATGAACGGTTGAGTTAATCACACGTTGTCTCCGCTCGGAGCTCTGCTGCTCCGTCTCCACAGACAGAGTGTCCAGAGTGCGCTTTGACACTCTGAGAGTGCGCTGCTCTGGATAACCGCACTATATGGTACAGCGCTCCGAATTTTCGAATGGTCCAGATTGTGCCAGAGTGTGCCGCGACACTCAGAATGAGTGTTTCTGAACGCACCACTCACATTATCGTCCCTTATTGTCTAAAACAAGCCAACAGAACTCACTAATGTCTGTGGAGAATTGTTTTGCGTCCAGCTAAGCCCTGCCCACCAGAACATGTTTACTAACAGTAAGAGGTTCTGTTAGGTTTTCAATGACCTGTTACCAAAAGCAAAAAGAGAAGGTGAGTTGAAATCAGTATCCGATTGTTCAAAGTGTCTATCTTGTCAGTTTCAGCAATTGTAAGGTGAATTTGACAAACATGAGTGGACAAGATGGAGCATTTTCTGTGGCTATGATATAATCTCCTTTTTACTGATACATTTTTGGGTTTCCATATCCATCATCTGGATTTATATTTTAGCAAGTGAGCGTTACTTTTTGCATGCCATGAATGTAAGTCAAGGTGACAGCTCTCACTTTGTTTTAAAGTTTAAGAAAGAAGCAGAGAGAAAAAACTTCCACTTCCCAAAAATGCCAACACAGGTAATGACACTAGATTTAGCTCCAGTGTTTCAGCAATAGGTAGCCATTAAAATCCGGCCCGATGGCTCCTGTCCTCAGAGGCTTTATGAATACAGGTCTGAACGAGTATAAACTAACAGCGAAGCACCAGTTAAAAACTAGAACACATTTTATCCAGCCAGAGAGCGAGCTTCAGTTAACAGACTTCACTTAATATTTAAGGCAATGTAAGTTCATAGAATTGTTCCTCTCAAACAAAAAAAAAGACAGAATCACTAAAATCAAAAGATTCACATGTGCTGCAAAGAGTAACTGCAGCAAACTAACTGGTTTGAACTTAAAGGCAAAACCACCAGCAGCAACAATGCACAACCCTTCAGGACAGCGCATGGACTTCACCTGCTGTCATGGAGGAATGAAAAAGAAGTGAGAAGAGAGACACAGATTATCTTTTGGATTTAAAATACAGACATCTAAACCAATGAAAAAGGTTAACAAATTATATGAAGAGACACAAATGTAAAATTAAAGGGGACACCAACCCTAAAACAGAATCCACGTTAATCATAAAGCCCGGACAGTCTAACCTTTGACACACAACTATCACAGCAGTGGGAATAAAAGTGTGTACCTTCAAAAATGAAACCTCAAGCTTCACAAAGGTTCCAAAAAATGTTATATAATTGGCCTCTTTTAGATACAGCAGACCCACAGTGGAGAAAGAAAGTGTCTGGACAGAGGCTCCACTGATTGTTCACGAGAACCTGATTTTATTCCAGGACGGATGACAAAAACTAATTTTTAAATGTTTAGATTGAGCTATGATAGAGAAAATTTAAAGTTTAAATTTAAAAAAGAACTGTCTGTCATTTTTGTCAGAGAGTCAAATAAGTGTCCTCGGGGATGTCCAGAAGTTGGAGTACTGTATCTGTTATAATGGTGTCAGTATAACTTCCCAAACTGTCCAGGAACATGACAATACCTGACATGGTTTCTGTTTCAGCGTTGATTTCCACTTCAAGACACTAAGAAGAGAGAGAGCCCCTTTGTCCCTTGGAGTGGGGTCAGAGCACTGTGACCCCGACCTCCTGCTTTGCCACTGTGGTGCTGGGAGTCGAAATAACTCACTCGTTACACCCCAACCCGACCCCGCCCAGTGGAAATGTCCCAACCTCAAAATATGTCAAACCCAGAGTTCAACACCCAACAACACTCCCAAACCCCAAACCCAACCCGACCCTGAACCCATCACCTCTGATTCCCCGAACCAGCCTGGAAAACACAGCACTCCCAGATGTGCCATTTTCAAAACATCTGTGATTATGTCGCCTCTGTCATGTTCAATTTGCTTTTATCCAAAATGATTAATTACCATGGGAGGTGTCACAGGAAATTCAAACACAAGCTGCAGGCATGCTGAAAGTATTGAAACAGGATGTCTCGGATGGTACTGTCCTCCAAATTAATTGTAACAAAAAAATCTGGTGTCGTTATCATTATATTAGACCTGTCAAGGGCTAAATTATGTCAGCCGAATCAGATTTGGACATTGAGCTCGTGTGATAATGTTTATGTCTTGTGGTTATATTTCAGCCAGAAAAGAATTAGTATTTTTATGGAAGCAAACATCTTTTTTTTGTCTTCACTCAAACAATAAAGCCCAGTTCACACCAGTGCAACCGTGTATCATCTCTATGCAACAACTCTTTGTGCTTCTGTTCTTTTTTTGCAGCTTTTAAGACTTTTTTTGTGGCTGAATATAATTTGTAGCTTCTTAAAACATGAATGAGGACAGTGATAGTAAGATAAAGGCTACAGATGCATTCATAGTGGTGATGAAATGGTGCAAAACTAATGAGCATCTTATGTGCTGTACTTTTAATCAGTACGCCGCAACAATAAAATATGTAGGCAGCGGCAATTATTCAGTAAGTGAGTAATCAGCAAGCAGCAGCGACCCATCGTCCGACACCAGCACACCGTGAGGATGGAAACACCTGCTGCAGCAAGCCAACGGTCATTTTGACTTGACCAGCGGACTGTTGAAACAGGTGACAAGCTTTACGTTCTAAAACCAGCCGCCAGCAATTTGACCAGCTGAGTTGTAGGTGTATACACCTCCGCAACTTTTCTCTGCAACGTTCTAGAACAGTCTTGTCACAAATCTTTGGTCTGAACTGGGCTTAATAATAAAAACTAGAAATCAATAAAAGCTAGAATCAGTAAGCAGGATCAGATCTAAATGAGGCAGCCCGGCTCATCATCAATAAAAATTGCAAACATTTATGTTTTGTTTTTTTTTGTCTTTTTTCTTTCTTCAACTAACTGTGGAAAAGTTGGCCTAAAGGTCTGACTGTGATGTAGTGTGTGACAATGGGTTAATGTTAATTTCCTTGCAATATATTCTATAATTCTTAACGTCCACAAGAGACGTCTGGTCCAACGGTACCATCACAGATGTTTTGTAAATACCACCTGTTATGCATGTTTCAGAATACAAGGATTGATTTTAAATTCATTACTAGTAACCACTCAACTATCCTACACACTTCTGCATTCCAGATGTCTTTCATTGCATCGTACAAACCAACAATCTGAAACGGCCTTTACGAACGCAAATTTTTCAAAGTCCGAGCTGCTAATTTTATCGTCTCTGGACACTAATTGACGTTTCAGGCACTGTCATTCATTTTGTGTCCTAGAACACATTAAGACCCAGGCTAGGCTTGTCCCAAACACTGATTATCTTGTTGAGTTTTTGCCGTTCTTACAGGTTACAATCTCACAAGCTCCTCCCCCCACCCCCCGCCCTAAACTCTAATTTTCCAACACCCCATAGGTGATCATAGAAAGTTTCAAAAATCACAAAAACTCTAAGAAACGTGTTTGAGGACGGGTTTCTCAGGCTTATTTTGCTTCAGAACACATTGAGAAATGTTGCTCCTACGAGAAATAACATTCATGTGACCCGCTCTGGGCCCGTAGACACAGTTTAAGAAATATTGTTCGAGAGTTGCACATTGTTCTTCTCCTCATGCCAGCTAATGTTCGCAGATACTACATCCAACTTCCTGTCCACAAGCTGATAAATCACATTATACTTTGTGCGCCCATTTGCGTCCTTATAAGGGCTCAGCAGCATTTTACCATCATATAAACCCATTCTTAGAGAAACCATCACAACAAAGACCCCATAGTTGGATCAGTGTGGGACACACAGGGCGTTTTGTCCACCACTTATGACATATAGTTATTTAGTCTGAAACATCAACTGATAAAGTTACAATAAACTGTGGTGAAAGTGTTTATTCTCCATTTCACACTTCCAGAAAGCTTTAGTCTTCCTTGGCAAGTCTTCAGTCCGTGGACCGCCAGATAGCCACGGTCCATGCTTCCAATGTTTATAATCTTTCTACAGGCACCAAAGCAGTGCCTGGTGTTCTTTTTTTATTTTGGTATCTGCACTCCTTCTATTAATCCCATGCTGTTTATATGCTCTCTCCAACTGTCTAGCCCCAACCCCTGCCTCCTCATACCCAAGTATAGAGGCATGTTTCTAGAGATGCAGCGACTGGGTTCCGGCCTCAGTTGGCAGACGCAGTTCCTGTTGGTGGGGCTGTTGTTTTTGGAGCTGCAATAAATGTCAAATAATACTGTCGCCTCTTTTGTGTTTACGTCCTTCCAATAAAAGTCGGACACATTCCAAAATATCTCACCGCCTCAGTGGAGTTAGGGCCAGAGTCATTCCAACACCAGGATCCACAATGGTTTGAGCCAAGACAATACTGGAACCATCTCCTACCCAGATGTTCACCATCATTACCACCCAAGCTCACAATGTATCCCATTTTTCTCCACTCATATACTCTACATTTGTCATCCCCATCCACATTCCTAAATTCTTTTTCTTTCGACCCCATCCTCCTCATCGCCCTCCCCCCCACCCCACGCCAGTCTTCTAGTTGGGGGGCGGGGGGGCTCGTGCCGCTAGAGAGCTGTTATTTGAGTCAATTCTGTGTTGGAGTTCCCTGTCCCCTGGTTCTCTCCCCTCTGTTGGGGGTCTACCCCCACCAAGGGAAGCTCCACGCCTAGTCATGCTGGATTAGGCGTCCCTCCTCCGGGCCCCCCGCCATCAGCCTTGCAACTGTAAGCGGCAGCCACCTCCCTAGCGATGCTCCTCATCCTGCCCGACTGCTGGGTGTCGAGGCGGAACGGCGACGGGTTGCAGAACTCGCGGAAGCAGCGCTTGAAGTTTTCATCCAGGAAGGCGTAGAGCACGGGATTCAAGCTGCTGTTGACGTAGCCCAGCGCGATGCAGAAGTGCATCAAGACAAGCGTGGACAAGCTGCTCAGGATGAAGCCCAGCGACTGAGCCAGGACCATGATCTGGATGGGGGTCCAACAGACGACGAATGCTGCCACCACCACCAGGACCATCCTGGTGATGCGCCGCAGGTTGCGGTCCTTTTCCTTGGAGCCGGACAGGATGCGAACGCTGCGCAGGCGCTTGACCATCAGGCTGTAGCAGATGCTGATGATAGCGACGGGGATGAGAAAGGAGAAGAGGAAGACGCAGGTGCCGAAGACAGGATCCCAGTGACTCCTTGGTTCAGGTAAAACCACGATGCATTCAACACCTAGATGCATTGCAAAGGAGAAAGAGAAGAAGAGAGACAAGAAGAAAAAGTTAAGTATGAAGTGAGGAAAAAAATGGAAGACTTTTTTAGAGTTTTTCCTCCCCAACTATGTGGATCTAAGAACAGAGGGATGTTGTTTGCTGTAAAGCCCTTTGAGGCAAATTGTGATTTGTGATACTGGGCTTTATAAATAAAATCAAATTAAAATGAACAGGGAGGTTATGCCCTTGCAGCAACGAAGTAGGTCCTGAATATCTTTAGTCTACGTGTCATGACACATTGTGTCCTCATATGTATCCTTTTTTGCTCCACCTTGTGGTAGGTTATGGTGTTACACAGCATCGACTGTTAGTGTTCTCTGAGTGGTCAGTTGAGATCACATGACTCAAATCAGCCAGGAAAAGTGAAGCTGGAAGCTCAGTCCTCTCCATGCGGTCAGCTAGCAAGCTCCTCTTCTCTTTCTTTTTTTCCTTAGTGCCTTGGAGACGCATTGCTTGTAAGTACATTCATTTTTCTGTGTTTTTGTGTAAAAGTGCATAGATAATTTGAAATTCATATGCTAGAGTTAAAATATTAAGCCAAGCTAAATGTAGCTTTCTGTCGAGACATGTGAACATAAGCAATGTAAATTCATTCATGCTGTATATGTTTGTGACTAAAGCTCTGTAAATTGGTGTCTGTTACAGTTTTACATAAAGAATGGAAAGAAGAGACACTGTGTTGGACTTTCTCTGAATCCTGTCTGTTAGCTATCTGTCAGTGGTGCGTAGATGGTACGCGTACCAGGGACAGAATACTACGTTCACGTGAAGACTGTAGGGAGGTAGAAAATGCTTGTCTTCTTCAAAAGTGCAAAATAGTGAAAATAGTGTGCCCACCTTCCATTATCGTATCTTGAGGGAAATTATCGTACATCTGTCATAACCAAAATAACAATGGGCTATGGGCAAATATAGTCACTTCTGGTTTTCTTTTTTCCATTTCCTTGCTTCTGTTTTTCCTCTCCTCCTCTTTCTTCTGTTTTGAATCTCATTCTCGCTCAACGTCCTGACGGGTCCTAGCGCCTTGTGGGGCGGGTACAGCTGACCATTCAGCCAATCGTGCTCATTGTTCAGAGACAAAAGTCACCCGTATCTCACGCTAAGCAAAGTGCCACTGGCTGGAAACATGTCACATGGGAACAGATGCATCCAGGGATCACAAAAAACTGATTACAACCACACATTCATGAAATGGTCAAATTATCGTACGTTTGGCCTTTTTTGGGATTAATGATTGTGAATCGTACAGAGGGCCAAATTATTGTACAAATACGATAATTATCATACACCTGGCAACGCTGCTGCAGAGCGACCAGGGCTAAGCTAACCAGTGGAGACCAGAAGGCGGGCAGTGGGAGCTATTTTTCTGCATGCTAATGTGGCTAGCCGGCTGTCTGTCAGCAAAGCTACAGAAAATAAAATAAAAGGCAAGAAATTTACATCACAAAACATTAAAATGTCACCACCTCTAGATGGACAGCACTTCAAAATGCTCTGCTAAAGTTCACTGAGTCAATGGAGCACGGGACTGTCTATCAGGACGGCTTGGAGATGCTGGAAAGTCCTGTTTTCACTCTTAATAAAGCAGGTCCCTGCCTCCAGTCTTTGTACCAAGCTAGGCTAAACACACGTGGACACACTGAGGAAACTGACATTAGTTCACTAATGTGACTGATGCACGTTTCCAAAAATAAACCATTATTTACATTTACATTATGCAATTAAACCGGGATAAAATATGTGGGTGAAATCTGTATAATAATATTCATTAAAAATGCAAATTACTTATGTAGATTAGGCAGTGACACTAATAATAGAAACCAGCCACACGTAATTAAGAAATGAAAAAACATATTTGCATGTTTAGTGGGATGTGAAATCGACATACAAAGGAGGGAGAGTGCGGCAGAATAAATGAACTCTGATAGGTGAGTCAGTTTTCACAGGGTTTAATCTGTTTAATCTCAGCACAGTGTGCAGCTGAGAGAGGATGAGCACAGAGTGGGAGGAAGAAGACAGGAAGATAAATGTGTCTGGACCGACAGATGGATCAGAAGAGGCCAGTGGGATAACAGAAAGATGGATAACAGAGTTTTGGAAGAAGCAGGTGCATTGAAAATGTAAAAGAATTGGCCATATTAGGAGAAACAGTCCACAGTAAGAGCAACAGGTGTGTGGGGGAGGGAAATTCACATAATAATCTAAACACTTTACAACCTGAAAACAAGAGTGAAAAGAGGAGAAACAACGAGGAAAAACATGCCGAGTCACTAACAGCTAAATGGATGACAAGAAAATACATTTTACACCACTTGTTCCAAACACACCTGCACTCTCAGCCTAAATCACGACAGAGAAATGCATCCCAGTCCTGCTGATAAGACCGAATCAATTCATCTCGTTTGCCCAAATGAATCACAGCTGTTGGGTTTGGCCACTGAATGAAAAGCCTCTTATCATGCAGGAAGCAATGAATCACATACTGAAGGGAAAATACAAAGTTGACTCCTCAGCAGTGGTGACTGACGGCTTCAAAACACAAACAGTGAACTTTTTCACCTCCAGCCAGTATAAAGAGATCTGCTGCAGATCTGAAGGCTGCAGTGTTTACCGATTGGCTCATATTGAAACTTAAGAAATACACATATCCTCACTCTGACTGCAGGAGGAGTGTTTGAGGTTGTTTTGCCGCTTTGTGAAGGTATTTTGTGTCTGTTTGAAGGAATTTAGTGTCTTTTACGGTCATTTTGATTCTTTTTCACATAATTTTGCGTCTTTTTTGGACATTTTGTGTCTCTTTATTGTTGTTTTGCCCCTTTTATGAAGGTATTTTCTGTCTCTTTGGGGTAATTTAGTGTCTTTTATGGTCATTTTGTGTGTTTTTTTCCCACATAATTTTGTGTCCCTTTATTGTTGTTTTGCCCCTTTCATGTAGGTATTTTGTGTCTCCTTGAAGTAATTTAGTGTCTTTTCCAGTAATTTTGTGTCTTTTTCACATAATTTTGTGGGGTTTTTTTGGACATTTTGTGTCTTTATTGTTGTTTTGCCCCTTTTATGAAGGTATTTTGTGTCTCTTTGGGGTAATTTAGTGTCTTTTACAGACATTTTGTGTCTTTATCAAATAATTTTGTGTATTTTTTGGACATTTTGTGTCTCTTTATGGTGGTTTTGCCCCTTTTATGAAGGTATTTTGTGTCTCTTTGGGGTAATTTAGTGTTTTTTACAGACATTTTGTGTCTTATCACATAATTTTGTGTATTTTTTGGACATTTTGTGTCTCTTTATTGTTGTTTTGCCCCTTTTATGAAGGTATTTTCTGTCTCTTTGGGGTAATTTAGTGTCTTTTATGGTCATTTTGTGTGTTTTTTTCCCACATAATTTTGTGTCCCTTTATTGTTGTTTTGCCCCTTTCATGTAGGTATTTTGTGTCTCCTTGAAGTAATTTAGTGTCTTTTCCAGTAATTTTGTGTCTTTTTCACATAATTTTGTGGGGTTTTTTTGGACATTTTGTGTCTTTATTGTTGTTTTGCCCCTTTTATGAAGGTATTTTGTGTCTCTTTGGGGTAATTTAGTGTCTTTTACAGACATTTTGTGTCTTTATCAAATAATTTTGTGTATTTTTTGGACATTTTGTGTCTCTTTATGGTGGTTTTGCCCCTTTTATGAAGGTATTTTGTGTCTCTTTGGGGTAATTTAGTGTTTTTTACAGACATTTTGTGTCTTATCACATAATTTTGTGTATTTTTTGGACATTTTGTGTCTCTTTATTGTTGTTTTGCCCCTTTTATGTAGGTATTTTGTGTCTTTTTGGGGTAATTTAATGTCTTGTTTGGACATTTTGTGTCTCTTTATTAACCTGGAAATCCAGAGTTCTTGCGAGAGCACAATTTGAATTTGCTTAGCGAGTCACTCTGGCAATCAGTAATGACGCTCATTACCTATGCCGTTGGAGCCAAGCTGTATCTGATATAGGCGGGCCAGAGGCGAGCTAAACAGATGACGACAGCGCTGTGACGTTAAAATCCGGAATCAGTCAGTAAACATTGCAAGATGGCTACGGATGAACACCAGCTGCTTGAAACGGCTTTGGCCGCTACAATGAACGAGTTAGACTTGGCTTTTTCTCTAAAAGAAGAACAGAAGACGGCGCTCGAGTCTTTCCTTTGCAAGAAGGATATTTTTGCTGTTTTGCCGACCGGATACGGCAAGAGTCTAATCTACCAGTTAGCTCTGCTGGTAGCTAAGCTCTGGATACGTCAACCTGTGTATTGTTCTGATTGGTCGTAGTGTTATCCAGTTGTGTGCAGTGATATTTACAAATGCATGCTTGGTGCCGCCCCTCGACTTGGGCCATTTGCATTACTTATGGCCAGACTCTAGATTTCCAGGCTATCTCTTTATTGTTGTTTTGCCCCTTTTATGAAGGTATATTGTGTCTCTTTGAGGTAATTTAGTGTCTTTTCTGGTAATTTTGTGTCTGAGATAATTTTGTGTCTTTTTTGATGATTTGAAGTAATTCAGGTATTTTGTGTCTCCGTGCTTTTCTTTACATCTGTTTATGGTCATTTTGAATCTCTTCCTGATCAGTTTGTCTTAATTTGAGCAACATTTTGCAGGCCCAGGCCTGTGCCTGGAATAATTAAAGTTATTAGAATGAATCCAGAGGGAGACATGAACATAACAAATTCAATGTCACGAGCCATGCTGTTAGTAACGTTATGAATAACAATAAAACCAGAAACTCCGTTCTCACTTGCAATACGGTGACATCTGAAAGTTCAGAAACTGGGCTTATGAATTTTCAAGGCTTGACAGTAAGGCTCACACTGACAACCATTTTAAGAAACAGGCGACAAATTTTTGGCAGTCACTTTCTAACATATAAAACATAAGGACAGCAAACAGCACAACGTGCATCCTGAAATAAATACATTTTTCATATTTGTTGCATTAGTAATGTTTAAATACAGCTGTTGCTGGCTGAACTGGAACCGGACAACTCTGCATATGCACTGATGAGTGTACTCGCACGTGCTAACGGACACAAAGAAAGACACAAACTACAAAGCATTTTGTTTGGTTATTATAATGAAGCTTTTAATCCTTCTTTTACTCACTTTTTCATGATTTACCTGGTGTATACCTGCATGGTATCTTAATTCCTCAAATAAAAGATGATTTAAAATGGCAACCACATTTTCATTTCGGGCAACCAAAAGCCAACACCTGGTCCCCCGCCTGCTACTGTTTTTAGAAGTTACTGTTGAGCCCTGATTTACTACTTTGAAATACGTGTCAGACTCATTCTGAGACATCATTTTATGAGACATCACTAATAACATACCTTACAGTGTGAAATGCAAAATTGTTTTTCCATTCAACATTTAAGGATTATATTTTGTTATGGTTTGAGAAAATTCTGTAAAACTTTTAAAAAGCACGATCATCAAGTTAAACACAGCTATTTTCACACTTCCTGAAAGTATTGAACTGCCTACAGCAGCAGTTGAAAACTTTGTTGCTGAGTCAGCCTTGTGAAGCGACAGCACGCTCTGAGCCTGGCGGAGCACAAAGAGAAAAAAATCTCCCATGCATACTTATTCCTTATTTTTGACAATCCATTTGTCAAAGAAACAACAAACGGTCCAAACAACCAACGATTACATTTTAGATGTGATCTGGTTCTGGGATTTCTGCCATTAGATGAATTTCATGTTTTAATCATAACTCTGTGGAGGCAGAGATTAAAGATTAGATTTTTTTTTAAATCCTGAGGCTGTTTGCAAGGCTAAGAAACCTCTCTGACTTCATATTTAAGTTATACCAAAGAGGCTTTAAAGGGTAACATAATGTTAAAAACACTCCAACCAGTCTCTGTGTGCCTCTGATGAGAATAATTATCACAATGATTATAATTATATTATTATAGTGAAATTACAGAATCCCTCAGGAGCACAACCTCAAGGAGAAACACTTGAACGTAAAAGCTTATGAAGTATTATTTTCTTTTTTCCATATTTTTGAAATATCAAACAATAAATGAAGTGGTATTTGTGACTTTGCTCCGACCAAAGTCACAAGAAGCTTCTCATACTTATGATGCAGTGGCTCTGGATATGAAAGAAACATGAATATAGTGTGTAGTTTTTGATTCGAGTCCTTAAACTGTGTTTTCACCGTGAAGATAAGGCGGTATGGACACACACACACACACACACACACACACACTGCAGTACAGAATGCATAAATAGTGGAGATAAAGCCAGATCAAACAAATAGAAATAGGAACCGGTGAAAGGACAAAGTTGATCCATTATTCCATTTGGTGGATGCTTTTATCCGCTGCATCTTGCAGGGCCGTGGGGGTGCGTGATTTATAGTGTGTTGGTGCGCCCGGTAAAAATGGAAGCCGCAGCCTCGGCTCCATTACTGCCACACTCCAGCCATTGATCAAAAACACAGTAAAAGTCTGTGTGAAAGGACAGGAATAGTAATAACCTGCTTGATGGGGCTGTGAAGTTTATGTGTTTTATAAAAACGGCTGTAAACGGCTCTCTGGAAGGAATGAAGGCCTTAAATCTGAAGGAAAACAACGGCAACAAATATAATAATGCGATTGATCCCTGTGGAAACCCTCCGTGTGTCCTCATGGAGGGTCAGAGGGCAAGTGGCACGCCAGAATAAATGTTGGCATTGTACATTTCTGCAAACCATGGATACATTGTACATTGTCCATGGATACATGTCTGTGTTATTGTGTAGCGGAGATGTTGAAACTAAGTCACAGCGACTTTTATTATTTTATATTTTTAGTTTTTACATCTTGTAGCCAATCACAATTGATATTTTTCTTTTTCCTTCTATAATGTTGTATAGGAGTTTATATATAAAAAAAACCCCAATAAAAATATGTTTAAAAAAAAGAAACTTTATGTTTCATTACCTTTGAACAATCCTATGGTAACGTGATGAGGTTTAGGCACAAAAACACTCAGTCATGGTGAGGAGAGGATTGTGTTTTGGCTTAGAATATCACTTCGGGTGGCACAGTCCTGACTGAAAATGTAGCCATTTCACATAATGAAGGGCTCCCTGTGGAAACTTTGCAAGATGTCAGATCCCTTTTTTCGAGTGTATACGAGAGCTGGACCTTTCCAGATATTCCTGAATGACTGATCATGTATTTCAGAGACTTTAAATTGTGATGTGACGGGCAACCAACAACTACGATATTATGTTTTAGTATTTTATGTTATCTATATCATAATATACGTATATCTACAGGTTAGGATTTTTCGATCTCGTTCTTTGTCTTGCTCTGGGTATTGATTTGGTTTGTAGTATTTGTCTTGTCTTAGTCCTGTATTGGTTTGGTATTTCTCTTGTTTTACTTCCTACTTAGTTTTATGTCGTGTCACTATTGGATTCACAAAATATTACTCTGTTTTTTATTTGTTGTATTTGAAAACTTTCAATAAACAGATTGTGGAAAAAAATGATATGCAGCAATTTCTAGGTAAAAAAAACAACAACCCCTTTTTGTGGCACTATCCTGGCTGAAAAAAATCGGCAACAGGTTGCCAAAAAGCAGGCACATTTGGTGGATACACAGCCGCTAGAAAACAGTGGTCTGCAGCTTGGCAGGCGTCTTGCCTAGGTGTCACGCCATCCACTTGACTTTCACCTCCCAATGACAGGGTCAGCGTCAGGGTTAGAAACATCAATATGTAACATGTCTTTGATTTGCAGAAACGTTCAACGCTGACATTTCCTCCTAGTGTCTGGGCTGCAACTGAACAGTTGCTATGTCCCGATTCAGGAGCTGCATCCATGGAAGACTGTACACATCACAACATGCCGGCATGTTATAAGTTTGATCTGAGAAAAGCAAAATTGCTGCTCCATTTTTCATCCATCCAACAGTTTTGTTTTCTGGTGTGTAATGAACATGGGCCCGTTAACATGACGTGTCGATCATCTCATCTCTGCCTTCATCTCATCTTCCCCCTCTCACCTGTCTTCATCTTGACGAAACTGCTTCCTCTCCGTATCTTTCCCTCCAATCTTCAGACTGCTTTCATTTCTGACAGGAAACCTGGTGGACACTTTGATTTATTATCTATAATTTCATTCTCATTCTGCCCAGAGACAGGCTGACAGCTCCTCAGTACACTGATATACACTTCAACATGCAGACCTAAATAACCTACAGCTTTGAGACAGTTACATCGTCATCATAAAACACTTTACGAGGAACATTTATTTGATCTCTGTGGAGGTTTGGGGCTCAGATCTTTATCTCCAACAATCTGGGCTTACATTTCTCAGGACAACAAACTATCTACTTGGGTTTATCTGATAAAAGAAATTACCAAAACACCAAACTAATCACCATACTTTTATGGTTTACCCTGACTGCTGCTGCATTAATGTTCAATCACATGCAAAAACACATGCAAACATGTAATCTCACTGAACTCCGTGGATAGATACACACGGAATACAAGGCACTTTTCAGCACTTTGACAAGACACATTGAATACCTCAGCTCTCATCTGTCTGAGAAGCTGATGTCTGATAGAAGGAAATCTCAGAGATGGGATTTATTGCTGCTCCATTAAAGCTTTTCTGCAGTCCCGGACGCTGAATGCGAGAAGGTCAAGCAGCAATCACTCGATAGCTGTTAGCAGCAGTCACTCAGCGGCTGTTTTGAAATATCTCACCTTTTGAAATGTCAATGCATGGCTTTTACTTCCCTCCGTTTCTACACAAACCTGTGCTGACGTATTTTTTAAATCGTGCGATGAAATAGTGTTCGCAATTAGCCCAGATTAACCTTCATTATTCAAGGGTAAGTGTCAAACAAGGTCACGTCGTCATGTCGGAAGAAGCAAATTGTGTAATGCAGTTCTGTTGCTATATATAGCATGTTTAAGTCATAGTTCCTCATGATACTCTCCACCATGTTCTTCAGTTCTCTCCACAATTACAACGTCCAAACTCTATACTTCGTGTGGGGAAGGCTACAGACGATTTCTACCTCTGTGACATTGACATCTCCTGTTGCATCTTTTAGCCAACCGGTAGCCTTTTTCCATACACCTGTGCATGCTTGGCTTGACTCGGTCTGACTCTGCGCATCAGCCCAGCATGATGTGCATCTCTATTCAACAGGGCTCCCCACTTGAAGGTGTCTTTTATGCACTTGTCTTGATTGTCAGGCTCTTGTTGATTTTGCTTGGCATCTGGCAGCAGAGGCTTTTTAAACATGTCACTGAATCATCGCTGAATGTTGGCACTGAATCTTCCCAGAGTGATGACAAAGCCTAACTGTTGTATTGCAACCTATTTGAAGGTGATCTTTAGAGGTATTCTTTGACCTGACTTTAGAGATGGTCCATCTCAGGTGCATCTACCGCATTTAAACTGGTACTGGATACACAAATCAACTCAGCATGGTTTGATTCTGTGTGGCCATAAGTGCCAATGGACAATCCCTTTCCCTAGAGTCACGAGTGCAGCCAAAAAAAGGACATGATCTCTCTTTTGCTTCCCAGCCATAAGCACAGCTAACGAGGTGTAAAAATTGCTTGATCAGGCCAGAAATACTGCTCCCAGGAACCAAACCCTTCTTTGGAGCAGTAGTCATCAGCTGTGTTGACTGACATTCAGTGTCAGTCAACAGACCACAGGCCACCGCTGTTTACAAAGCAGTCAGTTCTGAAAAGGTGCTACCAATGACTGAGCATTCATATAAATGACTCAAGGTTTCATAGAGACATAGTAATTACAAAAGAAAATAATTAGAAGCACAGATGGTTAAGCCAAAGGAACCACTGCAGGAGTTGTAAATTGTTCAGTTTTCGTTCAGTTTAGGCAACTAAAACATTTGGGTAAGGTTAGGGAAAAAAAACAATCTTTGGTTAACCAAAAAGAAAACCCTAATAATAAGTCTATGACAGGCTGCAAACGTCTGTCTGGAAAGTCTGGCAGGCTGCATTCCTATCCACCTCTCTCGTGGATTCACCAACAGTTTGTGTGATACCCTAAGAAAATGCGCTCACAACAGTTCCTCTGATAACCTATAAAGAAGAATGACGTGACATACTCAGCGTAAAGTTACTGTGGTTAGGTTTAGGAAAAGAAACATAGTGACAATGTTTCATAACGTAACTCTCCTGGAAGAAAGTCCTGTGTTTTGTGACCCATCCACCGCCGCGACCCGCCTTCTTATGGAGACTGTGGTCTTCTTTACTCACGTAAGCGCATTGGTAACGCAGCCTTCCCAAATAAGTAGGTTATACACTAATTACAGACTCATGATTATGTGAGATATGTACAAATTTTGGTGCACTACTTTTCACAGGAAAATGAATTAAAACTGCGGAAGTACAGCCTGACCACCTCTATTTCCATACTATTAAGGGAACACTACTTCCGTAATGTTGGCCACTATTGCTGTTTCCTCTGCAAGCTGCTTTGCAACCTGCCTCCACCCCAGCTCCTCCTTGTCATGCTGTTTCTGACTCATCAGTGTCATTTCTGTTTGTCATTGATGCTGCTCTGTTCTGTTCCTGCTTGCTGCTGCTCTTCCTGCCTTAGACTTCCATGTAGACACATGGAAGGGCAGGGAGGTTTGCTTTCTCTTGCCTTATGGCTTTCTACGCAGGCTGAAGAGGCTTTCTGCACAAGCCCGAGGAAAGGCAGAGGGGCCCCAGAACAGAGCCAATGGAAATAAAGTTTTCTTTGACAAAAGTGTTTCTGACTGATCTTACTACAGGAGGCCTCCTGAGAGTTGCTTGTTTGTCTTGTCTTTTTTTTTTTTAACTTTCAACTTTGATTATTCCTTTTGACATATTATGACATATATAGAAAAACTGTTTCTTTCTCACATTTGTCTCCCTAAAATATCTCCGTCATCCATTCTGTCCATACCTTTCTTATTTTATTGTCTTCCTGTAACCGGGGATCTGCGTCCCATCCTGGTTTCCATTTCACACTTGGTGATTCTCCACCTCTGCTTTCGTTCCTCCCATTTATCACTTCTTTCCCCTCTATTGCATTTTGCTTACCTCTTATTTTTTCTTTCTCTTCTATTTTCTCTCGCTTTTGCTGCTCTTCCCATCTATTTCTTTTCAATTCCTTGATTTGACTCTCACTTACTTTCCTCACGTTTGCTTCAGACCTGTTATTTTCTCCTTTGGTTCATTTTCCTTAAACCTCTCAATTCATCAGCTTTTTGTCTATTTTGTTTCCTCACTGTACTTCTTCATCTTTCTGTCTCCTGTCACTTTTATCTTTTCTGTGCTTTTCACCTTTTTAATCTCTCATCTTGCTTTCTCTACTCCTCCTCCTTATAATTTTCTCTTTCTTTCTTTACCTTTATTCTCTGCCAGAAAGATCTTTTCCTTTCTACAATTCTCTGCTCTCAGGCCTTTTTATATCTTGTTTTCCTCTCTGTTAGAGCTAATCTCCTCTGCCCTTCCCCTCTCTCATTTTCAATCAGAGCTAAACAGCAATCTCCTCTTTTTTCTTCCTCTACCTTTCACCTTTCCTCACTACCTCACTAATCATTTCTCCCCTTTTCCTCCTCTGCTCCCCCTGCATCTTTCATTTTCTATCTTGAGGATAGTAGTTGGGGTCTTGCAGTGATTGGATCCTGCTGCCGTCCCACCTGAACACATGAAAGCTTGTTACCTCAGTTAAACGGCTGCCTCGGCACTGTGTGTTGCTGCTGAGTCCTAACATCCTGATGCCATGTCTGATATTTTACCACCAGACAATTTTAGGGATTTAATGCTTAGTTCTCCACCAGCAAACATGTGTTCAGTATGAGAAATGATAATGAAAATTCAGTAGGATATGATAATACAGTCCCACTGCTGAAGTTGTGTAATTATCTTCACCATGGTTCATCAGTGTCGATACAACTACTGATATCTTTACTTGCATGGGTTACTGATAAAGCAATGATATGTAAAATTAAATTGTCATATGTCATTGCTTTGCTTCGTTAATGATAACACTTACTGAACTTACAAGTCAGCATTAGATTAACTATTCAAATTCTCTGTATACGTCAGAGCAAATCCATAGTCAGCACTGGACTTTAGGAGGACCCCTCAGTTAAATACATATTTAATAATAAAAATAACACTTAGAAAGTTTTCAAAGCAGCACTTTTGTTTTTGCTCCCATGTTTCACAGGTTTAAGTTAAAGATCTCAGACTTTTTTAGGCACTCAGTAGACATATTTCTCTCTGATTTTTGTTGCAAATTTGGTGGGGCGCTGCAGGACTGTCCACCAGCCCTGTTGCCCATGAACTAACTGTTCATTTCATCACCATTAGATGTCTCAAATGTTGTTTCCCTGAATTTGCCAGCACAACCAACCAGCGTCACAACCGCAATAGTCGGTTACGATGATAAACTGCTGTCAGGTCAAGACCCTGGTGAGGACAGTGAGTATGTGGATGAGCTTCCCTGAGACAGTCTCTGATAATTTGTGCTGAAATTCTTGGACACTGGATGTGGTTGTGAACTGGTGTGGTTGTGAGGCTGGTTGGATGTACTGGCAAATTAACACAGACAACACTGGAGATGTGTTGTGGTGGTGAAATGAACTTCCAGTTCACGGGCAACAGCTCTGGTGGACATTCCTGCAGTCACCACCAGTGCTGGGCTTGTTACTCTAAAAATATATAACCCATTACTCGTTACTCTGTGTAGCCAAGGCTAGATAGCTTGAAATTATTATTTTTTTTTTTTTTTGGCTGGTATTTTACCAAGACTCTGCCTGAAAGACGGAGAGTCACTCATGAAGCAAAATTTCATCCACAACATATCCAACCACAAGCTTTATTACTTTTTTGTAGCTGCAGCTGTCCACGATTTACATCCAACAACAAAAGTAACAATGTCACGAGTTATTTTGTTATGGGGTAACCACAACATTATTACTGAAATTTTAGTTGTAGTTACAGCACAAGTTACGGGCAAAAGTAATATATTTGTAATGCTTACTAGTAACACGTTACAGTGTTGGTCAGCATGCTAATGACACACTCCCTCAATACTTGGGACACCTGTTGCATTGTGTTGTGTAAGAAAACATTTTAGAGTGGCCTTTTATTGTGACCACCCCAAGCCACACCTGTCAGGTGGACGGATATGCGGATTTTAAAAAATTTGCGGCCAGAATTTGACATAAATATTCCTATTGATTGTTTGAAAAAAATGTCTTGGATCTTTAAATGAAATCTGTGAAAATGAAAATTTTGTTTTATTATTATTTTTTTGTTTATATTAGGTAAAAAAAAATCTACTACAACCTAATCCTTTACAAAAGTATCTCAAAATACCAAAAAGATACAGCTTCTCAAATCAATCATTTCTTGATAAAAATGTTAACCTTATTGTAGCCCTACATTAAAATCACGGGACAGTCACAAGTATTCATCCTCTGGGGATTATTGATTTCTGTACAAAACATCACGGCAATCCATCTGATAGTTGTTGAGATATTTCAGTCTAGACTAAAGTGGTGTTACTGCCGTCCTTATGGCTGTGCTAGCAGAAAAGTTTAAGACATTAATTTAGGCTCTGGGAACATGTGATGAATATCCAGTTTTGTAATGTTAATAAGCAGATGCTGCCCAATACACCCACCATCAGCTACTTCACCACTTAATTACCTTTCTTGCAGGCTACACAGCAGTCTGGAGCTTTACTTAGACACACTTTTGGGCTGTCTGTTCTCTTCCTCGCTATTTTTGTTGTCCCCTCTTGCCTCTGCCCTGTCCTCTGCTTTTCAGACACAAGGACACATTATATTGTCATATTTAGGCCTGGAGCGGTCGTGGCTGTTATTCAGACAGCAGACAAAATGACACTAATAAGAAAGTTTTCAGTCACAAGTAAAAATAACAAGACAGACAGAAATAGTAACGAGAGAAAGTATTTGCTTTAGGTTTGTTTATGAGGGTCAGGCTGAAGCCGGCTGTTTACAGGTGAAATAATCCACATATAAAGTGCACCTCTGAGGCTTCCAGCTGTGTTAGCTTCTTTGGCTCCTGGCTGATGAATGGCCCGACAGTAGCTGAGCTGGGCTTCTATCTGAACTGTGTTTGCCCTTGTTTACCTGCTCTGTGTGCATGAAAACCTCACAGCTCCAGATGGATCTTTAAGGTGCTGCCCTGCATACTGTCCCAATAGCACAACCACTTCTTTATTGTTAAACAAAGCTTTAATCTGTGTCGTAAGATAGTTGTGAAAGGCCCCAGTGCGAGCTAGTCACTAGTTGTGAAGCACACACACCCACACACACCATTAGGCGTGTAAATAGTTTACCAACAATATGTTGGATTTAACAGTCGAATGAGTTGCGCAGGTTATTATATTGGGAAAGTAGAAAGGTCAAGGAGAAAGCAGGGGACGCACGATAGTAACGGCTTGGTATCGGCTAATACTGGCTTTAAAATAAAAATATCAGAATCGGCCAACGTGCTTTTTTTATTTTGCACAATGAATAAATATAACATTCACTGAAAAGTATTGTACTACACGTCTCCACCTGCTGGTGGGCCGTCACAATAAGAGTATGCATGTATAATATGATGTTAATTCCACTACAGAAGAGACACAAGTGGACCACACTTCATGTCCCAGTGTACGAGCACAGGAGGGGAATCAATTTAATGACTGAAATATGTGCGACTCCTCTACAATAGGTGGAGATATGCCCCCTTTCAGCTTGTTAGTATTGGACCTTTTTCCTGTTGAACTATTACGTCACAGACACAACAACCGACAAACAAGTTAGCTACGGTTAGCTAGCAGCAAACTGGTACCATGGTGGACAACTTTACAGCTCTGCACATTTTGTCTGTCCAAAATTACTGGCTTCTTCGTCTGTTATGCACAGGGTGACCAGACGTCCCGAAAAATTCAGGACAGTCCCGATATCCAAGTAGTTGTCCCGAATCCCGAATCCTGCCCTAATTGTCCCGAAAATGACACTAGAGTAGAGTCTAGAGTAGCTATTGCCTGATAAAACATTAAAAACTGATCATGGTGGTTGAGTCGTCCTGCAGCTCCCGCCGGTTGCACATTGGCTGCAGCAGTTCCTGTTGTAGTTTTTAAATTGTGTGCGGCAGTGGCGATGAAGTAGCCTCGATGAAGAGAGCGCAAGTTGCAACCACGAGGACAGGGAAAGCACAGGCAGACACGAGAAGGTTAACTGAAGGCTAACTGATCTACAAACTTGTTCTCCAAACTGATACGCCCGTAACGAATGTACCAGGCATCTTTTATTTTGTTAGCTTTTATTTTTTTATTGAGTTTAAAGGACAAGTGCACTTACACTGATCACTTCCATAAAATAAAACGAGAAATCACCCTAGTTTTTTGTTTATCATTTAGTATTGTTCGACTTCTGGGTCAAAACTGTGGACTGACTGTCTGACTGACTGTATACATGCTGGAGGAATTCGACAATCACATTACCATTATCTGGGCGTGTTCGTCTGACTTTCAGAAATTCGATTTAGTATGATTTCAGTCGGACTAACATGAATAACCGCTCTGTCTATAATAACCAATAACCCTATAATTCCACCTCTGTGTTTCATAAAGACATTTTCATGTTACCTGGATTTGAATTCGCCCCAAAACACCAGCTCACTATGACCACTACTAGCACTTTGTTCATTTCACAGTTCTCTTTGAGCTCGTGAAAAGTAGTCAGGCTCTGCTGGACACCATTTTTAATACTTGATACTGAGCAAGATGAAAACATATATCTCTGTGATTAAAATGTTAAACATGGTGGACTGTGCAGCCTTGCTCCTGCTGTTTGAGTGCACTGAGTGCTCTCTAGTCTACTACCTAGTTTGACAGCTCTGGGATTGACGACCAACGACAAACGTGATCAGCAGTTTGTAAAAGCAGAGCCCAGAGGGTGACTTTAACTCTAACCAGCATGAGCGAGCCTGTTTCAGAATGAAAGGCTGATGTGATGTGATCTGACCTTCTCAACCTGCTGAGGGTTTAGATCATATTCCGCAGGTCATACTGATATAATTCTTTGAGGGTTGAAGCCTCGGGGCTGTTCTGCACTAATTGAGTAAAATGTAAAACTCCCATCAGCGGTCACACTTATCCTCCTGTCAGAGAGCGTGTGGGTGTCAAAAGGTTGAAAGTGATTAGCTGATGCTTTAACTCAGGTTCAGACTCTGCTGCAGCTTCATGCTGACAGATGGACTGTGGCAACTATGGACTTATGTAACCTCTGTGTGCGAGTGAAGTGACAGTACATGAGAGGGTTTTGTCCCGTGTATGGCATTTGTATGTTCACAGCTCATCTCACACTGAAGCTTGAGGCAGAACACATGGCGCACAGTGTGTGTGTGTGTGTGTCGGTTTGATCCCAGACATTTCCACAAGCTGGCATGCGTGTGTAGGTTTCTTCCGTGTGTGTATCCTCTATACATGTGTGTGTCTAGGGGCATGTCTGTTGTCTCGATGTGTGTGTGTGTGTGTGTATCCTTGGGTGATACAGCACTTGTCAGAAAAGTTTTATGTGGTCATGTCAGCAGCAGAGGGGGCACAAAACTCTGTTTCACACTCACACACACGCTATAAATGGCATTTCTCTTGCTCGTTTGTTACAAGTTTCTGTCATCACACGTCATCACTTGTGTTTTTATTTAGACATTTCTCTCAAAAATCTCGTGACTCTGCCGCAAAACTACGAGACTATTCAGTCTTATAAATCCTGCCAAGCGGAGGATCAGCTCCACTGACGAAACGTAAAGTTGATGCAGGATTCATCTGTCAGCTTTGTCAGACCCTGACAGTGCTAACACTTCATCAACTGCTGTCTCATACATCATTATATGCGCAGTCAATTCAGTCAGAGACACTTATATGAAAGAACTGACCATTTAAAGCTGATGGTTTGTGGGAGCTTTCGAAGAATCCAAACAGCAACACAGATTCCCTTTGTAGAACTCATCTCCTCTTAATGGAAACAGTGAATACAGAGCAGTAGGTGCTGGGCGCACGGACTGTGTGGGCGTCTCCACGAGCACCTGCTATTTTGGAGGACTTTAGGCAGAATCTGCAGAGTATGAGAGCTGGGATATAATTACCACTGTGCACACTTGTCTGAATGTGACTGGGTGTTACTGGTCCTCTGGCAGCCAACCAGTTCACAAATGACCCTCTGACTGTGAAGCATGGATGACACAGCTGAGGCCAATCAGCTAATGTGACCTGCATGCTCCAGTGCTGTGCTGCATGTGACACTAATACTGATGAGCTAATCCAGACAGGCTGAAAATGAGTCAAGTCCTAGATCAACAAAATCATACATATACAAGTGTATAATGTCATTTGTTAAGAAAAGGTGATAGTCAGGTAAAAAATCTCCTGTTTGTCCTGAATAAAATGCAGCTACCCAGAGCGAACAATCCAATCACCTATTCGTAATGGCAACTGTAATTTACAGCCCCTCCATTTTTTTTTTAACGTGAAACTGCTTTTTCAGTGTTTTTACAGGTTTAAATCACCTGGTCTGTTTGTTTTGGAAAGGAAGTGACCTCTGTGGATAATTCAGCTCATGGTGAAAACCTCCTGAACGTCTGGATCTTAAGTTATCAGATTAAAAAGGTGAGCACACATGCAGGTGCTGGGCCCATCTCCGACATGCCAAACAGCATCGGCGAAACACTGATTTGCAACGTGAAACTGCTTTATTCAGTGTTTTTACTGGTTTAAATCACCTGGTCCATTTATTTTGGAGGGTATGAGATCTAGTAGGATAATTCGACTCCCGGTAAGAACTTCCTGAATAATGAACAATAAAGAACTCTAACCAAGAGAAGTTTCAGCTGGTTGAACATGCCACTAAATCCCCCTTATGCCTGGTTCACACTACACGACTTTTCTGCCCATTCTGACAGTCACTATGTCACATTACGCGATTGCGGAGTCCTAAAATTGTCGCCGTGACATTACAGTACACAATGGCCCGCACCAATTATCCCCGGTCGTCTTTTACAACATGTGTGGTGTCATCAGGTTAATCTTGTCCTGTTTTTATTACTTTTACTATTATTCCAGTCACTGTGTCTGTTCATGTGCCAGACAGAATGTTGTAGTAATATATGAAGTGCCAGCAGATGGCAGGAGCTACATTTGAAGTTCCGCATGCCAACTGTGACTCCACAACAATTTCCTGCAAACTTTTCACAAAAAAGCCTATTTAGAAAATGAAGGGATTCTCTCAACTGAAGTTGTAATGGGCTTTTAATTTGAAACAGATACAGTAAATGTTGAGTTTGAAATGATGGCACAATGCATTAACTTTATCAAGGCAAATGGAAGTGGATAAAAAGTAAAAATATAAAGATACAGAGGGATTAATAAATAATGGCCCGTCTATAATGTAGCCTGTTTCAGATGAAGCTGGGAGCCTTTGCAGTTGTGGTGAGTAAAAGCCCTGCTACTATTTGTTAATGCTATTACTTTATATCCGTCTCCATTATGAAGAAGTGACATTGTTTGCTAGCTTGATGCTAATGGCAGTACTCAGTGGGTTGATAAAGTGCCGTAAAGTGCTGTTTAACGCCATCATTTTCCCCTTTTACTCTGTTGTGGTAACATCCCTAGAGGAAATATTAAAAACCCTGGCGTGTTGTTGACATACAGTTGTCTACGGCAGCAGATCACTCTGTATTTCTACTGGAACACAGATTACTTTCTGTTGGAACATCGCGAGGCGTCCCAGATGCAGTATTGGTGGTCGTCTACTGTGACACATTACACGAGATGAAACGATGGATTACTGTGTATGACACTCTTTGTTGTTCACGATCCATGCCGACACCAAATGTCGCTGAGGCATGCAACAGTCAAAACACGATTCGGAATGTGGAATATGGTAAAATGGACAATACAAGTAGAGAGACAATATTATGTAACAGTATATTATAAGTAATTATGCTCAATCAGGAGAACTGCTTCTACCAATCAGCTGATTATGGCTGTTCCCTCTCCTGGTTCAGTAATCAAACTTTGCCACGATCTCCTTCAGCCATTCATGTTGCTGCTGCCAAGCTTTAAACTTGTTCTCCTCTCTGCTCCAGTCAGCTGTCATTTTAGGCCGAATCATCCCATCCTCCTCCACGCTGTTCACCTCCAGTCACCTTATCCAGAGCCCAGGACCAGCTCATCAATAGCCCACTCCTCTTCACATCCAGATCCTCAGCTCCCTCTACATCTCATCTCATCACCACCACCAGTGTCCAGACTCCATAGCTAATCTACGATGTCTTTACCACCCTCCTGGAATATATGACATCCCAATGGGTTCTAATACTTACTTTATATGTATGTGCACATGTAAATAAATATTATTTTCTCTCAGAATGAGTCTCTCCTGACTGAAATGACTGACTATATCAACCCTTAAAATTCTGCCAACACTCCGACACACAACAGCAAAGAAACAGCAGATTGTTTTACTGAAGATGAAAAGCAGAGACAGTAAATCCTAAAGAACCATGTGACGCAGGAGGCAGTGTAGTGTAAAGGGCAGCGGCCATCCTGATATGAGGACGTAGGATTATTGCCACCACAGAATAATAACATTGTGCCAGGAGAGAAAATAAAATAATAGCTAAATATAGAAACAGGAGTGATTTATTACATGGCACGGGTCGAAGCACTGTACGTGCTCCACTGAGACCATCCACTGTAAGCCAATAGTGAAACAGGCTGACCTTGGCATTTTGAAACCTGCAGTTACTCCGATAGCTACCCCAAGAGTCCTGCAGCACAAACTGTTGGTACTGATGTGTGCAAGTGTAGGTACATCATAATGTTGGTTAAATATAGCATCATACTTTTCACTGAGAAAACAAAGCAAGAAACATTTAAGTGTGAAACTAATCTGCCAACAGCCACATAAAAACATATCATCAGTATCATCAAAGTGACACATCACCTCATTATACTGTATGTATCACTGCTTTTACAATAACTAGCTCATAAAAGATATACCACACCATCATAGGTAATGAGGCATGGCAGCATTAATTATGTACTGTTACAATAATGGCGTTTTATTAGCATATCTATTTGCTTTTGTGATAACATTCATGATTGTTTACATACGGCAGCTTTGGGGATGTGAAAATAACAGCCAAGACAAAGCAGCATGAACACTGACGTGTAATGTCGAATCAAGGCGAGAGTGGGTTTGTTTTCCCACCTCATCATATGAACAGAATGTCATCATAATCCACGACTTTACATAAATAAATAAACAGTGTTTGCATAACCAAACGGAGATCCTTCTTCCTGTTTGGTTGAGATTGTTTGTCAGGGTGCATCTTGTTATTTCCCTCTGCTCATTTCCTCTCCTCCAATAAGTCTCGGCTCAATCTAATACCAGCCCCTGCACCCGCGCCTGGTCCACCCTGCCTTTGTTTGTGCATTTCCAATACGGTGAGCTGCACCAAATCAGTTAGGGCAGAGGAAGTGGATAATAAAGCCATCCAACAGTGAGTCTGCACAGGTGAAACCTAATCAGCTTTTTTGCTATTTCGGTAGTTCATGTTCATCACTGTTAAGTATTATTTTGATTTGATTTTTATCCATCCTTCCTTTCAAGTAAGGTCAAGGTTTAACGCAGGTCATCCTGCTCTAGATGTATCAACCATGTGTAAACCTGTAGAGTTTTATATATTCCAAATGTATTGTATCTATACATGCACCTGTAACGCACCATCTTTCAGCTTTCCTTATAACATCCTGTCACGCATCAGTTCAGAGGAGGACCCAAATGCAGACTAACAAAAAGTGAGCTTCAGTGTAGCTGATCAAAAACACCCAGTACAGGGAGGCAACGAAAAGTCCAAACAAAAGCGGAACAAAAAAACCAAACTGAAAAACAACAGAAACAAAACAAACAAAATACAGAAAACTAATCACAAGGATGAGACACAGCTGGATTAGGAAGACATGGGCAAAGGAGGGAAATGCAGATTAGCTAACGACAAGGGGTGGAGCACACAAGACTAATACAGAACAGGGGTGAAAGAAAACAGGTGGTAAAACACACAAAAACAGGAAGTAAAACCAGACACAACACATGAGGAGATAATCTACGAAATAAAACAGGAAACAGATAAACATGAATGAAGGAACACAAACAGAAAACTCCAAAAACAAAGTCCAAAAGATATCAGAATATGAACAAAAACTCAGGATCGTGACACATCCAAAGCTAAATTTCAGTCCAAACAGTTAATAATGTGCTGAAACAACCCAAATGCCAGAAATTTTTTTTTGCCATTACATGTTTCTGCAAACCAGGTATACGTTACATTTCTATATTATTATATGGCAGATATGTTGAAACTTTATGTTTCGGCAACATTGGTCAAACGGTGAGCATGGGGTACATGCAGCTCTGACACAAGGTATCCTGAGAGGCTGGGCGACCACGTGTATTTTTACACTTTAAACCACATCTCAAGCGAGAAAAGTGTCTCCTTTGGATAAAGTTGTGTGGTAACGTTAGACCGCAACATCAACTCAATGTGAATAAGATTAACAATGATGTCTACATCTGTTCTAAGGTAAGTCAACATCGTGTTTGAGGCAACATATTGTCAGAGATAACAAAGGTTGGCAAACGTTATGCTGAATGATTCAGTGTAAATACTGTAGCACCAAACTAACGGAGAGACACTCTTGGTAAAGATGGTAAAAAGGCCGTTATCCTTTTCTCATTCTGAGCCAAAAACCTTAACTTCAGTGGCACTTTAACTTGTTGTCTTTGATGGTGACGGCAACCAGATGCAGTTCACAAACGTAACAGGAAAGCTCCAGGAAATACACCCCACCGAAGGTGAGCCCTCTGCGGTCACAGAGATCAGCTGTAGCTCTGGCTAAACAACCAAAACTGGATTTTAATCTTGGACAGCTGCAGCTACAAAAATGTAATGAAGCTTGTGGATTGATATGTTTCTCCATGAGTGACTCTCCATCTTCCAGGCAGAACCTTGGGAAAATGCCAGCCACAGGCAACTGAAGACAGGTACACATCTGAATTTTGGGGAGATATGCAATGAGTAATATAACTAGTCGTGTAGCAAATTACTGTTGGCAGGGAGTAATAAGTAAATAAGATTTTTACTTTTAAAAAGAGTAACGATTAATGAATAACACTGTGCCTATGTGACATCCGCAATCCTCTCCACCTCCTGATGACAAAGTCAGCTCATATACTACGTCACATTAGACACTGTGATATGATACATTATGAAACATGCACATGTAACATATTCTTGGTTTGCAGAAACAGTCATTGCCAACATCTTCTTCTGGCCCCTGGGCTTGCTCAAAGCAACAAGTCCTCTGGCAAAATGCCCCAATAAATAGTCATCAATTTTCCTTGCCTGCCAAAAACACCTTAACACCTTTATAATTACGGATTTGTTGGGTTTAGGCACAAAAACTACTTGCTTAAACACTGTATTGGCTTTCCTGCTGATGTACAAGCCATAATCCACACAGCCACTGAAGGCCCATGTAGGAAAACGTATGAAAAGATTACAGATGTCATTCTGACAATCTTACTCCAGGCAGGATATAAAGAGGGATTAGTACTTTCAGATGTAAACCAAACCGAACCCAGTGTGTGTCGGAGCAGAAGCAACACCAAAGCTTAATGCAGCCCCTCAAACAGCCCAACTCATGTGCGCTTAACACTGCAGCACTGACAGACATCTGTGTGCTGCCAGGAAACACACTTTGACACATTCCCTACGAGTCTTTTGGATGGATTAGTCAGAGTATCTATTAGTGACAGCAGGGTGGCTGCTGATTATAGCCTCCTTCCTGCCACTGTGTCCTTGGGCAAGGCTTTTGACCCCAATTACTGAGCGCGGCGTGCCGTGACTTTCCCTGCAGCTGTCGGGTTATGAAGCCGCTCTGTGTTTGTTTAGAGGAGACGGGGAGAGGAGAGGAGAGGAAAAGAAGTGAAGGAGGGTGAACTTTTATTATTCCTGAATGTCAGTTTGTTGTACAGATAGCAGCCACATAAGAACACAGATGATAAACACACGGCTGCAGGACAGGGCCGACAAATTATACATACACAGGAAGCAGGGGAGGGAGATAGTTAGAAGAAGACAGGAGATGATTGGGGAGTAAAACATGCATGGAGAGGAGGAGATTGAAATAGAGTGAAGGTGAAAGGTTAGAAGAGAAGGATGAGAGGATATGCAAGGAAGGAGGTGTGGCGAATGGAGGAGGACAACTGAGAGAATGAAACGAGGCAGAGTGGAATGAGACTGAATGGTACATGTACTTAGGATGAGAATGCAACCCCCATGGCCAGAGGAAAACACTGGCATTGTGTGTTGCTGCAAACCTGGATGTTTCTTTTGCATGTCATGTAAGAGATGGTTAAAATGATGCCGTGGTTAATATGTGGTTAGGTTTAAGCACAACAACGCTCAGCTATGGTTAGGAAAAGACAGTGTTTTGGCTTTAAATACCAGGTTTCAGGGGCAGAATCCCAGCTGGAGACGCAGCAATGTCTCGATAAAAAAGAAACACTTCAATGGACCAATATTTCTTTCTGTTTTGTCAAGTTTAACCTGCGGCTCACTATCCATTTTTTGTGCTTTTTTAATTAATTAATTAATCTTTTCTTTCCATTTCTTTTCTTAAGTATCCTTGCAGTGCAACGGCCACTTTTTGTGCCACAAAACTAAGTGGTCCCTAAATACATATGCAAGTTTTGTGCCTCTCAGCAATGATTCACTAAAAAACAACCAGTTTTGTTGTTTGTTGGTCTCAAACACTGGTCTGCAGCTTGGCAGGCATCTCGCCAAGGTGTCACACCATCGACCATCACCTCCTCCTCCCGATGATGCTCAGCTCATATATTACATCACTTTAAAAACATTGATATGTATGAAACATGCAAATGTAATGTATTTGTGGTTTGCAGATATGTATAACTAATAAATAATGTACAGAACAAGAAATAATCTACTTCTGGGTAATATTAAGAAAATGTTTTGTGTCAGGGAACTTTGAAAAAGTCTGTATTTCAGTGTGTCGTGTGGATTTATGTAATGGGTTACATGGGGAGTTAAAGGGAATCACAACTACAGAGAACTTTCAAAAGATGTAAAGACTAAGGCTGCTCCTGCGTAAGAGCTTTCCTAGTCGACCAATAGTCGTCATTTAGAGCCATTAGTCAACTATTTGCCTGCACGTTTCCGAGAATAATTTAATTGTTAAATGATATATTTTGGTGGTTTGAGTTGAAGGTGTGAGAAAGAATAGTATCAGTAACATTGTTAACACTGTGCTACATTACAGAGAAATACAAAACCGTACTAATGAACCTTCATTAATATAGGCCTATATTTTATCTCCAAGTGCACGTCACACACTGAGCGAGCCGCCTGTTAATGACGCTGTGGGCTAATGGGCATGTAGCTACTTCCATGTTTCACATGATACGTCATGTTTGTAGTCGACCAATGAAGATGAGTTTACATATCACCTTGGGTTCGTCCTTCACCTTCCCAAACTTCCCACACTTATATCAGATATATTTATATATAATTATACAAGTGCACACTTCTTCCTACTCCTTTCGAGCATGTCTGTTGATGTTTTGTTTGTTTTTATTTTTTGTTTTGCTCGAAATAAAGTCATTCACTCATTCATCGATTCACGATGCCAACATTTTCTCCTGCCGACTGAACTGGAAATGAGACGGAGATGAAAAAAAAAGAAAGAAAATGAAATAAAAACAAGCGACAAATGTGAATCAAATGTGACAAGAATTACATGACAGAAATGATGATGGAATGTAAATGTAATTAAGCGACAAAAACAAGATGAGAGTGAAAAAAAGCCACATGAAGGACAGGGAGCAAAAAGAAAACTAATTAAAAACGATTGTGATACACACAGGGAAATGTGGCACGGACAAGTGACAGAGGAGGAAAATATATAAATAAAATAGAGGTGGTATTTCAATAATTCATTTATTTCCTCTCAGGGACAATGACACTGATTGCCAAGGCTCGACAAAAGATCATTTTTAACTGCTGTCCTTCAGTGTGATGTTAAATTGTCCATTAAATCATCAAATGATATTTAAATTGTAAAATACCTGAATAAAAATAGGAGTAAATAAAGACGTGTGAATGAAATAATAAGGATGGGAATGAATGAAGATGATTACTGTATGAAAGTAGTGAAGGAGAAGAGCAACAGAGATCATAATGTGACTAAAATAAAAGAGATTACACTAAAAAAAGGGGACGTGAAAAGGAATTGAAAATGAATGAGCGAGAGGAGGAGAAGAGGAAAAACGACAAAACACAGGAGAAAAAGAGACAAATCAGAGAATAAGCAAACAGGAGGTAAACAGAGAAGCAGGAGAGCAGAGATGTAGCTCAGCTGTAGAGTAGACTAATAAAAATGATTATAGGATTAGGCCGTAGCTGCAGGCTGAGACTGGATCAATATCTAACCACTAGACCTCCCATTCCCCTGCGAGCTACAACATATTACTGGATTTAACAGCAAAATAGTCCCCATTATCGCTGTGCTATGTGTGGGCATGTGGAAAATCACTGGCTGTTTCACTCAGTGATTTTCTTTATGTTTACAGTGAACATAAATATTAAAAGCATAATTGTTATTTTTCCCTCTCAGGCCAAACAGCCCATTACAAATGGATGCAGAGAGCACACAAACAGAAACAGAGAGTACAAATAAGTACTGGGGGAAAGTCTTAAAAGAGGTCACTGATGGATTTGAAAGCAGCAACATGGGCAGCCAGAGGTTCTCTGGCCTCGATCAGGCTCAGAGGGGAAATCAGTTCACAGACATGCAAGAACCTGACCAAGGAAACCTCTTGAAACCAGCAGCAAAATCAATTCTAAAACTGACAGGCAGGCAGTGAAGGGCAGAAAGGATTGGAATAACAAGATGTCCTCTCTTGGAGCGTGTTGGCAGTGTAGCAGCTTCATTCTGCAGAAGCTGTAGTTTAAATGTATTTTGCATGTTGGGGCAAGAGGAGAGCTAGTCACAGTAATTAAGCCGAGAGGAAATAAATGTATTCAAGACCTCCTGCAGGTCTGTGGGTTAAAGAAAGGACTGATCCTGGTGATGTGACTGAGATGAAGTACACATTATTAAACTTCGGTGAATAAAGTTAAGAACTGAACTTTCGCTAAGCCCTGTTCCTTTGTGATGGTCTGACAAGCTGTCGGAGTAAGCATGGAGCCCACACTGTGACTAACTGCACTCCCTGAAGAAATATTATCATATTTTTGGAAAATTATGCTGAATACATTAAACTGTGTGGACCCTGAACAAATGACTAAGGACAAATCTGGACCCTGTGGCTGGACCAGTTGGGAACCGCTCGTCGACAGGATACTGAAACTAAACGGATGAAAAACTACAGTTTAAGTGGTTTGTACTGGTGAGAGAAATTAAACAAACATCTGTTTTTAATCATTAAACTTGAGGTATTTTTGTTTATCTAACAGGGAAAAAGATCAGGGGACCCAAGATTGGACCCTGGGGCATCCCGAGAAAGTGATGCAGTAGAAGTTTAGGGTTATACTACAACACAGTACAAACTATCTCACAGATGTGGATGGAATAAATCACCTTATATCTGATGACACAAGGGTTTTTAAGATATTGTGGTTCAGTCAAAGCTGCATAGCAGACTTGGATGTTGCAGCAACATTCTCCTTTGGCTATCTTAGTGCTATATCATAGGCAACTGGACTTGCTTGAGCTCTGTGAAGACATTTCACATCTCACGCTGAGGTCACATGTGAGTTGTTGACCCAACAGGCCATTAGGCAGCCATCGAAAAAATGCGAATCTCTTTTTGTCTACTGTGAACTTGTGAGGTTCTCCTGTAGTGATTGCCCTGCCAGTTTTACTATGAGCATAATGATTTGCTGGGGCTGGATTAAGATATAATGACACTCAAACTGTAGTGGTATGTTATCCAGAATGAAAGTGGCCCAACTTGGACCTAAACATGTTCTAGTCCATGTGTTTTTATCTATTCAGAATGTCATTCAAAAAATACATCACTCCCTCTCTAAATCTAACCAAATCTATTTTTAGAGTGTTAATAAATGTAAAACAGTGTTGAGATATGACAGCTGAGGGTGCAGCGAGTGTCGCTGCCGGCCGACAGGGGACCTGATGTCATGCCAGCTGGCACACCTAGTCCGGTTCAGGTGAACTGACTCATAACGGCTTAACGCGGGTCTGCATGCTGACTCACAGGGGAGAGAGCAACAGAGGACAGAGCTGCATCTGAAGACACTGACACAGACTCTGTTTACAGCTTTAAAATGTTTTCCAGTCAGTAGATTTTTATAGGGACAGTCTTATTGTTCTCCTGCCCTTTTGTTGGTGCACTGCCATGTTTCTTAGAACCAACAAAAGTCAATGAGTGGAAAGCTTCAGAACGATGTGTTTAGCATCATCTATACCTACACAATATCCTGAACGCGCACAGAGAGCACAAAATGCAAAAACAGCAAGGACCAGCTCATCAAATCAAAACGTCATTAGCTACCTTTAAATAAGCGGCACCAACACGTTCTAATCCCAAGTTTTCACATATCACTGCTTCATCAGTGGCCTCTCACACCTACATATTACATGCTAGGGATCCTTCTGCATCTGCTGTTGACATCCCCTGCTTCCAAAGGTGTCTTTTGGCATCAGGTGTCACCGAATTCACCGACAAAGCGGCAGTTTTCGACGGCTTTGGAGTAAGAACAGGTTGGCAGTACTGCAGCAACAAGGTGTCTTGATTTGCCACCATTTTAACCAAGAACGAGCTCAGTTTGTGGGACCTAATAAACCAAAGTACATGCCCTGCTCTTGCCGCTACAAAAACGTCAGTTCAGCTCAACAGGCGTACAACCCAGGTACTTAGATCAAAGTCTTAATGGTCTGTCACCAGACTGTACCAGCATCCTTGTATGTACTGTAAAGAAGAAAGGCTTTAAGATGATGGTATGGGATTAAAGGGAGAGGACATATGAAGAGGCAGACCAGTACTGAGGGAAAGTAAAAACAGACGGAGAGACAAACAGATGAATTTCCAAGGTGAGTTTGGTGATGAAATGAGTCTCCTGCTTTAATATTTGGGGACAGATGGTCGAACATGAACTCTGAGTGGCACAGCTCCATCTCCAAAGACAACATTTGCTTAATAAAGATTTTCTGTGTGTGCAATTAAAGTACACTTAGAGTATCTACTTCAGAGTTCTTGTGCAGACAATTTAACATCTGCGATTTCTGTTATCAGGGGGGCTGTGAAGATATATGGAATCCACACCGTGATGCCAATAGAGTCTGTTAACACTGCGGCACAGTCAGATACTTAGGTAAACTGATTTTACAGCAGATCATTTATAACATTAATGTATCTGTGAAAGCTGACTGACCGTTTTCAGCACTGGTAGCTTTTATATTTCTGGCAAATGATGAGGTGAAATTCAGCTGGCGTAACTGAATCTTCCCAGTCTGAGTAATGCTGATAATGTGGTGGATGATGTTACCTGACATAAACAACAAACTGTAGAACAAGTCTGTGAAGTCGGTGAAGTCCATGAAAGTACATCTATGATATAATACGACTGAAAGCCCAAAATCCTGTTAGAGGCTGCGATGTCCACCAACAATGAGAAAATGTACTGGCCACAAAATTTGGAGGACTACAATCATGTTACTGATGCAGTGACGAGAGTAAAGACGGAAGCGGTCCGGAGTGATCCAGTTAGGAGGCAGGTTGGGGCGTCAGACGGGTCACAAAACACAGGAATTGCCCCCAGGAGACTGGCGTTCAGAACCCTGTGAACTTTAAGTCATTTGAAGGTTCGTCATCACCCACATCTCTTTCCTAAACCTAATCACAGTAACTTTACTTTCTTTAAACTAAATTTCTGTAACTTCACGTTAATACTTTCAAGGATGTAACATCATTCGTGGGGCGCTGATTCATAGCATATCATACGAACCGTTGTCTGTGTATTTTCATTTGATACCTAGGAGGAGGATATGTTGGCTGGATGGACAAACAACATATTTTTCTGTGGCTACAATGATTTACAAGTATTT
Organism: Epinephelus cyanopodus; assembly: GCA_026686955.1. Lineage (NCBI taxonomy): Eukaryota > Metazoa > Chordata > Actinopteri > Perciformes > Serranidae > Epinephelus > Epinephelus cyanopodus. The sequence continues at coordinate 40,100,955 of CM048922.1, forward strand.
AAGAGTTTTGTTTTAGAATTACTTGATTGGTTGTCGTTCACGATTCACGTTAAACTTTAGACAGATAGCTCCATTTTATTTTAAGGAGTCCTCTTTTTGTTATAGTTATTTGTTGATTTGACAGCACCTGGCGGCCCTTTTCTGTTGGTTTTGTTATTAATTTCCATTTGTCTTTATAAATAAATACACTTTAGTTTGCAATCCTTCCATCGGGTTGTGTGTGTGTTACTTCCCTTTTCCCTTAACGAGCTGGGTTTGTAAAAGGTTGGAAATAAAAAATTGAACTTCAAAGAAATATGTTTGGGCTGTTCTCCTTAATCTGTTTTTTTTAATTAATTTTTTTTTTTTTTTTAATTTTATAATTCTAATAAAGTTATGTTGAGTTTGCCTTTACTTCTCCCAACTCATAAATGTGAATCTCACGATAATGGGATTTTATTAGGAGGGTCACTTATAAATAAAAAAGAACGGAAACTACTGGCTTAGATTCTTAGGTGTTTGTGCACAATATTGTCATTTCGGTGTGATAGTGGCACTAAAGGAAATGTCAAGAGATGACCAAAACCATTTGGAGTCAACGTCTTGCGACTAGGACCATTCATACCAAATTTTATGGCAATCCAAGTTGTTGAGACAAACTGATGAGGATTGATTTGGCTTCTTTAATAACTATTCATAGATGTGTTGTGCAAGCATATGTTGGGATATCCCAATACATGTATTTAGGCTTTTGCTCTGGACAGATGTAAATCACCAACTTTGGAACAATAAAACAAAAACTGAACTACATTTGTATTAATAAAAGACAGACAGTGATTTACAAATGTTTAAGAATGACAACAGCAGTAGCATAAATCTCAACAGCGAACTCCTCCTCTCCTTTCTAGCTTTAGCTGAATGTGTCAGACAGTAAGGTCACTCTGTCAAAACACAAATGATTAACAAGCCAAACAGGCCAAGTGTTAATGCTGCAGTAGGCAGGATTTCATTTGTTCCGAAACAGAATAGAGGCCAGAAATGTAATTTTATGAGCCAGATATCTCAACAGCTGCTGAAGAATGTTGAGCTACCAGTATCCATTAACAACCCTGTTTACCTTCAGATGACATGTTTTTGTCATTTTCTGCTTCGGCTTTGTATAAACCTCATACGTATTATATCTTTGGGGTCATATGAAAGTCTTTGTGCACCTGTTACCGTAGAAACTGAGCAGGATTCTTTGAATATTTTAGCCTTTTTAGGAGAAGAGCTGCCATCTGTGAGCTGTAAAGTCCAACAGCAAGTGTGTCATGATATCCGAGGCTGCCAGCACCATCAGATCACACACGCACACAAATGCTCATCATCAGTCTCACACGACCCTATAAGGCAAATGCACTGCGTTGAAACACACAGACACACACAACTTAGTATGTGCGGAGAAGAAGGACCCAGCTGGATCCACTCAGCAGAAACTGATAAGCAGCTATAAGAAGAGAAATGAAATGAGTCTATTTCAGACTGAGAATGAAGCTGCAGTTATCCATCAGGTGTTATCAAGTATCAGGAGAGTGAGATGAGCACAGGCAGGAAGAGACGGAGGCTGTGATGAAGAGTCAAACTTTCCAACAGACACATACTTTTACAAACTTCAGCATCTGATAAGAATCCAGTGGCAGCAGTTTTGCGTAAGGTCAAAAGTAGCTGTAGCCTTTTACATGTATTGCCGGCTTTATCTCTCTGTCAGAGTAATGGCTTGTTGCCCAGACATAGGTGTCTGTTGCCTTTACTCAGACATGACAGAGCATTTACAGACACAGCCATGATGCTTGCATAATATCTGGCACACGGTGCATGAGAGGAGGGCAGTGGGTTTAATGATATTAACGAGGAGGAAGAGTGTCCTCAGTTGTCTAACAGGTTGCATCAGTGATGAATTTTAAAACATATTTTGCCACTGAAGCCTGAATTAATAACTGTCATAAATGCGAAGGACACTTGGCCTCTCGTCTCACTGCAAATCCACTAATTAATCTTCATCGATATCATCATTTATTAGCGAGAGAAGTCCTGCCGCATGTTTTATGATGTCGGACGGTGCACAAGGATAAAATAACAAGTCACTGAGTTTGCTGTTATCGCTCAGTATTCATAAACGAAGGCTGAAAATATGGAGGGAGTGCAGGGATGAGCCCTTAAATCTGGAAACGAGTCAGCATGTTAGCACTCCGGGTTACCTTGTCTCACAGTCTGTGGGCTTTTAGTTAGATGCCTGATATCAGGTCTGTGGTTAATACATGCTTAAGAGATTTTCACATTTTGTTCTTTGACAAAAAATATGACTGTAAAAATCCTGCTTGTGAAGTTCGAAGCTTTCATGTTTGTTAAGAAATGCGGTTGCTAACAAGTGGCTGAATGAGACTACAGATTGTCATCATGCCACACGCGGTTTCACAGCCTCGTTGTGGTGGCAACATTCAGTACGTTTACATGGACAGTTTAATTCCAATTTCATTCGGAACGAAAGGCCATTCTGATTAAAAGTGGACATGTAAACGGTCACAAAATTAAATCCGATTAAAGGGGTTGGTTTATTCCGTTTATCATTCTGAATGAAAGAATTTCTCGCACTTGTATACACTCATTCCTCTTTAAGTTCATTCTGGTCTTTCTGCGCATGCTCGTTTCCTTGCCCTTCTGGCGCGATGACTTATACAGCGCGCATAGCAACGGGCTGAGATAGAGCAGTCGGGCTCGCTGCACTCACCGGTTTCCATTCGCCACAGCACGGTCTTCTATCTCCCTTCTTCGACCTTCTACCTCCCTTCTCCTCCTCAACAGACGAAGCATTAGCAGAACAAGGTTGTTGTCGTACTGCTGCTTCAAGAATAGAAGCAAAACACGCCCGAAAAAGGCACTAAGAACGGCGTCGTCAAGCATCTTGTTATCCGGAGCGAGGAATACAGTGTTTTATTCCGGTAAACGTAAACACGTAACATCCGCCCCGCCCCCTATCCAATCAGAAACCTTCCCTGCCCCAAACCTTGCGTGGACCCGAATACAGGTGTTTCATTCAGATTTATTTCACTCTGAATGAGAGGCCATCATGTAACCGCACATGATGACCCTGGTGGTCCTGCTCCGTTTTGTCTGTATCCGTAAGCTTTTAGGAAACATGCAAAAATATGGATAAAATGAACTCAGAGTATGAACAGGGGTCTCCGTCCATCTTGTTTCTGTACCTAACGTTGAGCATAAACAAGCGTGCCATTGGTGTTATGTACTCCTGCTACTTTCAGTAACAGTTCCACTTCATTATCGATCCGTGTGTAAAACTTTTAGGTCTTACTTCCTGCCACTGTTGGTTCCTTAGTTGCAGGAAATATTGACACGGTGCTACAACGCTCATGTGTACAGAGGTCGTATTCATGTGGATACAGCCTCACTTGGGACTCATCCCACATTTCTAAGCTCTCATGCTACTTTTGAGGCTGTGCTCTTCACCCCGTATCTGAAGTGACAAGAAGATGAACCAACAAGACCAGAGAGAGAAAGATGAGAAGGCAGACTTCATACAGGCTTCACACGCTCATGGAAAACACCAACAAAGTCTTGTCATGATCAAATACAGCTGGAAATGATGATGACAACTGAAGTCAGGCTTCACCATTTGCTACGAGAGGAGTCAAACAGTCACACACGTGCAAACTTTTAATAAAACAGTGAGATGAACCATGGAGATTAAATGAACCTTCTCTTAATCAGATCATCCGTGTTGTAGTAGAAGAGCCGCACAGACGAGGCTGACCTGCACTGAGAGGTTGAGCACCTGACTGACTGACATCTCATTAAAGGAAATGGAGTTCAGCCCGTGCAGCCTGGGAGGGAGGGGGGCTAAAGCCACACTAGATTTAATCATTGAACTTGCAGTGGTGCTCTATTAAATTGAGTATATGGTTGAATTTCTGTACACGGTCGGTACGGGCTCCTTTTGAAGGAGAGGGCCATGAAACATAGATGAGCAAAAGCAGCGGTGAGAAAGTAGATATAGTTGTCAAGCATGGAAAGTTAGATCCTCATTATGAGGGTTTGATGTTCGAGTCAATTTGTCCTGAGCGGACAATTTGTGCTGCAGCAAGCAAAAAAACTCAAAGCAAGACATAAAACATGCAGAAAGACACGAACATAGCAGCTGACATCAACACGCGCCCAGAGTGCTTCCACCTCTACAGTTTAAATCAAAAATCACACAGGGATGCACGATATATATATCGGGTCGTTAAAAAAAAATTGTCCGATAATGGGACATTTGAATTATCATGCATTATTCCAATAATTAAATCATAGCCGATAAATATCACTGATAATGCGAAGCCAAACTGCTTTCATTGACTTAAATCAGAGCAGCATCTACACACCCGACACAGTGAGTGGCGGCACACGTACCTTTAAACTTTGTTTGCAATCCACCAAAAAACACAGAGAGGAACAACAACAACTGCAGCACCCTGGACTGTGCCATGAGTCTGATCTCTCCGCCGAACACTCCACCACATTAACAAACTTCCTGCAGCTGTTAAACAGGTTAAACACAGCACTGAAGGACCGTCTCCAAAGTGTTAGCATGAGCTAATTAGTAGCAGCGGCTCACATCCAACACCGAGCTTTTAAAAAGCTCAACTCTGTTGTTAAACTTATGAATAACAGCTAGCCATGTGATGCCTTTATTTGTGTTGTTACCTGACGACCCAGTCTGGAGCACGTCTCTCTCTCTGGTTGCGTGTGTGTGTGTGTGTGTGTGTGTGTGTGTGTGTGTGTGTGTGTGAGCCACAGCCGTGTGTTTGTCTGAGTTTAGTGATAATGTGTGAGGTGAATCAACAGCTCATCACTATTCTACTTGGTAGTTGTTGGCTAGTGTGTGGAGTGTGTTTATAAAAATGCAGCGTGATGATTTAAACATTTCATACAGCAGATGTACAAGACTCCACTCTGCAGAGTAGTTCATGCACTTTACTGATACACCAGAGAATCACACAGTAACACTGAGCTTCATTGGTAGCGTAGGGTTATATGGGAGCAGAGGCGTTGGGGGCAGGTCATTTGACAACATATTGGCAGGTATGAAGAGTCAGAACTGTTGTTTGTTTTTGTTATTAATCCATATTTTCTCACTATATCTCAGCTTTTCTTACCCTTACGTGTACATTATTTACAGGTTATACACTTAAAATACAAAAATGTTAAATTATCGGTGACTGCATTGGTTGAAAAAATCCATATTAGTGCACCCCTCCCCTCACATGGCTATAAATGATATAAAGGTAAATGGACAGCATATATATAAATAGCACCTTTCTGCCCTACAGGGGAAAATGCTTTTAACAATGTGCCTATCATTCGCCCATTCACACACTATTATTGGGGGATGAACACTGAATATTGGCAGCATTATAATTTAATGTACAGATGGTGAAAAATTAGAGGAAAACCTGAATCAATGTTTGGAGAAACAAAACAAACCCTGATGCTTCCACACAGCTGCACTGCATGATACAATTAAGCAATTAACATCCAATCATGCTCCGTGGCTTGTATACGAATGCTGAGCAGGCTCGGCTGATTATAACATTTGTTTATCAAGACTTTGGACTGATGTGTTTGACAATGCTCTCCAGCAAATGAGGGAATATTATTTGGAAGAATGGTGCTCATCCCTCCAGGAGAGAAGACTTGGAGAATCAATGCCAATGAGTACTGAAACAGTTTTTGAGGCATGTGGTGGCTCAACTCTTAACTAAGACACTTAATGTTGGCACAAAACCACTTGGTTGTGGTTAGGAAAAATCTTATTTTGTCTTGAAATATTCAGTTTTGGTGACACAGTCCCAGCAATGTCTCATTAAAAACGTTTGGAGGCTGAAAACAAGCAGGAAACCCAGCAACAGGTCCTAAAAAAACATTTGTGTTTGGTGCCTAAAATGTCACTGGAGACCTGGGAGTGGCAGAAAGAGGGGCAGAAAGACAAATTTACAACTGTTAAAGCATCAGTGACATAAATCCAATTTAAACAAAAACAATTTAAATCCAACTTAAACTGCAATGACAAGTATTTAGATTTAGCATTTTTTGTATTTGTGTATTCTGTGGGAGCTGCAGTTCCACAGAGTTACTAATATACCCGTCGCATTCTTCCGTCTACTTACAAGAAGTGGAAACAAAGATAGGCAGAATTAAAACATTACAACCCGAAGGCCAGTTAAAGCAAATTATTTATAGGATAATTACATACTTGTAAAATGTTGTCATTATTTGTGAGTGTAAGATCCCTTGCTCTTTAATTATCAAATAAAATAACTTTTCCTGGGATCTGTGAGGCACACTGTGAGCAGCAGTGTTTTACTAACAAACCCAGACAGTTGCACCTGAGGTCTGAAACATCATTATCATGTTTTTTTGGTCTCCATACGATGGTGGAGAAAAATACATTCAGAACTACCTTGATTAATTTCTCATCTTGGATTCTGCAGCTGCAGCTCGGGCTCAGCGTTCAAAAACTTTGAACTTTCATGTAATATATGAGCGCAGGAGAGTCTGCCAGGAAAACTGTATCGCACATGTTTAATATTGGAAGAGGCTTGCATGTCTGAATGTCACTCGAGGCTGGACCTGAAAGTGGATTGGTTTTAGGTTTGGAAATCCTTGATTGGAAAATTGGATTGTGTTTCCAGACATGTGGCAACATACTGTATGAGGAGGTATGGGAGAAAAAAAGGATGGATGTGACTGGACATGAGCAGTGTTGTAAAGCCCTCTGAGGCAAACTGCGATTTGTGATATTGGGCTTTATAAATAAAACAGAATTGAAATTGAATATCACAAGACAGGTTTGGGATTACTGAACATTCCTGTCTTGCATCTGTGGCAGCATCGCTGGTGTGCACAGGGCACAACTGGCCGTGAACTGTAATATCATCAGAACGATACAACCTTAGGTCGGCCAACGTGAAGGACACGATGGTTATTCCTCTGCTCTGTTTTACAAGAAATATTTTATGCTCTAAAACCCCACGTATCCTTTGCCATCATTTTTTTTATAGTAGCAATGTTCATATTATTAATAGTAGGCATGTGGCAAAAGATTATTTTTCACTTCCTGTTTCAAAAACAAATGCAAGGCACTGTAAAAATCAGAGAAATGAATTTATGGAATAGTTCACCATCAGACATAACACATGTAATAAATGCAGCTGTTTTTAAGAAGAGGTCAAAGAGATACACAGAACACCAGCCCATTGCAAACCAGGTTTGTTACATAATACCTGACTGCATGAAACTACTCTACTATCAGTCACTGTAGATGCTGTTTAGTAGCTGAACTATTTGCCTCCAAGAACAGCTGCTGCTGGTTTATTGGAGGTTCCCGGAAACAGCCAGAAGAAGAGCGGCGATGCAGCCTTTGTCAATGACGCCCCAAAGCTGTGGAACACACCACCTACAGATATCAGAGAAGCTAGCTCGCTAAATATTTTTAAAGGAAAGCTAAAAACATATCTGTTCACTTCAGCCTTTAACTAGCTCTGACTTTCCGGATACAGCTCTGAAACTCTTCTTGCGCTTTTACTTTCTATTGCACAAAATGTGCTTTGTAAATAAATTTTATTATTATAATCTGCTTATTTATTATGTGGTTAATCTCATGTTTTAAAGTTTTCCTGTTTTCTTGTTGTATTTTGTTTCTTTTTGCCTCAGATTTTTAATTAAATATTTATTTTACACTATGATGTAATGTTTGCTTGTGTGGACCCCAGGAGGAGTAGTTGCTGCCTTGGTGGTGACTAATATGGATCCAGATAAATAAATTAATTAAAGAAAAAGAAGATGTGCTTATTTTCAGACCGACAGCAGTGAAATGGTGAGTTTGATGTGTCCACAGACGTGTTTGTTTTTGTTCCTTATTTGTTATGTTCATGTTAAATATATGTTTGTAAAGTGTTGCTGATGGATTATAGCTCTGCTGCATTTATAATTATAATGAATGTGAAACTGAGTATAATTATATGCTATATGCTGATTGAGTCCAGTTGTATTTTCCTCTTTCAGTCAGTCCCAGTGTTGCATATTTCTAAGACGTAAATGATGGTGTTGGCCATTTTACGTATTTGTTTTTATGGTTATTTCACATTAAAACATTCAGTCATCGGAAGTGTTTGAAAGTTACATGGACTTTGTGCAACAGCTTACACTAAAATCTTCACTTGGACCCACTCAAAGTCATTAATTATCAATAATCAAAACACAACAGCTCATGACTCATGCTGTTACCTCATTGTTCTGTCATTACCACCTCTGGAGATTTCCTTCTATTCTGGTAGCAATAACCGTGCACCTGCTGTGTGAAGGTTCATAACATGGGGCATCATGTGGAGTATCATGTGTCACATCTCTTTGAAATCTCTGCACTTGTTTGATAGGAAATGAAGAGGAAAAGAGGCATCGTACAACAACGTGCGCTGGGCCTATTAGTCAGACGCTGTGCAACAGAAGCTATAAAAACTGGGACAGCAACATTTGTAAATTGGGTTCACTCGCATCACGTCTCCCTAAGCAATCTCCTGATATACAGCTCCAATATATCTGTGGATATATCTATGAAAGCTGTGTTGCACTGTTGCACAGCCGTGCATTGTTTTGCATATTAATTAGACATTAAAATTTAAACGATTTAATTTAAATCACGATCACAAGTAAAATGCACTTAAGGTACAGTATGTGAGATGACATGTGGTGGTGCATAGCTGCAGTATGAGTATATGTAACTGTATGTATTTACTGTATGTGTGTGTGTGAATTTCTTACTGTTATGCTCCTGTTCCTCCTCAACATTTCCCAGGACCATAGCTGGGACGCCAAAGGCCGACGCCAACACCCACACACAGATGTTCACCACCTGAGGACATGGTAACATGACGGTGATTTACATATTCTTTGGGTTTTTTTTGCATTACTTATACAGACAGATTGGTTATACAGCAAGATGTGTTATTTATTAACCCTTATGCCGACAAGTCTAAAATAGCTCCAGGCATATGTGAGAAAAACAGTGCAGTGAATCACTTATAGTCACTGTGTACTTTGCTTTCCTCTGACTGTGCTAACTGATTAAATTACAGTTCAAATGCACACCAGTGAGCGATCACAGCACTAATTATTGCAGGAAAAGCTCAGTTATAACTAACAATTTCTGTGTTATGCTACATGTTCTAGTAAACCATGACAGTGAGCCACATCATCAGGACCCTCTGACTGATAAACTTTCAATTTCACACAGCTATTATTGAAATGGCAACCAGGAGGAAGGTTAAGAGTACTCCACTGATTTAGAATTGCTCATCTATAACGTCGTCAGACTCAAGGTAGATGAGCCTACATTACCCACAGTGCACCAGGTCCACTGACAGACATTTTGGGCCCCATGAAAACAATTTTTTGAAAAAACAAAATTTTTGATGCTATATTTACATAAAACTATGCATTTTGATGGTATTTTTTGACTATCATTCCCACATTTGTGAAAAAAGAACAATATCTTCCTCCACTTCCACATTCCTCCCTGACAAACTTGAAGAGGATCCTGGACAGTGTTTTATATTTTAATTGATTGTATATTACATCATTTATGCATCTACTCATGAGCCAAAGTCACAAAATCTCGTTTATATGTGCACCGATGGTGCCAGTCTAAGACCTGGCTCTGTAGAGTGTACGTTTTAGGGCTGACCCAAAAAATTTGAAGCTTCGATAAGATAATATGCTGATGGTGACATTTCACAGTCTGGTGTCAGTGACACGTGCTGCTCTGAGTCACGCATCTGTCTGCTTGCGCTGCAGTGCGCACCGAGGGTTTTAATTTTTAGTGTTAAATCAAAAGTTAAACAGCAACCAGAAGTGTTTTTTCCTTTGTGAATATTTTTTATCTTAATTCTAGGGTTGCAAGAAACGACCTTTTCACCATAATTTGTAAGTTATTAGTTAGTTTTCGCTCAGCAAAAAAAAAAAAAAAAAAAGTTGTTTGCCTACTCATCCCTAACTAAAATGATCACCTTCTTCTTAAAATTAACTTTGTCCCTGGTCTATAATCTGCTTATAGACCAGGGACAAAGTTAATATTCCATAACTTTCCACCACATGAACCACAAACAAACCCACCTTGCTTTTTGAAATACTGGGTGACATGCTGTCGACCCTTTGCTATCTTTCCATTTTTGGCTACCTGATTTTTGAGGCATATTGCCGTCTCCGCCTCCTTACCCGCTGTCTGTGACAAATTACGGCGCACTGCAGCTGATCCAGTCAGACTGAGCCATTTTATGTAAAAAGAGATGGTTAATGTTTCCAAAACAAATAAAGTTATTGTTACCAGTACATTGTATTATATTTAAATGAAATATATTTGTGATTATAAGTTAGTTAATAACTTAGTGTCATATTATTTTTTGTCAGTATTATAATTTTATTAGGGGCCTCTCTGGGCCCCTCTTAATCATGGCCCCTAGAATCCGTCTCCTCCCCCCCCACCCCCCCACCCCCACCCCTTTTGGCGCCCAAGGCCACTGACAAAAAGAAGTGACCTCTGTCGCCTGCTGCTAACTCTAATACCTAATGCATGAGGCAATGAATGTAAGATTCTGTGCAGCTTCCTTTGGAGCCACAGAAGCTTTTATGTGATGAATGTATAAAGAGAAGAGGATACATCGTCACAGACAGGACCCCTTACTGTAAGAAACTGCTCGCTGACTCACGAAGCCAAAAATAGTTTGACGTCTGTGTGTAAAATTATTGGAGCTTCTGCACTGTTGGTGCACTTGAGACTTTGGCCTACTGAGCTGCTGACATCCAGGTTGGCCCTCAATTCACTTTAATGGGGATAAAATGATTTTATTGTTTGGCTCTTCTACACTTTCAAAATGCTATTAGACTGAATGGATTAAATTTTGATAGTGGAATGAGTCATTTTGCGTGGGTTGTGATGCTCCAAAATATGTATCCACTGATTTACAGATGTCTTTCTCACAATGTTAGTCTGTAGGAAAAAGTCTTTTTGAGCCCAGTGGCCTCATGTAAGGCACCCAGAAGTTGTTATTCCACGTTTCTTTTTTTTTTTACATATGCACTCATACTCCCAACACCTGTAAACTGACTCTGATGTGTAACATCCATTTGTGATGAGGACGATTAGGCAGAAAACAGTCAAAACCTTGAAAGTCATCTGCTGTTGTGTTTAAGTGCTCCTTCCTTTTGTCATGCCTCCATCAGCGCCTGGAGAGGAACGTTTCTCAAGATGTCAGTTTCCCACATGACAACAGCACACACAGTGACTTTACAGGATTCATGGGCAGACAAGTGAGCCAAGGTGACTGTTAACATCTGATCTGATGTCAGCGGTCATTTCAGGGACGATGAAGTAGGTGTGAAGGTTTCTAAAAGGTGAATGTCTCACTTTGAAATGAAACAGTTTTACCTTGGCCTTGTGAGGAGTCCTCATGTCCAGCGCTTTGACAGGGTGGCAGACGGCAACATATCTGTCCATACTCATCACTGTCAGGGTGAAGGTGCTGGTGAACATGTTGTAGTAGTCGATAGACACCACCGCTTTGCACAGAGCGTTCCCAAACGGCCAGAAGCCCAGGAACACGTCGGTGCCCTGCAAACATCCGGAAACCAAAGAATGAGCATAGAAAAAGAGCTTGAGGCAAAACAGAGGACTCCATCTTCTCTGAAATATGACTTTGGACAGTTCAGTGGAAACAAATCAGTGCAGTGGGGCAAAGAAACTCAACACCTGACACACAACCAGTGACTGATAAAGTCTGTATAACATCCAGATGGTGGCAAAGAGCAAATCTGAATTACAAAATCTTTTAACTTTCATTTTAGACAATGTTAAATAATTTAATTTACAGAGAACTGTACAACATATAAGCAATCTTCCAGCAGTCTTCCATTAATTGTCCTTAATTAATCAGCCATCCATTAAGGCCTCACACATCTGTTACCATTAACGGAATAAATTACCCAGAGTGTTGCACAGAGGCGCTGGCTTTGTTTGGGTCCCTGTGTCTCTCTGCCCATAAGAGCCAAATATTGTCACATTTACAGTAAAGCCTGCACGTGTTCGACATAAGTGTTTCATTACTATACTCAGGTTTTCTGATGTTTAATATGATGAGCACCCTCCTCTTTACTTTGACCTGGTCTGAAGGTTTGCAGGGTCACTTCTGGAAGAAAATAAACATTTGACCTTCAAAATTCATCTTCTACAATCACAGCAGAACATTTGAGTTTTATTGCACTGCACTCTAGGGCTGGCAAAACTGCTCGAAAATGATGTTCAAATATTCCTTCTAAAATAACTCATAGGTTCGAACCATTTGAATTCTTTTTTTTTAAATTATCGAATATCAATTTTCATATTCGAAGGTCCGTTTTTTTCAAATTTGAATTTAAATTCGGACGTTGGTGATTCGAATTTAGACTATTCGTTGACAGCCCTACTGCACTCTGATGTATTACAAGCCCTGCTGCCCCTCCAGAACAAGGACATTGTTGTTTTCTTTAATACTGTCAACGAGAGAGCCATGCTGAAAGCAAAACGCCCCTGGAAAACATAAATTGAGCTTTTATCCATCTGTGTACCACAACAACAAATTCTTGATGTCACCCACTAGTTTATCAAACTAGCTAAGCCAGTGACAGCGTCAGAAATGAGAAGAAGTTTTACAACCTTTATGGTTAGACGACTTGTTCTCATTCCCAGGTCATCAAACACCAATGCCTTGTAACTCCTCTCGGCATCTGATAGTGACGCACAGGGTGCCCTTTAGCACAGCTGAAACATATTTTAAACACATGTCTAATGACTGCAGTTAGGTTTAGGCAGAGACCACGTTTCAGGTTAGAAGAATGATGTTTCTTACGTAGCCTGGAAATCCAGACTCAAATCTAGAAAGATTTTGAGTCTGGCCCTCACGATACACCCTTCCTACCCAAGGGGCGTCACTAACTGAGGCATTTCAAATTCCGCCGCATGTTGGTCAACATTTATTTGAACTTGTTTTATGGACACATTTACAGCCTCAGTAGCTAAAAATGCAGTTGGACCAGATATGAATGGAAAAAATGCAGGTGTCACAAAAATAATCAAAGATTTTAGAGATATTGTTTTACTTATTATAGTCTTAGAACTGGGCCAAAAGATTAGTTCAGGAAACAGTGTAAAAGATCAAGGGGGATACCCTTTAAATTATTTTATAATCCCTTGCAAATAAGTCATACCTGGAAAGGTAAAGTAGCCAGGAACAGAGAGTCAGCCAGAGCCAGGTTAAAGATGTAGATGTTGGTAGCTGTTTTCATCTTAGTGTATCTGAGAAGAGACGAAGCACAGAAACACAAAAGTTCAGTCAAATAAGATACTTAAGACAGGCAGTTCATTTTACTGTACGTCTCACACACATACACATTAACACCTTAATCAAGCGTCTGCAGCCGAGATAGATTTTGTGAGGACACTCTTCTTCTGTTACAAGATGATGTCTAAGTCGAAAAAAATACAAAACTTTAAGTAGGATGAAGTGAATTTAATATATTACAAACTGACTGAAGTTACTTCCACAAGACACCTTCAAAAAAAGGCAACTTTAAACAGACTCAAACTTGAAAGTCCTGTTAAAGCAAAATTTATTGCACCTCAGATTGCTAAACCATTGGAAGGATGAAAAAACATGATGGAGCTGTTTATGAGGTCATAAAATCATCATCATTAAAAAGCATTGATTGCCTGATATCAGACAGAACTGTAAGACCAATGTATCCGCCTGAATGAAGCAGCAGCCTCCAGGCTAAGCAATGAACCCAAGGCGCAAGTGCCAAAACCTGCGCTTCCTTGAATAACCACTTGAGGGTGGCTCCAAGAAGAAGTCAGTCTCCATCGACCCCCATATTAAAATGCTCAACTATGAAAAAAGGTTTTGGTCTCTATGGCTAATTTCCCCGTTCATGACGACTGTACTGGGGTGAATTTGTTTTTAACTGACCCGTTTGTTGATGTTGTCATTAAGATGTGGCCACTTTAAAGCCCCTACAAGGAACTTTCATTTTGAGTTGAGTTTGGCGACCCTGTGGACAAAAGCGGCAGTGTTTTGCCGGAATGAAGCCTAAATTTCCCATGAGCTCTAGCGCGTATTGTGGTAAAGACGCTTACCTGGCTCGCGCATGTGTTTGTTTTGGGGATGAATGAAACAACAAGACGGGAAAACTTTGCCCCCGCTCTTATCGGGGATCCCAGCTCACTCATGAAATTAAAGCAAAAACAAACTTCAATGTTGGGACAGCGAAACAGCAGCTTGACAACAGCCATAAGTTCACATGTGGACCTGATGTCTAATTATTAGTCCCTGCGTGTCACTCACTGGATGGATTCAACCAAGAAACCACTGCTTGATGTCTTTATGTCAGATGAGTCTGTCAGCTCTGTCGAGTGGGAGCTTCAAAGGTCTGCACTGAGGCAAAAGCGTTTATCCTCTGAGGAGTAGGGATATAACCAGCAACTTAAACGGCCAAAAAGAGCATATCACCTGTGCTTGGTTGATATTCTGGACTAATTTTGACACTGCAGGAAAGTTATGCTCCCCCTCTACTGGCCTTTGTGGCTTTTGCTTTGATCCATGCTCTCCCCTGAGGTGAGGTGGTCTCAGTCAGGTATGAGCTCAGCAGCAGCCCAGTGTGACCCTGTGGTTTGTGTTGCAACTTTGTTTGGTTGTCTTGTTTCTGTGGTTCTGCTCCTGTCAGCTTTAGTTCTCAGTTACCTGTTGGTAGACTGGAGGGGGGATTCTGGGTTTGACGGGCCAGTGTCTGCTTTGCCCTCAGGGTTCTTCTTATTTTTATTTCATCTTGCTGGCTTGTCTCACTCTGATTCCCTTTTTTTATGGTTGATACCTTCAACTTTGATGTTTTGGGGTCACACACACCCAACACTGATAAATAAAAGTGTTTACTTTCTGCCTTCAGACTCCGTTTGAGATATAGTATCAACCTCTTGGTAAAAACGAGACAGTATTGAGGTCCTAACAGTATAATATCAGGATTCAGCCTCTGCAGCCAAGGAATATGTGCAGAAAACTGTATGTGAATGTATAATGATAAAAATTGAACACCATCCACTATAAAATAAAAGAAATTGAGTGAGTCATTAATTTTATGAGTGTGTGTCGGGTGTGTCTGCTGCTATAACTGCAGATTTTTGCTTCTTTCTGTTTCATCTGCCCTGGATAAAACTTAACAAAAACGCATTGCAGTCAAATGTTTCCGCCTCCCACTCTCTTCCCCTCTCCCTCCCCCCTTCATTCAGTTTGGCCTCAGGCTCTTTTGCACTTTCTCTTTTTTCCTCAAAACATCCCCTTCTTTCTTTCATCCGTTCTCTCTGTCTCCTCCTCTGCCTCTTTTTTCCTCCTCACGTCCTCTTTTTTCCCCCCATTTCCAATTTTAGATGACATACTCCACACCCCTCTCTTTTTTTGTAGGTCTTTCACTCATCTATTCCCTTGCATCTCAACATCTGTGTCTTTCAGTCTTTTATCCTTTCATCCCTCTCATTACCTTCCTCTAACTTTTAGTTCTCTGTATCTTTCCTCCTCTTCACTTGCGATCTGTCTCAATGCCCTCAGCTCTTTTGGATTTCTCTCATCCTTCCTGCCTTTGTCTGCAGAGCATCTGCAGGATGCTAAATTTAAGACGTTTTTATACTTTATGCCTGATGTTAAATCTAAGATTTAATGATCTAAATAAAGAGACAAAGAATACTCAAGAACAGCTGCAAATTAAAGTTGTGAAATGTGCAGCACTAGAGGGGAGACAAACAAATGAGTTGCCAAAGGATGTCAGGTTCCATTGTCAAACTAAAAACATATTTTTTCATAATACTAATTCAGACACATCCATCCATTTTCAACTGTTTATCCAAAGCCAGGTCACGTTCCAAGGCCAGACAAGATATATAATCCCTCCAGCATGTCCTGGGTCTGCCCCGGGGCCTCCTACCAGTTGGATGTGCCCTGAGCACCTGTAACGCGAGGCACCCAGGAGGATCCTGATCAGATGCCCAAACCACCTCAACTGACCCCTTTCGACCGCAAAAGAGCAACGGCTCTACTCCAAGCTCCCTCCAGATGTCCGAGCTCCTTACCCTATCTCTAAGGCTGAGCCCAGCTCATGACCATTGCTTTTTTTCCAACTTATGTTACACCAGTGTGAGTGGCGACTGTTTGGAAAACTGCCCCAGATAATGCATTCAAGGAACCTTCACTTGCCGAGGCTTGAGAGAGAAGCTCTTTAATTTAAGAAACAACGACGATGTTTCAATGAAACTTCAAAGTGTCCTCATTTGCGTGTTCACTTCCTTGATTCAAATGAACAAAAATAGCTTACCAGTGCAACAGACAGTTAATGTTTTAGATATTTGATTGTTTGAGTGCACAGCAGAGTTTTGACAGGATACATTAGGGAAGATAATTGTACCCTATCTTTATCCAGAGACAGTAATCGTTTTTTAATTCTTAAGTTCAGCCAAAAGCTAATGTGAGGTTTCAGCACTCAGGCAATTAAAGTGGCTAACTCCGACTGCTTCACCCTGGAAGCTGCATGCAGCTTTGTAGTTTTTTTTTTTTTTTTTTTTTGTAGGACCGACAGTATCTCTCTACCAGAGATCAGAAGGAAACACTGTCTGACTCTCAACAAATGGAGATCTTCACCCGGGAGAGCAGTGTTTATGTACCGTAAGATTATAAAACCAAACCTTGATGCTTTGTTGCTAAACTTGACCTTGTGTATTAGTTGCTGAAGGGAAAAAAAAAACATCAATTTGCTGTGTTGTACCAAGGTTGGTGTTTATTTTGAAAGAGTCTGTATGTCCTGTGAAAATCGAAGTGCATTGAGAAAGAAGACAATGCATATAACAGGCTGAACTTGACACAGCGTCCCAGAACTTCAACGATCAATGTGGAAAGTCCATGACCAAATACTGACATGTGACGAGGTCGGAGTGAGAATGTGTTGGAAGATAAAGGTCTTTGCAGTATTATCAACAATGTTTCTTTCTGTCTCAGCGTCTGGAGAGGTGTGTCAGTGTTTGATTGACAACTAGAAATCCTTTAAGAAACAACTGCAGGGACCAGGGTCTGAATTAAGTCCCTGATCAGAGGGTAGTACTCTCTCAAAATAAAGGAACTCTAGGAGTGAGGTTTGCAGAGATGCACTGCTGCTTCAATTCATGTACCACTTCATTCATAAAACACAGAAGTACTCTAGCATCGATTAGGGACCATTTTAGTATGAGTGGAGAACATTTCTATCCTTTTAAAAAAGACAGAGAAAAGCAAAGAGATGGTGTCAGCAAGCTGCAAGCTGATCCAGTGCTGCAGTGCTGTGAGAAAGCAAGTGAATGAGAGAAATAAAAATTGAGCATAGCGTCAGTTCAGGCAGGACAGATGTCAAGCTCAGCTCACGTCCCAGCTACATCAGCTGATCTCAAAAAAGCCCAATCAACTGATGGAGCAGCTGATTGATGGAAGGGAGTCAGCTGATAGATCACGTGATTCCTTTCTATGCAACCAGTTGGTAAATCTCATTCAGGGCGCCATATGCAAACTGCTCTGGCCTGCCTACTGTTGCTGCTTCCTCTGCAAGCTGCCTCCACCCCAGCTCCTCCTTTTCATGCTGCGTCTGACTTATCAATGTCATTTCTGTTTGTCACTGATGCTGCTCTGTTCTGTTCCTGTGGGGTCTGTGCTGCTGCTCTCCCTGCTTTAGGCTTACATGTAGGCGCATGGAAGGGCAGAGAGGTGTATTCTTCCCACCTTAGGCTTTCCACGTAGGCACATGGAAGGGTGAGAGGCTAGCTCGGCCTCGCTAATGTCTTTGGAGAATTGTTTTGCCTCCAGCTAAGCCCCACCCACCAAAAAACATCGTACAGTTAAAGGGTCTATAATCATTCCTTACTTTTTATTTAGCTGCTTTCCTCTTCTGTACATCTACCTTTCTACTACCTCAAATTCTTCCTACCTCACTTTGAATACATTTAAGCTTCTTTAAATATCTGTTCATCTTTTATTCCATTCCTCCCTCCCTCTTTCCTCCCTTTCCACCTGCCTCCCTCTCTCCATCCAAGTCTCCTTTATTCCCTCCTTTAACCCATCTCTGCCTCATCTCGTCTAACCCTCTTTACTCTCTGCCTTGTTGTCCTCCTCCTCCTCCTCCTCCTCCTCCTCCTCCAGCTCCTCTCTGACATCCCCCCTCCGTCTCTCTGCATACTGAAGACTTGCTGGCAGGAAAGTCTTCAGAGAGAATATTTCATGGCTGTTCAGCTTTCCTCTCCTCTTTACATCAGGGACCAAGTCTACCCAGCCAAAGCCTCTATATCTGTCTTTTTCCCTGCTCCAGAACATCTTGTCTCCTCTCTACTGTCTCTTGTCTTCTGGCCTTCTGTCTCTCTGGCTCAGAAACCATATCTCTCTTGCTCTCTATCTCTATTGACATTAACTGTCTCCTGATAGTCAGCCCCATTCCCCACACTATCTCATTTTCTCTTTCTCCTGTCCTATCTCTCTCCCTCTTTGTCATTCAGTGAAAGTATAATTGTATTACAATTATGAGTTCAAGGCTCCTGGCAGCAGCAGAGAGGAGAAAGAGAAGAAGAAAGAGGATGAGACTAGAGAAGAAAGGACAGAGAGGCGAGCCCTGAGCAAAGGCAGGCTACAGTGGGTAACATGCAGTATGGAGATTAATTCAAGCAGAGAGATATTCTCATGCCGTCCTGGTGACGTAGAAGAAGTACATTTTATATGTCTTTTTAATTTAGTTTCAAAGAGGGCACCTTTCGGGCAGTTCTACAGAGGAAACAGGATGTGAGGATCACTGCTGTTCCTTTGATGGTATAGGAATGTCTTATCTTCACATGAGCACAGAAAAAGCACAGGAAGTGAGAAAAAGAAGTGTTGAAATATAAAGGAAAATAAATGACTCATAGATGTGCAAGACAATGAGGGTTTCTTTGAAGACAAGTCACCTTACAAATAAAGGAAATAAGAAAGAAGAAGAAAGAAAGAAATCAATACGCACTGTTAATATCTTTCTGCCAGGAAACAAAAGAGGTTATATATTAAAATATACGCCTAAATATTTTCCATAGACTGTCGAGGAAATTGGCCTTCACCATCATGGGTTTTTGGAGCCAGAAGGGACCAAACCTGGATTACAGGCTGGACCCAGTAGAAGTTAGACACGTTATATAAAAATTCAGCCCTCTTACAGTTGTCATGAAGGTGGAAATTAGCTAGACCAACCATTTTTGTGCCAGGCTGAAAACATGTTTATTTCTACTGTAAAGTTGGGCATTTTAACGTGGGCTTTTATGGCATTGTCCAACGTAATTTGATTATAATTTTTTTCTTTATCAAGGCATCAGTTTTCAAATTGGTTGATTACTTTGTCCCTTTATATGATGTCACAACATAGTGAAAGCCCAAGGCGATGAAGATATGTACAAACTAGGGATGTCAGTTTTGCTTAATTTTGCACTGATTGGCCAACACCCATTAACCATTACCTCGAAGGGTGGGCACAATGTTTCCACAGCAATGCTCTTGGGTTGGTACAGCATTTCTTGCAGGTAATTGATGACTGAGCAGCATTGCTAGCTCGCTCCTACCAGACCCTGGTGGTGCACAGTGCAGTAAACTGAAGAGAAGCAAATTTACCTATAGACCGACAGGTGGAACACGTCAAAAATATTCTTGGTGGTTAACTGATGAATGGTTAACTGCTGACATCCCCATCATAAACCAGCAAGTGAATATTTAATTTTTGTGTGTTGCAAATTAAATAAATCACAAATTTTCCACACTTGATGCAAAACTCAGTTGTTGGTCAAAACTTCAATTCAATTCATTCCCCTTTGGTGCACATCACTTACATTCTTGAAATGCAGCTGAAACACACTGATCTCCTACACCCAGTCCTGTTAGCACTCGCTGTCTGTCTGCACTTAAGGAATCCCACAATCTCCAAAATAAGCATGAAATATTTATCCATCCATTGAAGAGGGTTTACTGCTTTATGCCTCTCTCATTCTGTTTTGTCCTGCTAATTCCTCAGCTCTCTCTTTCTGTCTCCCTCACTGTTATCATGTAAACACTGAGACCACTAGTATCCTCTGAACAAAATCCAATCAGCAAGCTAATACCCGCATACAGACGGCAGCTCCCACCACAACCATCAGACACCAAGTTCGTACTGTAAAATCCTCAAAAAAAACCTATGCTAAAGATTCAGCAACAGATCTCATGCTTACACAGCAGACTTGAGGTTCATCTCACTCAATAAAAATATCTAATGTTTAAATCAACTCAACTCATCATCAAATCTGCAAGACAAACCTTTTACTCCAATATCATTGCTGAATGCCACCATGATCCCAGAATAGTGTTTAAAACTATTTTGTTAACTAAAACATAAGTCATTTCCTAATCACTCAGCTGACGCATATGAAAACATCTGTACAATCTTTACAGCGAAAAAAAAGGTCAGATTATGCCACATATTCATAGCTTTATTATTACACACCCGCCTACTGTATCATGTCCTTCTTTTGAAACCATTTCTCTCCAGACGCTGCTGGAGACTGTCTCACAGCTTAACCGCTCCTTCTGTCGCCTAGATGCAATTCCCACCAGACTCTTCAAAGAGGTCTTACCCGTTCTGTCCATTTTCAATAGCTCACCAGCAACTGGCCTTGTACCATCATTTTTCAAACAATGTAGATCCCAATTCACTAAACAATTAAAGACCAATCTCCAAACTCCCACTTCTATGAAAGAGCTGAGAAAAGACTGTCTGCAAACTATTAAATGCCCACATGAGTCTACATGATATTTTTGAAAAGTTCCAATCTGGCTTTTGAGAAAAACATGACCCTGAGTCAGCACCTCCTAGGGTTACCAATAATCCTCTCCTTGCTGCTGATGCTGGTAAAAGGTCTGCCCTGTTCCTACTTGACCTGAAGTTCTGCTTTTGATACAGTTGATAACAGAACCTTAAGCTGCAGTCTTAAAGACATCACAGGACTTACAGACACTGCTCTTAAATGTTTCATCTTCTACCTCTCACTCTCAGACAGACAGTTTCAGTCACTCTTGGTAACTTCTCATCATCTACTGCCATTATGCACTACAGAGTACCGCAAGGCTCTTTCCTAGGTCCTCTTCTATTCTTTTTTTACAAGCTTCCTCTGGGCAGATTAACATTCAATCATAAAAACTCTTTCCATTTTTATACGGATGACATGCAACTCTATGCATCTGTAGGGGCGGGATCTGCAACAGCCTGACTTCTTAAAAAAATGTATAAGACATATCAAGTGCTGGACATCTAATAATTTCCCCTAACTCAGTGAAGAAAAATCTGAAAATCACTGGGCCACTTAACACATCAGTCTCCAGTGACAAATTTCTTAACTAACTATGCCTAACATTAATTATGCTTCTCTTTCCTAAAATTATCCCTTTCAGGTGTTTATTCTTGTCAAGAGCATGAAGACAAAGCTGCTTTCCCGTCATTAGTGCGGATTTCATGTTGCCATCTTTCAAAAATAAAGCTGCTACGACTCCTCACACTCACATTAATGTTGTTCTGGTTCATTTCCTGCATTTTAATTAAATTTTATTTTGTTTTAGCCCGTAACAAAGGAGACCAGGAATCCCATTTCAAGGCAAATTGTGTTTCTCTGTGGTGCCACCTGAGACAGATAACATCACTCAGCCAAACAAACTGAACCAGGGAGGGAAACACTCGATTCACTAATTCAGTTTCCAACATGATTGATGTAAAGTATTTTATTCTGCAGCTCCTCTGTACAGCAAAAATCACCTCTGTCTCTCTACTTTCAAACAGCAACAAAAATATGAATATAAAAACCTGAAAAATCATCTATATGTCCTTCTCACCTGTACTGTATGTCTTTTCTTTGTTTCTTTTTCTTTCTTTCTATCTCTCTGTGTCTCAAGCAGTAGCACTCAGCAGCCAGCTCTCTGCTCAGATATTAATATTTCATGTCACGTCAAATGAGTGATACCAAATAATTAAATTCTTTCTCTGTATTTTTGCAGCCCTTGCAGCATCAGTTCTTTATTTTCTCTTTTTGATTGCATCTTTCTCTCTTGCTATTCATCTTCATTAATTCCTTCTCACCTTTCACCTTTATTTGCATTCAACTATGACTTTGTAATTATTAAATGCAATCAAAAGATTAGACCTCTGAACCCTTCAGGAAACACATTTATTGCACATAATGAGTTGTGCTGAATTTGGTGGTGCGTGGTGTGTAATTGAGAGCTATTAGGTCAAGATTTTGCAATTCATCTGACAGTGATTCCATTTTTTATCACGGGGGGGAGATTAACGTGGCGGATCTACAGGAAGAAGGAACACAAGCTGAGCGACAAAAACAAATTATGGTTGAAAATAATCAGTTACAATTCTGTCATTAGATTGCACTTCACTTGCACACAAGTAGACCTGAGTTGAATTCGAGATCAGTCAGTGACTTGTGATTATCCGTGAAGCAGCAGCAACACTGGATTTTAAAGGGCCCTGTGGAGTTTCCTTGTAAACAAACAAATGTCATGTTTCCGCTCAGTGTCACCATGGTGTGTCTCACTGAGGTCTAACAAACCTGTCGAGTGCATTTCATTCCTCATTAAACATTCACAAAGCCTGTTTTTAAGTATTTTAAATCCAACATTGTTTAAATCAATGTTTACGAGCTTGCAGTCTTTTTACCTTTTCTGGCACATTGCAGCACATCATGGCATGTTATCCCCAACTGTCAGTGGTAAAGTGTGACTTCGGTACACCTCTTAGTCCTAATCAATCAGACTTGCATACTTTTGTAGACCTCAAATATTATGCACATATCTAAAAGGTTTGGTATCGTTAAATTTGTAATGCTAATGTCAGTACAGCATCAAAGTTTTAGTACTGATACAAAAACCTTATTTTTTGTTAACTTTCAGAAAAATAAACTGCATTTCTATTCTGCATTCTGCATTTCATTTTCCATGACCTCTTATCCTGTTAGGGGTCACACCAATTAACCTGCATGTCTTTGGACTGTGGTAGGAAGCCGGAGTACCCAGAGGAAACCCATGCTGACACAGGGAGAACTTACAAACTCCACACAGAAGGTGCTAGCTTACGGCATGCCTCCAACATGCCAAACACTGATCTGTAATTTAAAACGGATTTATTTCTTGTTTTTATTGAAACAAAGTAATGATAACACTTTAAATAATCAGAGAAAGAAAGCGCAATGTGCAAAACACCACAGGAGAAACACTGATTTGTAATCTACAACTGCTTTATTCAGTGCTTTTGATGGCTTTAATCACCTGGTCTGTTTGTTCTGGAGAGGAAGACACCTCGGCTGATAATTCCCGCTAAAAAACCTCCTGAACAATGAACACTGAAGGAATCTCAAATCCTCACTGCTAGATGCCACTAAATCTCCCTTAATCCTACACATTGTTCCTCGAAGACAAATTCAGACTTTTTATGCAGGTATAACTTCTGCCTTTGCTAAGAGATTTCTTTCCATTTGTGCATTTGCAGAAATGTCCAACACTGTTCACAGTCTCAGTCTGGACTGTGCTGTATCAGTCCGAAAGAAATTCATCAAGCTTCTCCATTTCTCAACCACTTCATCCTTCATCCTCCTCAAGGTGTTTTATCCACCAATTGACCTCATTTCCCTGTTTCTCTGAATGGGTGAACCATAATAATCTATTTATAAAGGCTACGTAGAACTGGTGTGATTCATTCTTTGCAGACGACACTGTCCTTTTGACTTAATGGAACCAGTACCATCACAGGTTAATTTTATGTCTTCACTCTCCTCTATCACACTCTCCTCTTTCCTTTCTTTATCCCCTCTCGTGTGTGTCTCTGACAGATTTTTTTTCTCTCTGTTTCCCACTACGCTTCTTCTCGCCATTAATGGAAGGAGGAGGAAGGAGGATGAAAGGAGTCTATCAGATGATTCTTTCATCCGCCGTGCTGTTCTGTTTCAAATATTAATAATCACTTTGAATTATTAACAAACTGCCGGTCTGCAGAGCGTCGGCTTGAATGAGCTGTCACACGCTGGCACAAGTGTGTGTGTGTGTGCGTTCAGGTACATATTCTTGAAAAAGATCTACAACTGAGCTCATGACGGAATAGGTACTTGTGTGTGTACCTGACCATATCGGGCTTAATATTAATCATTAAATGGGACACAGCACATGGATCACAGTGTCAAACTACCAAACTACCACGAAGAACAAATTGAAGAAATCATCAATGACAATATGAAGGAAATAATATACAGCTTA
The DNA here is from genome assembly GCA_026686955.1 of Epinephelus cyanopodus. Taxonomy (NCBI): domain Eukaryota; kingdom Metazoa; phylum Chordata; class Actinopteri; order Perciformes; family Serranidae; genus Epinephelus; species Epinephelus cyanopodus. Next base: position 40,125,407 of record CM048922.1, read on the forward strand.
ATAACTGTGTATACTTTTTTCACAACAACCAAAATCCAGTTTATGATATATTGTTTGATTGCCATTTTAAACACCAACTGATCCAACTGTTTTCTGTTGCACTAAACAAGATGCATTTTACATTTTCTGTTTGACTTGAAAATGAAGTAGATATCTCGACCTGTTTTATACCTACAAGGCAACAATAAAAGAAATAAAAGAAATACACTGGCAGTACTTTCACTCCAAGAACAAACTTACATTATACTGCATTGTTTTTCTTGAGGATCTGAAAGTGGACTTCAATGAATAGTTTGTCATTTTCCGGAAATATGATATTTGTGTTCTTGCTGAGGGTGAGATGTGACAATAAACACTGCTTTAATGTCTGTGTGTTAAGTACAGCACTTAAGCCAGAAGGTGATTAGTTTAGTTTAGCATTAATGGAAACAACTAGCTTTGCTCTCTCCAAAGTCGGAAAAGAAAGTATTTCAATACCTTTCACAATTTTTCTTATTTGCTTGAACACATTTGTCCATTCAGAAGTTACAATTTCAAAGTAGTTCGCACACAGACCTAAACTGGAGACACTCACCAAGATGACACATTTTGTTTGCAAAATGCTCTAACACTCACAAAACATTAAATACATGCAACTAAAGCAAATATTTCCATGAAATAACACCACTGTGTCTGTCAGAATAATGTATCCTTCCAATCAATCACTGCACAATTAACAACAAAATACAAAATACAGCTATCGATAAAATTTGTTTCAACATTAATTTGTACTAAGTGTCTTTGCCATTGATTAAACTTACATGGTAACAGTATGTTCCAAACAAGGCAAGCAGATCACAGCATGCACTTTATTCTCTTCTCTGAAGATGATTTTACTAAGGAAAACAAACCCTGCTACACTCTGCATTTTACATTTTTTTTTACAGTAGATGTTCTGTTGAAATGTCATCATTTTATTCTTGTGTATGGGTCTTTCTGTGCCCATCAATTGGCGTTGACATATAAGACCTACAGGAAGCACCTAGACGAGACAAACTGGGACATTCAATATGGTACAGCTTTTGTACTACAGTCTTTCTTCACCAAAGAACCAATAAAGAAAGGCATCCAAACTACAAATACAACAAATACTTGGAAACAGTTTTTTTTTAATTGTACTGGATCATAGTTTCAAACAGGTGCATCAGGGAATGAGTCATAATTATGCAAGTAATTTCTATCAGCTGTAAAAAGATGTTTCCCTTTGGTACAGCACAGTTATTCCAATAGTGTTATGGGTATTTCTGTGTTAACTGTAACTGAAACAGGGTGTGAAAAATGTGTGAAACCAATGAAAATGTGTAAACACGTTTGTAAGAGAAGACTTCTGTTGTACAGAGAAAGTGATGATGAAGTTCAAGTGGATTTCAGTTTCATTAAGCACATCTTAGCAATTGAGAAAAACTGCAAATCTTGCTAATTAAAATGCATCTCAAGTGGCTTATCTGTACGGAGAAAAGTAAAAACAAGAAAATGTCTTTTCATGGGGAGCTAAACTCCTAAAATACTTCTTGGCAACTTGTGGCTTGTGGTAGTAACTTCAGTCACTGTGCACTACAAAAAACTTCCCACATACTGTATGTTTATATGTGAATTAAACTACTAAGATAGAACAGGTTAATTAGCTTTGCTGTAAGTTATATTGTCATGTCAGCGGTTTCCACTCTTTTTGCTAAGCTTAGCTATCTGGTACAAGCCCTCTGATTAGCACAAAGACATCAGAGTGGTACAAATCAACTAACTTTTTGAATTAAATCAGTGTGTTTCATAAAAGTACAAGAGAGAAATATTAAAGGTCAGACTCACAACAGGCAGAATGGACAAAAACCTAACGACAGTTTTGTCTGGAAAATCTCAAGAATAAGAACAGAATGGTGAGGAAACTATACTGCAAGCAACACTAATAACTTTTAGAGATGTCATATCATTTGTGCCTCAGACAAGGGTTATATTGGATGGATTTTATATTCAGTAGACGTGAGCAGCTGACAGGTCGTATTTGACAAAAATGTGCAGCAACAGTCACGTCGTGAATATTGAAAAATTCTGCTAAATCCAAGGGCTGTTCATTCAGTTATATCATCATGAGCTGAACAAGAGCTTGGCTCTATTTGCATCACAGAGACAGGATCCTGTTTGCATAAGGATATTATCTTGATCCTGAAAGCCTCCTGGGACAAAAAGCTAAACTAGAGAAAATGAAGTCTGCTAATTTGAAATTTCTTCAAAATGAATGTGGGCGAGTTAGCGCTCTTGTTTTCCATCAAGGCTCACTGGACTGGAAAAACCCCACTTAAACCCACTGCTCATCACCAGTAGTGATTTTTACATGTTTTCTGAATGACACCTTTAGCCTCACAGGGATGAAAATATTATTTCATCCACTGGACTGCGTGACTCTGATGAAGACAAAATCTTTCATCAGGCTTCTCACAAAAATATTTTCAGCCGTCTACTTTCAAAGCTCAGCATCTCTGTGACCATTTCCTGCCCATGAGCCTGTTGATCTATAGACAAAGATTCACTGTGAGTCACTCTGAATCAAAACACACAGAGAAAAATAATGGAACATGCCCTTCACTGCAGATGAATGCTTCTTCTCAGCATAACTCCTACTGTGAATAATGAAAACCTCTTAAAAATACACCTGTAACCTGCAGCATTAAAGCAGACCATGTGAAGCAGACCTAACCCTACAAACACAACGATACAAGCAGGAATTCAATGTGATCAGAGTGAAAGGAGTGTTTGCCCACACTGCTTTCAGCTTCATAAATGGAGAAGCCTCTGGTATGACGGCAACACGTAGAGCAACCAGCTGTGAATGTTTTATTTGAACTCTTACTCAGTTTAGTTTGGTTGGACATATTTGCAAAATGAGATAGTAGTCCTTGATCTGTCAACTGCTGTTTGCAACATGATGAATGAACAACCAACATGAAGAAGTGAAAAATGTTCAGAATACTTTGAAGTTTGGACATCTACAAGGTTCATGCAAGTGAAGACACTCAAGTTGCTCATGAATGACCTTTTCTCACAGCCAAAAGCTCCAAAACTGGCGAGTTAGGCCAAAGATATACTTGATTTTTACCCACCACGACTGTAACTACTTACACAAGTACAATGTGAGTTACTGGAGGATTCTGTGAGGGATCACACCAGAGAGCTCTCAGATTTGCATGATGTGAACAGCAAAACTGGAGACTAGAGCTGCCCCCAACTAAGAATTTTCCTAGTCAACCTATAGTCATCATTTAGGGCCATTAGTCGACTAGTCGCTTGCATGTTTACGGTATTAATATAATTATTAAATGATATATTTTGGTGGTTTGAGTTGAAGGTGTGAGAAAGAATAGTATCAGTAACATTGTTAACACTGTGCTACATTACAGAGAAATACAAACTGTACTAATGAACCTTCATTAATATAGGCCTATAATTTATCTCCAAGTGCACGTCACACACTGAGCGAGCCGCCTGTTAATGACGCTGTGGGCTAATGGGCATGTAGCTACTTCCATGTTTCACATGATACGTCATGTCTGTAGTCGACCAATGAAGATGAGTTTACATATCACCTTGGGTTCGTCCTTCACCTTCTCAAAATGATCCCACACTTTGGATTTCCTGCCCGACATGTTATTAACTAGCCTGTGGAATAACCGCAGGTACCAGCCCTGGAAATTAACCTGACTCCTGTCTGACTGCTGAGCGTGGACACTTCCTGTGTCTGTCCTTTCAAATTAAATTCCCACATGGTCCAGTCATATAGGTTTTTATTTATTTTGTTTTTGCGACTAAGGGAACAATGAAATCTTGCCGACTAATAACCTTTTAGTCGACTAACGTTTGGTCGACTATTAGGGGGCAGCTCTACTGGCGACACTTGAGGAGGTAACTCTTTTATTATGCTGCGTTCCAGGCAAGTTTCTGAGCCTGTAAGTCGCCACTTCAAGTCACGACTCACAACTTCATAGCGTTCCAGGCAAGTCACGCCAAACTCTCAAAGCAACATGGTGGACAGTGCGGCGTTTATGTTTGTTTATGATCACTTCAGTCACCAAAGGAGCCGGTTCCTTCCTCATTTGAGCGAAACGGAGGAGGAGAAACAGCACATAAGTTCGCAGATGCTGTTATACTTTTTATTTTCCATTATCTGTGTGTTTGGAAACGTATTTTGTATTGATTTATTCTTGCACTGGAAACTAGCTGTTAGAGCGGCTGCCAATAACACATTAACATTAGGGTTATTTTATGTCTGTTTCTCACCGTGTATCACCTGCATCAACACCGCATCCATAGGGCTGCCACTGTTGTTTAGAGGATTAAGGTAATTGTTTTAGAGGGCTGTGTGACGTCAGAAAGCGTAACTGGAAGTACATTAATCTGGTACGAGTTCACAAGTGGTAAGTTACGGGTTTGACTGCCATTCCAGTGCACTTTCACCGGTAGAAGGTTGTAAAAAGACGAGTTACAGGTTGCCTGGAATGCGCCATTAATTCTGAAATCACTGTAGAAAAAGCAACAGTGGCACCATTGTAGATAATAAGGCCCTGAACTCTGGCACAAAGTGACAATGGCAAGTATGCTTCCCAAACTGCCCTACAGTTCAAGTGCATGTTGAATCTTGCAAATGCATAGTGTTAATGTCCAAGAACGTGCACAATCAACACTTCAAATGGACGCAGGGTATACGAGGCAGCCATCAAGTGCACGATTGCGTAATTTAAAGCAAGTATATCTCCAGCCTACTTGATTAAAGCTAGAGAACGATTACAGTCATGATAAAAGAAGCCAACATTTACTGACAGCAAGAAAGAGGAAATGAACAGTCATAAGGAACAGATCTATACTCCTACACAGCAACCAAAGCCTTTCAGAACAATCTGTAACATCTGTGTCTCCCTCTGTTAAAACCGAGTCATGATAATCCTGAAACAATAAGTATGGTAATATGTGTTTTTTATTACTGCAGCTCGATTGGTTAGCTATCAAGTTGAAACTACCACACTGGATCACTGCTTGCTACGATATCTGCTGTTTATGAGAGGATCACTTTCCTGCATCTCTACAATGGAGGTAAGGAGTGCAAAGGCCACGATTATGAGGAGAAGACCCAATTTGAAAAATGCTTTCCGTTAGGCTTTTGAATAAACAACTAATACTGTTGTTTCTCTTGTGAGTACAGCATTTAATAGCTAACAAAAGGGAAGCCTGGTAGCGACAGCATCTGCTGAGACAGGCTTTGCCATCAGAACGAACAAGACCAAGGTGATATGCAATCCACAACGTGCATCCCGGTTTCTGTTATTTTCTGACTCATTTTCATGAATTAAAGACACATTATGATGATGTCACTTACAACTTTGTCGCTGCTTTTGCTAATTTCTTGTTTGTTTGTCTGCTTACTTAGGAATACTGCGGTGCAGGGAAGGGATGGGGAATGTGATGGCACTGAAATAAAAAGATGCGGGGAAAGAAATGAAACCAAGACAGACCAGACAAAGAGATAAGGAAAAGGAAGAGCGGACACACCCTTTGGAAGCCTAAAACCAATTAACCAGAAGATGTCTATATGACCCCAGGGGAAGAGAAAACAAAGGAGTTGCAGGCGATCGATAGATTTAGAGGCAAAGGAAATAAAGTACACCTAGATGGAAATAGACAAAGCAGCCTAAACCTGAGAACACTGGAGAGGAATTGTGGACGATCTGTACTCCACTAGAAAAGAAAAGGTGTAAAGTGGAGTGTCAGCACTTAAAACACTGATGAATTAATGTTGATGTGTATTGAAATAAAGCCCAGTGTTGAACTACTCGAAGTACTGGGCACTACTGTCTCTGAAAAGCATCATTAGAGAGCAGAACCCTTCATTTCTGCCAAATCTGCTGGATAAAAGTCACTTTAACGATAAATCTTTTGTCTCTTTGTGTCTCATCCACTCCCTCCCTCCGTGCTCCAGTGGCATAGATAAGAACCTATTTATCTGTATCCCTCCACAGTGTCAGCTCTGTGTGTCTTTGGCGGGAAGAGCTCTTGAAGGAATGCCCTTCTCAGTGGCAATCACAATCCAATTCACGGCCACCAGCTGCTGCAGAGGTGCTGCCACAGTGTTATTATCACAGCTCTCCTTCGGTGACATCATCAGCCCTATTCTTCAAGGTTTTTAAGAGTCTCTGAAAGCAATCCAGCGAATGTACGATTATCTCTGCCTAGCCCAAAGGGGATTCGAGTGAGCTGCAGGAGGGATTATGAGAACATGTATGCTGATGTTGAACAGTAGATTCAGAGTGTTGGCATGTATTATGAGGATTACAACGATTACAGTTTTGACATAAACACTTTAGGAATTCAATCAAGAATGCCTACAGAGCTGCTTTTGCTTTCTGGCAGCCAAAAGAAGTATTGTACACACTGAGTAAAGCATAACAAGTAAGCCTAACTCTGAGTCTGGCCTGAATGTAGAAACACTCCACAGACACAGTTGTGTGCATAATGTTCCTAACAAGCTACAGCTACTTTAGGTTGGCTCTTCCTGGTGATAACCACGGGGTGTGTTTCCATACACCTCTTTTTTATACACATTTTCAACTTGGGCATAAAGATACCTGAGTAGAATCGCCAAACATTCAAATTGTTTGTTTTTTTTATACACTTGGTCGAGGTGAAAATTTGGTGTTTTGATAAAAGTTGAAAACCGAAAAGTGCAATGGGAACAAATTCAGTGAATACATGCTGACATACATTATAGCACTGTCATAGGCCAGAGCAAGCTCTCTTCATCGTCTCTGAATGGCTGTTAACATGCTAATATAACTCGGAGCTGTTATGTCCCCTTTGCACTTCCTTGTAATACATCCATTACTTTCCTAAATCTATGGTTTGTCTGGCGCTCTTTTAATTACGTTATATGATGGCAACAGTTGCCTTTCACGGTGGTATGATTAGGCGCCGGGCTGTGTCAGTTTGTAACGCTGCTGGACGGCACCGGTCATGGCAGTATGATGCACGGACAGACAGCATCAGTTCATAACATGTCCAGATGGCACCTGACCCAGCAGTACGATATGCCACAGGATGGCATCAGTTTGAAATCCTGCCAGTATTGACGTCTGAAAAGTCCCTACTGGGCAGGCGGGAGGGACAGCATCAACACATTCTCACTCTGACCTTGTCGCATATCAAAGTTTGGTCATGGACTTTCCACATACAGATACGATGTGAAAGATACCCTGGGCACATTTGATGTTCTGGGACGTCATGTTCTGCCTGTTTAGTGCATTGTCTTCTTTCAAACGCTGCAGAGCACAACTAAACTATAACAACAACCAGCTGTGTATCATGCTGACATTAAAGTCTGATGCCGTAAGTCATTGCCCAAGCGCCAGATTTCAGTGACTTTGGAGTGAGACCGGGTTGATAGTGTAGGGTCCAACATACCCTGGACTTTAATCCAGGAGCCAGGTAATTGCTTCCTGTACACCAGCCTTGTGAAGATCTCCTCAGAGGTTAAATACCTGGGTTTTTTCCACACCAGCTTGTCAGACTGGTTCCAGCCTAGTCAGACAAGCATGAACTGATGAAGCCTCTTGGATAAGAGGTGAAACATCTTCTAAGACAAAACTAAGTCCAGTTGCATTCGATTCAATTGCCTTGAGATAAATATGACCTGGATAAATGAGAATATCCACAGGCATCTTCCCGTATGACTGTAAAGCCAAACCCTGATGCTTTTTTCTAAACCCAACCACGTGCTATTGTTGACGTCACAGTGTTGGTTACCATGTGCTTTGTTGCCCAAACCTAGCTTTGTGCTTTTTTTGATGTGTGTTGGTCACAGTGCCCAGGAATGTCAACAGCAGACGCAGGAGAGTATCTGCCGCTAATATATGTAGGCGCAAAAGCCCAACGACAAAGCAGTGAGATGTGTCGACTTATGATGAGAACTCGTTGAATACTCGTGTAACAGTGATAAATGGAGAAGCACATAAATTGCATTTCCTTTTGTAGATTTTCTGAAAATTGAGCTTGAACGGAAACCCAAACTAACTAAAAAGAACACTCTGGGGCTCAAGTCTGAAACCATTAATGTGCAGTGATTTAGTACTGCACTTAGTTGGAAAGACTTGAAAATGAAAATGACTGATCATATACAAAAGAAAAGAAGCCAAAATATCTTGCATGATAGCAACGTTTTTTATTAGACATGCCACCAAGATTGTCACCTAGTTTTCTTTGCTAAATATCTGAGGACACAGAGTAGAGATGATTTTCTCAAGATTGACAAGTCTCTCAGAGCCACAGAAGACATTATGCAACAGTTTTAAGGCTATACAGTAGGTTACTGTTCATGACCTGAGCTGATCTTGGTGTTTGACATTGCTGGAAGGTGGTGATGGCAGTTGAGGCTATTTGTTCTGCCCAAAACAAGAAATCAGTTTGGATACTTTAGATCCCTGTAAGATCATTTCTGATGGTAAAGACATTTTGTCCACTACCATCATCCTGTCAAAGTCAAACTGACTAACACTTTGGCCAATCACAAACGTCTTAATGTGTGTGAGAACTTTTGTGCATATACACTAGGCATGTCCAAAGTCTTCACCACTCTTAGGCCAGAATTTCCACCTGCGGCACATCCATGACTACACAAGTTATCATAAGCAGCAACAGCATCTTGTCTTAGATCCCTTTCATATCAGTATCACAAGTACTGAATTGCAAATATAGAGACAAACTACAAAAACCTGGAAAATAAATGCCAAAAAATATCCCATTGACTCTGCGGTTTATACGTGCCAGGAGTAGCAACAAAGAGCTGAAATCAAAGGCGAAGAAATACCCGAGAAATTTTTTTTTTCCATCTTCAGACAAGAGCACAAGAGAGCGAGGGAAGGAGGTTGATATTGAACAGGAGGGTGTCAAAGCGATGAGGTATCAGGCTTTCCAAGCTCTTCACTCCTGACATATTACTCACAAGTGCTGATCCAGGTGGGTCATGTGGTGCCTATAAAGCACTTTGGGAGTCTAAACAAGGACTCAGAAGATGTGGTGTGTCAAAGAGCTTGAAAACGGTTATTCTTTCATGTTTACCGCAGCTCTGCATACTGTGACACAGTGCAGGTCCTTTCATATCCTCACTGAACTCTGATACAACATTACACAAAGCAAAGACTCAAAAATGTTATTCATGTATTTCAACCACTTTAAGTGCCAGGTAAGATTTGATTTAACATGTTAAAGTTGACTCTAAAAAGTTTGGCTTCATGTAAGTGATCATTTATCTTCACAACGGTTGTTTCCAGCAAGGCTTTCTCTAAATACTGGCGCCAGTGGTTGCTGGTGATACCTGGATGAGGTGATGCCCCCACGGCTGCTGCCGACTCCTTTCACAGCAGGAGTCCTACTTGCCACCAGCCAGCTGCTCCAGGTAAAAACAGCCAAGGCTCTGCAGGAGGCAGTTACGAGTTTCCCTGCTGCTGCGGCAACCACAGCTCAGCGAGCCACGCCGGCCCAGCAGCTCACTAGGGCTCCAGCAGGGCCGTAATTGTCCTAACTATGCATCATGGGACATACTCAACCTGGCTGCAAGGAACCAGTTTAAGAGCTGGAGCATCTTCCTTCCAGGAACTGTCTACAGTATCTTGTTCACTGGTGAAATGATCATTGGGAAAGTTAACTCAAAACTGAAGAAATCACACTGTTTTCAAGGAGCAAAGGTCGAGGATCGAACATATACCATCGATACTTCAAAGGCACCCCATAGTGGCACAAGTCACATGCTGGGACTAATGATATCCCAAGGGACCAACTGGAACTCATACACTCATCTGTCTGTGCGACAGCTCTACTGCAGCCGCCTCCACTGTCCATACATTTATGCTTTCAGATGTGTATAACTACCTCCAACTAAACCAGTCATTATCTCCAACTTTGCACACTGCACCAATTTACATTATCTCATTTCAGTTCAACCCATTAGTGTTTCCCCACAGTCTGCCCATTTCACAGGCTTTAAAAATGTCCCCTCTTAACATATGTTCTCTGACCGATGAGACATTCATGGTCAGCCGACTCACAGACGATCATAAATAGGATGCTCTTCTCATTACTGAGACACGGTTGCACAGTGATGCACAAAGCTGTGATTACCTTGCATTAAGCGATCTTGTGGCTGCTTTTAACTATAATCTGTTGAAAAGTGCAAACACTGCTGCACCACTGAGAACTGAAATACTCTCTGGCTGGATTTAAGCTCCGTTGAGAAATGTTGGCACTGTAAGTCAATTAAAAAAGGAGTGCTGTAAAGCTGAGTGGAGAGGGAGAAGAACTCAACTCCAGACTGACTGACGCAGCTACAAATCTGTGCCCCTGAATTACAACAGAATCATGAAACCAGCCAGAAAACTCGACCTCTCAAATGTCATTAACAGCCTTTAAAACGATCAAAAATTCCTCGTCTCAACACAGTGATTAATCCTCAAGCTTTTTATACAAAGTTATTTTCCAACATTAAAAGGATTTTGCCAAATACTTCAGAGACCAAATTTCATATATCAAAGAAACTATCCTGAAAAACCACTCCAACATACACTGTGACTTTAATGACAGTCCATGTGTTGAGTCACATTTAAACATTTTCCAATCTATGAAAGACTTTAATCCTTTATTAGGTTCCCGTTAAAAGAGAACAATCAAGACCCTACTGTACACGTCTTAAGTATCTCAAATCTTAAACAATTGAGAAAGTTGTTTATCATCAATTTTATTGTTACCTTGTAACCAAAAACATAAACGACAAACATATATAACCCGTTTATGATTAGGGTTTTGGAGTATTGAGTGTTTGAGCATGTAAAAAACCTTATCTTGTTTCAGATCCCGTTCATGAGTGTTTGATTTGTTAAGAGTACTCCAAAAGAAACCAGGATACTGTTGCATGTTTTTCTACCTTTTCCTACCTTTATTTTACCAGGTTAGTGCCATTAAGATTAATGATCTCATTTTCAAGGGAGACCTGGCCAAAACAGTAGCAGCAAAAAAAGTTACAGACAAGACACAACACAACAAATACATTAAAAGTAGTATGAATCCAGCAGCGGCACAGTCTCACTTCTGGAGCAACACGGTCTCTCTCCGAAGTTGTCGAAACCCAGCGTTTGGGCAGTGACATGCGGCGTCAGACACCAATGAAAAAAGCCGTCTTGTAACATCAGCATGATACATGGCAGGTCCGGCGACGTCAGGGAGAAACAAGGTCAAGGTGACGAAAGTCCAAGTGGGTTGGATGGGAGGGGTGATGGATGGGTCCAACAATCATCAGCTTTCACCGAGGAGAGCAGTGTTTGCGTCCTGTAAGATTATAAAGCCAAACTCCGTTCGTTTTTCCTAAACCCAACCTTGTGCGTTTGTTGTCGACGGAAAGAGACTGTATGTAAACGTGAAATTTCCTGTGAAAACTAAATGCATTTCTGGACTTGTATCTGGACGTGGAAAGTCTGCCACCAAACGTTGATATGTGACGAGGTTGGAGTGAGAATGTCCTCGGAGTTCGTCCTCGGTAATAAAAGAGGGTGTGTATATTCTTTCACTGCTGCCCTGCCCTGTGTGGTGGCAGTGACAGTGGCTGGCTGACACCAATCAAAGTGGATGACAATATTATAAAAGTAGAGTGGCTTCTCTGAGGAATAACGTGGCTACGTAGTGCCTGTGTGGTTGTGAGGGACAGAGAAAAAGAGACACGGACGCGCTCAGAGCAGAGAAGAAACTAGCAGTTAGGCCAAAGCTGTCATGTGGAAGTAAAAGTCATTCAGTGTTTCATGTTTCCTGTCACTGTCATTTCCCATTGCCAATTTGTTTTTGTTAACATCACAGGCGCCTGTACAAATAGAATGCAGAAATCAGTAACCGGGTTACCAGTATTTTTCATGTACACAGGGATTATGAATAACCTGGTTTCTCTGTGCTCATGTAAACACCACATCCTGAACATGATGATAAGCAGTGCTGCGTGCCGTAAGGTGGTGTGTCTGTGTCTTTGTCTGTTTTCTCCTGTGTGCCTCTCCAGGTGTCCCCCCTCCTAATGCAGAGAATGGTTAACTGCACCAGTGCTTAATTTGCTCATTAGGAGCATGCGATGTAAGAGGACTGGAGACAGGTGAAGATAGTAGGCTCATTTGAGATAAACTGCGCCTCGCCTGGAAAGCGGATGAGATCAGGCGGCTGCAGCAGGAAGTGGTGACAAAAAGCTGAGGTGAAGTCGGACAGTTTCCAGCAGCTTTCAGTCCGTACAGGAAGTCACAGAAACACTCACATCCTGCCAGATCTGATGCGGACTTATAACAATATTATCAGACACATACATCAGCTTGTTCGCAGTCTACAATTGTTTTAATTCTGACAGAGTAGGCTTTTAAAATCCTTCACATGCGTTCTGTAATTTATGTTCATGGATCAACCTCCATTTTATATGAATTCAAATCAGCATCTTATCAGTTTGCTGCTGCAGAGCAGACCTCACGCAAGAGGAAAGAAATGCAAGACAGCAGCATTCATTCGTCTTTCTTTTATTGTTAAGAAATTCCTTTATTCTGTTTTTACTCAGTTCTTGGTGCATCCCCTGAGCCTGTGTGGGGAACATAACACCAGGATGAGCCTCAAACGGGTGTTTCATATCCATGTGAACACAATGTGACTGTAACATCTGAATTAACAGGCCTGAGACCCGTGTAGGTGTATCTGAAAATAATTTGGTGATATCAATTTTAGTAAATATGACATCTGAGTCCATTTGTGACTTTTTATACCACAAACTGATTTACAGGGGGACGATTCAAAAACCAAAATGAACTTTAGTTGTATCATTACTTAGGTGCTATCAAATAATGCATCGAGACACCTGCAAATGCAAATCCCAGCCATCTGTGAAAGAAACACCAAAACACAGGAGAACTGAAATTCATCTGTAATTATCTAATTTCATAGGTCCGCCCTGCTTGGCTAAAATTTCAGCAACAACAATCAGCATAGTAAAATTTAATCAAACCCCATGATGATAATGCTTCATTTCCCCAATTACCCTTGAAAATGCAGACGTCCATTTAACTTCCTCTTCTAATCCCAATGAGCCTCGTTTCTGAACGATCTAACTGACCATAAACCACTGAGATGTCCTTTTAATGGCTAATAAGGTGAAGTTGTTCAGTGAGTTTGGAGTTCCCACTGTTCTGTCATCCATCCCACTCACAGCAGTCCCACGGGTCACACACACACCCACACACACACACACACACACACACACACACACACGCTTCAAACACATGCTTTTTATTCAGACTCAGAATCAAAAGCCCACTTTATTAAGACAATCAGGATCCAATCCAGAGAAAAAAGACTCGAGTAGCGCTGAGGAGCACAAGTGGACACAACAAACAACACAACCCTTTTACACACACACACACACACACACACACACACACACACACACACTCACATCATGAACTCACCTTCAGGGATAATCGCAGCAGTGAGAATTAATTATTTTGACGCCTCTAAATCCAACAGAATTCTTCTTTTTCAGTTTAGTATCACAGTCATCGACGGGTCGTGAAATACTGCAGGCACTGCGAGGTGGCTGCAAAGCCTCGCGGGAAATGTTGCCTTAATCACATTTTGTGTGTGCATCCATATTGTATTTTGAATTATCTATACTTAACGCCTAACCCCAAACTGTCAACACATCTTATCTTGGTTTTAATATCAAACCTGAGCCTAAATCCCAAACCATGAATCATGAATTAGAAGACACACTTCCTTTAAGGCTGCAAATAAAGATTTTCTTTTTCTTTTCAATCTGATAATTAAGACTGATCAGTTCATTGTTTGACAGAATTGCTCTAATGTCTGCAAAAGAAAATGTGAGTGTGCCTTCACTACCAGTGCCATTAAACCACTGCAGAGGAAGAGAGTCCAATGAGCCATTTAGAGAGTTGGATAAAGTACTGGATTTTGGGGCACTGTTGGATTTGTTTAACAAAATCACAGGTCAAGGTCTGTTGCTAGGTCAGACAAGGACATAAGTGTTTGGAAGATAGTTCCTGGGTGTCACACAACATAGCTTCAAGAAGCCAACAGCAGGGACTTCAGTACAGACGGACATGTCATGTCCACGATATTAACTTTCATGAACAAGGCAAAACGATCCAAATTGAGGCTTCTGGTCCCTAAAAAAGAAAAAAGTAGAGATTGAAGAAGACGAGACCATCAGTCAGGGACATTTGATGGTGTGGCACCTGGTGAAGAACACAAAACTGGGTCCTTTTCTGTTAGACATCTCTGTGTTTAAGTGACTTTTTGCCCACCAAATTTAAGCCCTATTCGGACAGGATTAGTTTAACGTGGAGACATGTGGTAAAGTAATTATCACCAGGGATTTTAGTCCCATCTGAACGCGCCATGTCTGTAATCATTACGGATAATGTCAATAAAAATTACGGCAACTTTTACCTTCTGTAAAACAGTCTCGATGATGGAGGCGCTTGAAGAAGCATTCGGTGTTGTCGTGAAAATGGACATTCTTCTAATGGTAGAATTACGGAGATTTCTTGTCCTGTGCGAATCGGACATTTATATTACAGACATCCTGTGGTAAACTGACATTAGTCCACTTCCCTATGTAAAACTAATCCCATCCGAATAGTACTTTTGTTTTTTTTAGCAACCTGCTGCTGTGTTTTTCACCAGGGATAGTGCAATGAAATGTGATTGGTTTGGGGTTTTTTTAAACCAAGAAATCATCATTTTTCAAGCACTTTTTAGCCACCAAAAGCAGGTATTTTAAGGCAAAACTGAAATCAGAAAGATCTGTGCCTCTTCCACATCTGCATTAGCTTAAAATCGTGTGTGGACACCCACTAATTAAAGTTCATTTCTCACTTGAAGAGCAGATCTCCAGAGCTATGACTCACCAGGCAATTTCTTTTTGGCCATTGTCTTTATAATGTCAGGACTGTGGGGAGTTTAGCCCTGAGTACTTCTCGACCTCAAAAATGAGTCTCACCTCATCCATTCTTCGTCACACATAGCAGCAACAGAGTTCTGTTTATGCAGCAATGGTGAGGAGAGGAGTCAAGGATCGTCTAAGTATAACAGGAGACGGGAAAGTTATCTGAGGTTCTGCTGAGGTCAACTGTAAGAGGGGCTGATTCCAAAGATCACCTTGCATAAACACACTCAAACTGTTAAACCTGAGCGAATGCCGATGCTGGGTGACCACCATGGTCCCTGCCTTGTTCTCTTTTCAAAAACAGTGATTCAGTTATTTTTTGTTTGTGCGTCAGCACCATGCAGAGGAGCAAGAAAAGAACACATGACAAAAGTGACATATTTACAAAAGGCCTGCCATTTAAAAGAAATGTCAGCTTTGATCACAACCTGTGAATCTGCAGCTGTCAAACAGTTCCCACTTACAGGGTTTAAAAGATCACAGGAGTGGGATGTTGAGGAAGCTCCTCACGAACATGGCAAACATGACAGCATCTGAAGGTACCACTATAACTACATTCTGAATTTATCTTCCTCATACGCACACATACACACAATTGTAATCACCTCTTGTCTCTCTGCAGTGTTCCTCACGTTCTTCTCTTTTATCTAAACTGACTGTTTGAGCTGTTACAGGAACTTCCTTAAAGGCAGCTCCAGTTGTTGTGCGCTGATTATTTGCCAAACCGGTCATGCTGTTAGTTTTCATCGTCACAGTGATTCATTTCTCATCCTCAAACTAGTTTGCCTTTTTATTTTTTCAAAATTTGAAGTTATAGGGCCCCGGAAAAGCTAATTCGACTCGACTGTGACATCACTAAGAATTTTTCACGTGCAGAATATATTAAATATAGCAATTAATTACGACATGGAAAACAGTGCTAGAATGACACCAAACAGCAGCGTCATACTGGACATGTAGCGAGCAAGCTAGCAACTAAAGCTAGCTTATTTTTAGCATAACAAAAATCTTTAACATCGAACTGTTGTGCTCCAGGTTCAAATTATTTCAACTTTAACCCAATTTGCCATCGACCACATTCAATCTGTTGACAGCAGGAAAAAAATCACGGTTTCCCACACATTCACTTATGTGAGGCAGCCTGCCACAATTAAAATATCACCACATTTTGATTTTCTACTTTTGGAGCAGAACTGTTTATTAGGAGAGTTCTTGGAATATATTCGAATATAAGTCGTGCTCTCTGCTTCTGAGGTAAGCTATGGGTGGAAATCACTTCACATGGTATCTTCGGCAGCTAAGTACTAAACATACAGCCATTTACATCAGCGAAGGCAACTACGCTGGGCTGCAGTCTTGAGCTTGGGCACAGAACAGCTCTGTCCATGCAATCAGCCATTCAGTCTTTACTAAGTCACTCCTGTGAAAACTTGCTGTCTTCATATGTAATCTTGTCATGTCAACTAACAAATCAACACGCAATGTCTGGTGACTGGTGTTGGTTATTCACTGCTTCACACTCCTGCAGCACAGAGCGTACTCTGAGAACAGACGGAGCAGCAGAACCAGGCACACAAAAAATGAAACTTGACCGTTTATTACGCTGCATCTAAAAGTTTGACTGATAAATCATCTACCCCGTGACTCAAAACTCCTCAAACTGCTGCTGACAAAACAGGAAGAGTTCTGTCTGTGCCGCATTCAGTGACCCACAAAAAAGCCCAAATTTAGAGAGGGGGCACAGACTGATACACAAGGACACACAGGAAGAAAACAAACACCTGAAAGTTAGGCCTCCAATCTCAGTTTCCAGAAGGTCAGCACAATGGTATTCATTTGCTATTCACTCCTCTAAACTCAATGACATAATATATAATTCATCACTGCCTTCAAAAGTGATGCATGAGAGTGTTTTCTGATCTGATGCCCTTCTCGACAGAACAACATAGTTTGTCACTGTCTTCAAAAAGCATAAAAATGGCAGCAACACTCTCCTTAACCCGAAGTGATTCATATGACAGTTTTGTTTTTCTAGATCAGTGGTTAAGAATTGGATAGACTAAGGCATTAATGTTCATTTTTAGACTCAACATGAGATTGTGTCACATTGTTTGTCGGAAAACAGAGATGTTCTGTAAAAAAGTCACGCGTTTTGTTGACCCATCAACAAAACGCTCACTTACCCCAACGTCCTCCCTAACATTCTTCTTCCTACTTCCATCTTTGCCTCACAGGTAAACCAGGACAGTCTTGGTACTTCTATGAATCATGTTGGCACAGAGCTGAACTCTCAGTACTACTAAAAGAGCTTCAGCCACAAAGGAAGGTCAGTGTAACCTCATCATGTCTCTGGACCTCAGGCCACTCTTTCTGCATTTCACTGACAGACTCATCGACTCACTGACTGAGTGGCCTCCACCTCAGAGCTTAAAGCCATCTACAAGTGTTTGTCCCTGACACATTAATGCGGAAAATGTCACATCCAATACAAAACAGAATGTACAGGTTTGTTCTGCATACCTTTTTTCCATGTCTTTAGGCCTGTGCTCCAATTTTTGTTTTGTATTTGTCTATTGATCGGTGCTAGAGATTAATCCGTTTCTCCTCCAACACGGATTTATTGGTTGCTTTAGTTCTTTGTTTGTGCACCTCCAGCCCGACACAAGTGACCGATTTGATTGTATCCGACAAAAAACATTATGTGTACACACAAAAAAAAATCCAAACTCAATCTCCTTGTAATTGTCCATGGTGCAATTTCAGATTGTATAAAACTGACTTCCTCTGTTTCTGTCTTTATCACACATACACACACACCAATATCACAATCCCTACTGGTAAAAATAATAAAGTGTCAGCGAGAGAGACATCTTTTTCTTCGAGTACATTCTCAAAAACAGCGGCTGAAAGTAATTTCCCCTGACGCTGTTAGCTGCGGCAGTGAAAGAAAATGGGAGCAGAGGGAGAGAGAGAGGAGACTCAGTGTGTCTCTGAAGATGTTATTTCTACTCCACGACAATAACCCAGATACTTTAACAAAGAATGAAACATTTAGTAAACACTTCCTTTTCATTCAAATGTTAATCGCTCTTTATGACTGAGAACAGGTCACTGGATGTTGAACTGTCAGTGCTGGTAAAGTGAACTTTCACAAATAGTTCATACACACACTTAAATATCGCAAACAGTAACAGACAGAAATGCTATGCAGCCTTGACAGTAGACAACAGGTGGAGAAATATGGATGCTGCTGCAAAGAAGCTACAAATACTAATACATGGATGCTTCACACACATCTTCAGTCTGACAGCACAGAAGATATATACAATTAGCACAGTTATAAGATTAGTGTCACCAATCAGCCCTGTCCCTGAAGAAAAGTTACAATACCTTACATTTGTGCACGTCAAGGGATGTAACAATTACCGATATTACGGTAAATCTCGGTTAATTTTTACACGGTAAGAATTACCGTTTATGTTTAAATGAATTGCATTATCGCGGTGGATTATCAGGATATGTAGTAACAGCCTCATTCAAGTTTCGCGATGCAGGTGCTGCGTGAATGTGTAGCATGTGTAAACACAAAGAATGAAAACATGGTGGAAGGTGGTGATAGCGGCACTCAAGACATTTTCCCCCCAACTGAACGCACAAAGTCTGAGGTCTGGGCGTACTTTGGGTTTCTGAAGGATGCCGAGGGACAGCTGGTGGAGGACAACTATCCTGTGTGCAGAACATGCAGAAAGAAAGTTGCTGCGAAGGGTAGCAACACTACAAACATCATCAACAGCTTTATAGCCAATGCAAGTTATGCCATGCAAACGTCAGTTACTGTGTGAGGGACTTCGGTTTTACTGAGATTGTCATAATGTGTAACTCTCGATTTATACGAGACATTTGAGCCGTATCTGTCCTCCTAAACGGCGACTAGGTTTTCCGTTTTCATTTAAGACACTTAGGAGCTAATACTAGCTGAGTAGCTAATAGCCGTATTAGCAGCTATGTTGCTATGTGTTTCAAAACGAAACAGAGCTGAAAACACTGAGCAGAGCCGACAGAATATAAACCGACGTAACGTAACGCTAATTGAGATCAACTATGATTGAATCACTGTGATTATGGTTATTGTGTGGTGAGCTAGAATCGATATAGACGGCCAGTTATGCTTTCTCGACATAAGCTCAAGGAAACAACATAAACGCTGTCGTGTTAACCTTTAACCGAGAGCCTTAATGGGGGCTCTCGGTTTTATAAGGTTAATTAAATTCACTGCTCACAGTCTTGACATAACACACACACACACACACACGAGAATATGCACTCCTTTTCTCATACAGGTAATCCTCTCACTCACATGCACACTTCTAATGTGTGAATTATTCTGTGTAATGACCACTGCCTTTAGGGCTTTTTTGGTTTCTCCTGCACATTTGTAATATCTATTCTATATATTGTATGTTTTTTGTTCTACTCTTGCATTGTTTTGTTTTATATATATTTTTCCCACGTGCTAATAGTTAAATAATATATAAATTGTTTACATATTTTGCTGACTATTAAAATGTACCAGACAAATAAGCTTTGTTCCTGCAATGTGTTTACATATTTTGTTCATCTAAAATAAATTTTTCTGTTGCTGTGCCAATCCCTTGCCCCTTTAATTTGGAAGTTTCAAGATTTTGGCTGTTAACATTTTAGTATGATAAGGAAGTTACAAGATTTAGTGAAGTTATTTCAATGTATCTATTTTTTGAGCGCTTAAAAAAATATCGCGATATTATCGTTCACTGTGATAATTTGGTCACTATAATCGAGATATCAAATTTTCCATATCGTTACATCCCTATGCATGTCATACATACAGTGTATCTATCAGTATCTGTATCATATCAGCGTTTCTAAAGTGACATAGTGTATGAGCTGACTCTATTATTTGGGAGGTGCAGGTGATGGTGGATAAAGTGACACTTAGGCTTAATGCCTGCCGAGCTGCAGACCGCTGTCTCAAACCAGGAAACAACAACAGCACTTGTTTATTGACGAGCCACCACTGCGTTTTCCAGCAGCTCTTTAGCCACCAAATGTGTTTTTTTGTTCGTTTGTTTTTTAGCGACCTGTCGATGCATTACCAGCCAGGATAGTGTCACAAAAAGTGGCTGCTTTTTACCAAGGCTGGCCTGTGTTTCCTGCTGCGACAGTGCCATTAAAAGCAGTTGTTTTATACAGAGACGTCGTCGGCTCCTCCAGCCTTCATTGTTCCAGCAAAAATGGGTTTTTAAGCCCCAACATGATCTCTAGTTTTATACTTGACATTTGTGTTTGCAGACTAAACCTGGAATAATGTTTATCATGACAACATTTAGATCGTGTATGAAATGCGCTTCACTAATAGACTTGGAACCTTTACGTTCAGACAGTGTGAAAAAAACAAGCAGCCCTAGTTTCCAATGAGTTAAAAATATTTTCATCAGTATAAAATCAATGGACCATCTGTTACTCTCCAAACTACAAACATGAAGGTGACAATTAGATTCAGTCTCACGCTCGTTAACCTCCAAAATGATCACAGCTGTGACTTTGCCTCTCGTCTTTCCCTCTCAATCTCACTGTCTCGTCTGAGGCGTTTGTCTCTTTGGCTAAACCCTTTTTCTGTCCTCCTTCTGTCCCCAAACTGTGACACAAACACTGCCTCGTCTGTTCCTATCTTTGTCTGCGAGAAAATCATTGTCTATGCGGTCAAACTGTAGGACAAGAGGACGGCACAGAGCTATTGTGGAAATTATGAATGGCAGAAAAATGCTGTGGATATAATCAAACCTGAGATGTTAAAAAATTGGCTCCCACAGACAGAAGCAGTGTCAATACAGACGAGGATCTCTTTGGAGAAACAACGCTGTTCCATTAATTCTTGGTCTGCATGGGAAGTAAAGACAAATGAATGCCCTGGAGGCGTCAGATTTGCCTTTGTCAAAGGCAGCGCCTGCTTCCAGATGACGGCTACACAATAAAAGCCTCTACTGTCAAAACATCCTCATTGTTACGCCTTCAAACTTAGTTCTTGAACTTTTACAAAAAAACAGAGACTATTTCAAGGTGGAACGTCTGCAAACAATGAGCAGGTTAGCACATGAATCACAGCTTTTCATAGAGACAGAATGTGAGCACAATTTCGTCTGCATGGCCAATAGTTTATCTGAAAACATTTGAAACAGGCCGTGGAGCAGGCTATGAAGCAGAAAATATGATTAGTGGTTTAATAATCCATCTAGAAAAGTCCACTGGTAGCAATATAAATCAAATCCCCCACTTCAGTTCACTGGTCTCAACTTCACACTGTGTTAAATATAACTTTTTTTTAAGTGTAAAGGAACAAACGGTTGCAGAAAATTGGAAAATCTAAGAAGTAATTTACGGTGTTGATATCAGCAGGAGGCCAGCAGCCTTGATTTATTCTGAGCACAGACTATATCTCACTGTTTTCTAATGAGGCCGCTGCTAATTTATTACTGCTCCTAATGACGAGATTTTGATTAAGGATGCATTTAGATGCTTACAAGCTGAAGTAGGAAAAAGGCAATCAATAAATGTGTCCTCTGCAGCGGGGTCGACAGAGTTTGACGTCTCCACATGCAAAACCACATCTTTGTAGGTTAGTTTTAATCATCAGGTATCAGGAAACCACGGGCTGCCTGAGTGTTGAGGAGACCATGTGAATGTCAGCATTAGCTGTGATTGTGTCCAGATTATTAGAAGACATTTACTGCCACATCGAGTCTTTCTGATGTACAGCATATATGGTCATTACATTATCTGTGTGGTGGATGTGGTAAAACATGTTGTGATGTTGGAGACCAATACGCATGTCCTGAGACCTCCTACCAGTTGGATATGTGCGGAGCAGCCGCTCTACTCCAAGCTCCCTCCAGATGTCCGAGCTCCTCACCCTATCTCTAAAGCTGAGCCCAGACACTCATGACCATGGGTGAGGGTTGGGATGTAGATGGACCAGTAAACTGAAAGCTTTGCCTTCTGGCTCAGCTCCCTCTTCACCACAAGGGTCTGGCACAGCGCTGATCCATCTCACGCTCCATTCTACCCTCACTCGAGAACAAAATGCAGTGCTTGTTAGGATTGCACCTGGTTTTTTCCTTTCCCTCTTCCCTCCCCACTCCTTTCTGTGTGAGTGTGAGTGTGAGCAGGTGAGGCAGGCTGCAGCAATCATCTCCACACCTGCAATCACTCAGCAATCCACCTGGAGTATTTGAGACCGGCTCTTCTCTGCAGTCGTCGGCAGTTCGTTGTCAACCTTTGCATGGGAAAGCTCTTGGCACCTGTCTTGCACCAGGTTTTGTGCATGTTTGTTTGTGGCCGTTTACCTCGCTCCTAACTCTGATCTCCTCGGTTTCCAGTTTGCATCTCCGGAACTTCAGCTGCTGACGTGCCTCGCCTGCTGCCTGTGCCCGCTGCAGTCCAGCCTCAAGCTGCATCCTCCTCAGATTGCTCCGCTCCTCTGACACCCAATCCTGGATTTCCCCCCACCCTGCCTCAGTCCAGCTCCGTCCTCTCCCCGGTCCTCGTTATCTGCGGTACCAGCCAGTGAGTCCTACCTGTCCAGGTGGTCCAACGGCAGTGTTGCCGCCTTGCATTCAGAGGACTAGTATAATTCTCTCGGTGGAGCAAATAAACCCCTTTGAACTGAGCTCTGTGGCTGTCTGCATTATTGAGTCCACCTGTCGTTCTTTAATTCAACAGTGCTGTGAAAACCCATTAAATACACGTTAGACCCATTTATGTGAGTTAGCTGTAGGGTTGGGTATCGTTTGGGATATTTTGTGGTTTCATTATGTGTTTTTAGATGTTTGAATCTGGGGCGCCGTCAGCCTCCATCAGGTGGAGTTGTGTTGCTACCTCCTCTCCCCTTGGATCTCCACAAGTGATGTGAGGACTCTAAAACTTTCCTGAGCCTCCCTCGGCATATGGGTGAGTAGATAATGGCTGAATTGCCATGTTGGGTGCACTATCCTTTGAACAGTTGTGTAAATCCAGGGTAACTAGCAGCTATCGCTCGTTCATGACAGAGTCACAGAGGACGAGGAGGGCGAGCTAGCTCCGTTGTGTTTGACGTAAACAGAAGTGACGCCCAACGGTGCTTAGCATGCCTTTAAATAATAATATACACTCAACAAATGAATGAATGAATGATTCTGTTACGTGTAACATCCAATAGAGGGAGACATAGCATTCAAAAAAAAGCAACAAAAGGAGGCACGTAATGTGTGTTTTGTTTGGGTCCGGTAGGTATCGGTTGTATAGGTACCGGTTCCATATAAGCACCGACTTTCTATACCCAACCCTCGTTAGCTGTCACCCTTTTTGTCACAATAAAGACAAACTCCCATGAATGCGACCACTTGAAATATTTACTTGCACACTTTGTCTCAGTCTAAAGCCTTGGGAAACAAATAATAACAGGGGAAACAAACTTCTACCAACACAGGCATGCCAGGTGGCAGGCAGGCAGGATTAATAATGTCTCCTCCTTCATAGCAACTAGATACATTTTTAAAAAACAGAGACAGCAAAATGGCCTCAAGTGAAAATGAGATGTCCATGTGCAGAACAACTCTTTAAACAGTGTTAAAAACTCTACGTGATCCTCTTCCTCTTCTGAGAAATCGGCTGAAAACATGAATACGATGTCTAGCCAAATGAACTAACTGAAATTAATTTCTCTGATTATCAGGTACGTATCGTCATGACTACAAAATCCTCATGAAATAAAAGACAGGGTCAGTTTCGCCTTCATTCCCATCAACTATGTCAACATTTTCTCTGTGAGCCAGCTAAGATCTGGGGCGATGTAACAACAACCACAGACCAACTGAGCAAGATTTCAGACAATGGTACACTGCTCCCAGGTCGGATAAAAGATTGGAGCATTGTTCACAGATTGAAGCGGTATACTGTACGACCACACTGATTAAAAAAGACACCACTGAAAATCGCTAAAAACACCACCATGCCTACCATCCGTGGAATAAAATGAGTCGTTTTCTGTGGTCAGACAGTTGTGTCCTGGTCAAGGGCACTTAAATAGTAGCAACAGTGAAATTAAACATGTTCAACTTTTAAATTAAATCACAAAATGCCTACGCTAACGCCTGGTTTGGATCATATTACTGAATGGATGTTATTACTTTAAATCGGCTGTCTCACTTTGCCTGAATGACCTCACTAACTTACTGTTTAACATTTCAAAGCCAACCACGGAGAAAAGATGCTTTTCTCAGTTTAAGAATCCATGCACATTAAATTGGATGAACCTGCTTTTCTAAAAGGTTGTCGATCGGCAATCAGCCAAGTAATTCAGCAGCACATTAGCCGCAGAGGTTTTCAAATCATTTACTAAAAGGACTTTGCTGTCTTTGGATCTTTAAATCCATCCCCGGCTCAGTTAAATTGCTTCTTGTGAATTGTTGTGGCATAATATGTCAAATTGTTGCTGCTTTTATCCACAGTGCACGCAGAGTTAATGCCGGCCTCCAAACAGTAAATGAAACTCCAAACCTTGGCAGTGTTACGGAGGCTTTAGCACCGCTGTGTATGTAGTGTTACCTACTTATCTCAGCCACAGGTCACACAGGCTTCGGTTTTATTAAGTGAAGTTATTTTCAAACCAGGTCAGGTAATAAGGCTGTACTTTTTTATTCACTATCAACCCCATAGACCACTTCACCATTTTTATACCTCCACATCCCTCAAGTTTCTCGTCTTTCTTTATATCCTTTATACCTACCTTATACCTTCTTCCTTCTCGGTCGCTCCCATGTGGACTCAATGGAGTCCTACGGCTCCACAGAACATCACATTGAGCTCAACAACCAGCTTTTCACAACATTATACTATCCATGTGATTCACCAGTTAGGAAAAATAAAGTAGTAGCCTATATACTCAAGTGAATGCATTAGAGGCATGAAAAAATATACGCTTTCCATTTTGTAGGTGTTAATGTTGCACACAAACAGTTTGCTGTAGAGAAATTCATAGAGACTATTCTTCAATAGAACTCAACTGGAAACACTGGAAACAATTCACAGTGGCGTCCGTCTATTTTTAGTACCAGGGACACTGTTTCTTAAAAGATGAATTGTAAATGGAGTATTCAAACGTATTTCATTAATTCAATGCAAACGCTTCATTCTCCTTCACTGTTTCAAATGGTTCCAGATCTTTATACCAACCCAAGACTCTCAACTAGATCATTTGAGTGAACTGACCCTTTACTCTGGACCACTACATGCCCAAACCATAACTCAAATCCTAACACGTCACATTCCCATTGCATAGGTCTGATACGAAACAGCAACAATAAACCTTAAAGGGATAGTGCACCCAGAAATGAAAATGTGTTGCTACCTCCTCTGAAACTTCACCTGAGCCTCTCTCAGCATATGGATGAGTAGATAATGGCTGAATTTTCATTTTTGGGTGCACTATCCCTTTAACACTAAAATTTAGGGTCCCCAGATGAGACGTAACCATTTGAAGATGTCTGTCACCACACCATGATTAATACAACATGCAACCAGGCTCAGTTTTACATCCGCTGCTCAACATGCTGCAGTGTGACCACAGTTTAAATTACAATATTAATGTGAATATGTTTTCAATGTAACAGAAATGTGTGATCCACTATGTCTCACACCCACTGACTGTACAGAAATAATGGACATTGCCAACGTGACGTCATCCATTGCTTTGAGGCCTCGTGTTTGGCATTTTGGCCGCTGCCATCTTAGATTTTTTGAGGAAAAAGTGGCCATTTAGAACTAGTGGATGAAGATAAACCTCACGCCAGTGGTTTAGTGCCACAACTTCAAACCTTAACAAAATGTGAAAGGGTGAGTTCTATACAGCTGCCATTCAAATCAAAGACCGTTGTTTGCACCAGGCTGTAAACATGTTTATTTCTGCTGTAAAGTTGCATATTTTTATCATGCAAGTCTAAGAAGTCTTTACTCACTCTTAGAGCCAGCTTCAAGTGGCCATTAGAGGAACTGCAGTTTTAAACACCTCTGTGTTGGCTTCATTTTTCAGCCTCAGAGGTTGTCGCTTGCTCACACCAGACATAAGCTGTGACACGTGCAAAACACACTTCATTCACCTGTTTTAAGCCTTTAGCACAATTTGCTAGAGATTATCAAGAATCTGGGTGTCATCCTTGGCAGCACACTATCCTTTCAATCCCACATCAATAATATAACATAATCTCGTCACTTCCCGTCTCGATTATTGTAACTCTCTAACTCCTCCACACACCTGTCTGTCCCTCTGCCCATCTCACGAATTCATTACCACGCCAACTCAGAAACATCGATGCATTCCCCATTTCAAATCACAACTCAAAACTGCCTATTCCATGCGATGCCAATTGATCTGTCACTTTCTATTGTGTGTGTGTGTTTCCTTTTAATGTCTTTTTAATGTCATTTTGTGTATCATACGGTGTCCTTGAGTGCCAAGGAAGGCGCCTTCAAATAAAATGTATCATTATTATTATTATTATTATTATTATTATTATTATTATATTAGTATTAATTCAAACAACACATTTTTTAAAACAATAACACTACAAGACCAAATATTCATGGAAAGATTCCACTGACAGTCACTGAATAGTACTAATATTGAATTACTGCCCAGCTCCAAATTAACATTCACAGTTATAAAAAATCTGAGAGGGTGTGACGGACAGTTAAAAATCAGTCTGAAATAGATCGGGGATAATTTCATCCAAACAGACCCTAATAGAGAGACAACACAGATTCTGGCAGCAGTCTGACCAATTAACAAGCAGCTGCTGTCCAAAACAGAGCCAATACATGTCATCCCTGCTTTTCACAGTCACACTCACTACCCCGCTTCAAAAAACACATTTTTCTCTTGATGTTCATGATGCAACGGAGCTGATAGCTAGTTCACTTGGATCGACTCCACTATGAGACACACTGACACAAGAAGACCTGATCGCAAATTAGACCCTCATTTACTAGAAACAAAGAGGGCCTGTGACGACCTTTACATGGATACAAGACTTTCTCTTTATGTTCCGCTCTTCTTTCACACCCCGTCATGCACAGAGAGAGAGAGAGAGAGAGAGAGAGAGAGTGCAGCGCTGGCCTCATTATCTTGAAAAGAGCCACAAACTGAGATCTGACGACACTGTACTCTGGGATGAGAGGTTCATTAGAGCCTCGCCTGCCATTCTGTCGCAGTTTCTGCCACTGTCAGCAGCTGCATATGTGTGAATGTGCACACACACACATATAGACACCCAAGAGTCAGGCAACACCTCCCTGCCACACAGCGGTGCAGTACGCGTACAGTGGCGGCCCTCGGGAGTCTGTAAATAATGAATGATTTTTCTATAAATCCTGGCGCGGGGTGTGAGTGTGCTTGGTCAGCCGGCATCTCCTCATTTGACAGCCTTTTCATCGCTGCTGCCAGCAGGCCAGCCTCGCTCAAAGCTCTGCCAAAAGCATTAGAAGGCCGGCCTCATGATTACTGACTGCTGTCTCCTGGCAAATATTGTGCATTATCGCAAAACCTTTCAACTCCAGAGGACATTACAGCTGAGGCCTTTTGTCAGCCACAGGCAGGTAGAGGGCCTCATCGAGGTTGTTGATGAAGACCTGACGGCTGCTGCAGGTGAACAAACCTGTGACCTTTGTGTTAGAGGATAGTATCTGGAGCCATTAAGACACCCTCTCACCTCACCTCTTTACTCTGAACCACATTTTTCTCTCCACCTCTCTCTCTCTCTCTCTCTCTAGCTGCTCTCTACAGATACTGTTGAGCTGAGAAAGCCTGCTGGTTTCTTTTCTGCTGTTGAAATGTGAGCAGAAATACCAACGTCCAAAGCAGTTACACTGTTAATCTAAGAATTTTAGTCAGTAAGTGTGATGGTGTAATAGGGCCATTACAGGTTAAAATAAAAACGTACAGAGGAAGGGGAAAGACAGGAAAGACTTTCCAAGACTAAAGTTGCAAAAATACGAGAAAAACTTAGTGAGCTGCCTTTTCTTGTGAAGGAACCACACTGCTTCACTTTGTAACTTTAAAAGGTTGGATGATCCTCATCACACCACAGACGCCGACGGTTAACAGAAAATCCACGCAAACACTGAGATGTTGAATCACTGTTGTTGGAACATCCAATCAAGACGTCATGCTGGAACTTAAAATAAGTTCCACAATAAAAGGTGTGCCAACGTCCGTTACCTGGCCATCAGCAACAGCGGCATTGTAGCAAAGTCGCAAGATGACGTTAAA
Source organism: Epinephelus cyanopodus (assembly GCA_026686955.1). NCBI lineage: Eukaryota > Metazoa > Chordata > Actinopteri > Perciformes > Serranidae > Epinephelus > Epinephelus cyanopodus. The sequence continues at coordinate 40,153,786 of CM048922.1, forward strand.
GGGACAGTGCACCCAAAAATGCCCCAGATTCAGCGCCACGACATAAATAGTTGTTTGGAAAAACGTCATTTGAACTCTGTTTTCAGCCTCATTGTAGCCTGTAGCTCTAACTGCCTCTCTGTGCACACTTGGATCACTACGGACGAGCAGTATGGAGATATTTTGTGGTTTCAATTATATGTTTTTGGACGTTTGAATCTGGGGCGCCGTCAGCCTCCATTAGGTGCAGTTGTGCGGCTACCTCCTCTCCCCTTGGATCTCCGCAAGTGATGAGACTCTAAAACTTCACCTGAGCCTCCCTCGGCATATGGGTGAGTAGATAATGGCTGAATTTTCATTTTTGGGTGCACTATCCCTTTAACATGGACGGACCAACTCAGTGCTCAGTGTGCATTCAGCAGCTTTACCCCCCAGCTCCCGCATGACGTGAGATGTGTACTTAGGTCAGTGAACCCAAGGAAAGCTGCAGGCCTCGATGGAGTACCAGGAAAAGTACTCAAAGTTTGTGCTGACCGGCTTCACCACATCTTCAATTTATCCCTAGCACAAGCCATCATCCCACCCTGCGTAAGATCATTATCATCTGACATTGTATCACACTGACAATCTAAATGATGACAGGCCTGTTGGACTCACACCTGTAGTCATGAAGTTTTTTGAGAGACTGGTACTAAAGCAACTCCAAACCAGGCTACTCATGGACTTCTTCCAGCACCAGTTAGCCTACAGGGATGACATCCAAGTTGTTTTCTTGTAAATTTACAATCTTCCTTTTGGAATATTTCCCCCTCTTTTAGCTCCGTTTTTTTTTTCTTACCTACAAAAGCCCTAATACACCATTGTAAATGAGAGCTAATGACTTATTTTCTTAACTTTATTTATTACAAAAATGTTTCAGCGAAAGTGAGCTAATTGTCTTAAACTGGGAACAACTTTTCTTCATTTAAAATTCGTCCTGAAGTGACGTCAGTGCACCACACAGCTGATGCTCAAAAGCACTTACTCCAGGCAGTGGATTTCTGCCTCTGTGCGGGTGTGTGTGTGTGTGTGTGTGTGTGTGTGTGAGGGAAGTAAGGTTGGTAATGTAAAAGTTTGGGGAAAAGCCAGCAAAGGTTTTAAAGTTTTCCTCAGAAACTTTGACCAGAGTTTGATGGGAACCATTTTATTTATTTATACATGTATTCATGATGGCACCAGGTGAGGGTGAGCTAAGTGGATGTGATACCCGCCATGCTTGGCTTGATGCCCCTAATTTCACACTGTGGGGGTTGATTTACCAAATCAGATGAGTCGAGAAAGTCAGGAAGCATCTGAGATCATTTACTAAAGGACCTCGCTAAAGTTTGAGGCTGGCAAAATCACATTTGGGTTGAAATATTGTTAAATATGTAAGACTGAAAAATATGAAAAAAGTGGTGGAAATTTATACTTTTGGGAGCTGAAAGTGATTTTTTTTTATCCCTGACTGATTGCAGCATAAGGTTTTGCATCAGTGAGTGACAATCTGGAAGACACAGGTGCAAACATCTGGAGCACTGTTTTTCACAATTTTAATTGTAAGAGGTTTGATAGTGACTATGTTTACTTGCATGGTAATATTCCTTAAGCACATACAGCAAGCAGCAGCAGTGACCCACCGTCCATCACCAGCACACTGTGAAGATGACGAGCTGAGTTGCAAGTTCACACCGCTGCAACTTTTCTCTGCAACTTTTTGTCTGGCCTGAACTGGGCTTTAAAAATGTATCCATCTCCTGATCTGTTGTATATGTGCTTGAAACAGCTGGATGTGGACAAATGGGTTGTAATGCACAAAAGAAACACAAAAAGCAGTTAATGCTCCTGGTGTCTTTTTGTGAGTTTTTGTGCAACAAGCTGAGCTTACTGTCTCTGTGCAGAGTCAGCCTTGCATTCAGTCCAAACTGTCTGAATCCACATTCCCTCCACGCCGTCATCATACCTATCATCACACCATTGTTCTGAGGGCATGGGTGTAATCATGTGTGAAATTAGTTTGGATAGGATTTGATGGTGCTCCGTGTCTCCGTGGATAAATTCAAAGCCTGTCTAATTACATACTGGAACAGGAGAGGGGGAGCCCAATGACCTGTGGCCTGTTTATCTGCTGCTAATCAGGATAATCTGAGAGAAGCTCATTCTCCAAACTGTCTAGGTTTTAGTACCGAGTCATTCTGATGGGAAATTATGCAACAATTCAAGCTTACACTTCCACAGGTGTTATTTTCAGCATTAATACAACATGAAGTTTAAAATGCCACCTTTGTATAATTTGGATGAACTCATAAAACACTACAGAGCCAGTGGACCCATCTTAATTAAAACCACAGTTCCAATAAATGCATTGACTGGATAACTTAAACTTAAGAAGAAAAAGAAGACGATTCCCTCGAGGCAATCTTGAGATATCGCGTTCACAAGGATGTGACGGAACGATTGGAAACAAGCAAACAAAATGCATCTGGCCACAGCTATTGTTGGCGCAGAGGCATACGTGTAAAAACACAACACATAAATGATAATGGAAGAGTTATGCGTTTTACCGCCATCATGTTACCAGAGATAAAGATTTACTATGCAGCTGTAAGGTTTGCCTTTGCTAATTTTTTCAGTTAAAATTTCTATACAAAATACTGCCCACAAGGAAAAATGCTTTTTGTTTGGGGTATGGAAGAAAATGGAAACTGTGATTTCTATAAATCTGACATTGAAGATATGTTGCATTTATTTTGGTTCTGTCCTCATGTGGCAACTTTCAAAAGATGGCTTGCATCAAGTTTTATTTTTTTAACACTATGCCCTCAAACAATGACGCTCGGTGAAATAAAGTGACACTTACCTTTCTGGAAATTTTATGCTCGTCTTTGTTTCGGTTAAAATGCTATTAATAGGCTGATGGCTCCCTAAAATGTAAGCGAATTCCACCAGAGATACAAACTCATAATTATACCATTCTCATATGGTTCTAAGAAAACTCCGAACAATCATTGCATTCGGACCAAATGCGACCGAATCTTGGCGTACATGGCGGCCTCTGACTGACGTAACCGCTCACCTAACAAGAAAGGTAAGAGTAGCTTTAAGAGATTATTGGCCTAGGATTTTATAAACTATTATATTATTAGGAAGAAGATTTATCTTTAAATCAAAAGCAAAAGAGCGACTGTCCCTTCCCTGTGTTTTGTTTTTCCTTTTTTCTTCTTTTTACTACCGTATGTCTGTGTCAGTAGTTTATGGTGTGTTACAGAGCAGTTGTGTAATTTGTATTTGTATTGTTTAAATAATTTTTGAAGAAAAGGAAAAAGACGAAAATAGTTTGTTGGTCACAGGGAAACAGAGATCTGTCTGGGTACACGAGACACTAAAAAAGAGGCTGGATCATGGGGAGAACCACCAGTTGGTCCAGGAGCTTCTCCTCCATCATGGACGTTTCAGGCATATTTTAGGATGACTCAGGGGCAGTTTGACAACCTGCTGTCATCATCGGGTCGATAGCTCTGCATATCCAGCAACCGCTACCACCAGTTTCTCCTCCATTGTTTATCAACTGTAAACTTGTTGTTGTGATGACCACAGAGGGCCCGCCTCTCACATCATCTGATTGGTCAATGGGAAAAAAAAAGTGACAAAAAAGAGATGACGTGCAGTGGGCTCAGGAAAAAACGCCAGGTGCTGAGAGTGCAGAGATGTGAGGCGTGTTGCAATGCAAAACACGCTAGCAAGAAGCTTCATTCTCATTAAAAACAATTACAAAAAGACGCCTCCAGCTGCTAAACGCTTTCCGTGTGATCAGACCTAAAAAAAAAAAAAGTCGCAGAGCTTCTCAATTTCTCGACCACCTCTTCAAAAACAAAAAAATCCTGTTGCCGAGTTTCCCTGCAGGACTGTGAATCATCGCTCCACCATCCTGAGGGGATCCACAGAGGTTGAGAAGCTCCACTCTTCTCCATTTATCACCTCTGCGTCCTCTCACATCTTTATCTTCCTTGTTTCATCCTCCCCTCCTCCCTCTCTCCCTTGATGTTTCCCCTCCTATGCCTCCTGTCTCCTCAAATGTAATCTCCCCGTGCCTCTCGCTCTGTCTCTCCACCTCCACCTCTTCCTTCAGTTCTTCTCCTCCTTTTAACCTTTTCTACACTTATGTTTTTCCTTTCTTCATCTCTCCGACTATCATCAGACTGCAGAACTGGCAAACATTAAATTAACCTTTAATGTTTTATTTTCCTACTTCACCTCTGGGTTTTTTATTTGCTGCTATCACTCCCTCCCTTCTCATTTGTCTCTTCTCCCAATGCTCCTATCCCTCCTTTCACCCTCCTACCTTTTCCTGTTCTCAACACTTACTTTCCCCCTAATGCCATTTTGTCCACCTCTTTTTTTAATCATCTTCTCATTCCCTTTGTCCAGTCCTCCATCCTCCATCCTTATCTCTCAATCCCTATTTGCCACGATGCTTTTCTCCCCTTCAACTTCCTCTTCTGTTCCTACTCTATCTTTGCCATTTCTCCCACCTTAATTGCTCCTTTACTTTCAATCCATTTACTAACAGAGAGCGAACAAGCAAACGTCCAAACGTCTCTGCAGCAAGCCAAGAAACTCCTGATGCTAAGACTGTTGAGATTGAGCTTCTCCACTGGCAAATGTGAGTCTTCAATTTTGAGAAACTTTGTGTTTTCTTTTGATAATATTTAGAGGGAGCGGCGCAGTTGTGTGAACAGAACATGATGTTTTTCTTCTTTCAATTCCAGAGCAAATTACAGTCCTCTAAATGGCATCGAAAAAGGTCTTGCATTATCAAGCTGTCCATCCTCCTCTATTCCCCTTCCTCCATCCACCCACACTCCCCAACAAGGACCCAATTAAGAAGCTTGACCCTCCACTCATCAGCCCCCTTGTACGCTCTTCATCTTGTCTTTTTGTTCCCTCCTCCCTGATCTCTCCTTCCTCAGCTCTTCAGTTGTTCTTCCTCAAGCTCTGTCTCCTACTTGTCTCCACCCACCCGCACACCCTCCTCCTGCATCAACAGTTACATCCATCTCCCTCCTCCTGCTCTTTCTTCTTCCTGTCTGGGGCGTTTTCTGCTCATCTAATTGAATTCATTTACATATAAAGTGTTTGTTTTGCTGCTCTCTGCTGTTGTGCATGTAACACAGAGGTAATTCAATCAGTTCAAGCTTCTGAGTTCGTTCTTCTTAACATGAGGAGCCAATCTGTGTGTATGTGTGTGTGTGTACTTGTATTTGCGACATAATGAGGACAGTAACACATTTTTAACCCAGAGTGAGGACATTTTTTGGCAGTTGGCAGTGAGGGTAAAGACTCAAAGGTTCAGGTTACAATAAAGGATGGCCTTTTGAGGAACTTTCATTTTTCATTTTAGATTAGTAAAGAGTACTCGACTTCTTTTTAGAAAAAAAATAAATAAATAAATAATAGGAGAATAGGAATGTAAATTGGCCAACAACGAAAAACAAATGCCGTTTGGAATTTATTTATTAACAGACAGGCTTCAATTACCCTATTAAACCAGAAATTAATAAGCAAAGTAAAGTAAATATAATAAAAATCAGTAAATTCAATGTTGCTGCAGTTGCATAGATTGGAAAGCATTGAGGGACTGTCCTCGAGCTGGAGCCCAGTCTCACTCCAAAGTCGTCGAAGTCCGGTGCTTGGGCAGCGACTTGCAGCATCAGAAACCAACAGTAAAAGGCGTTCTTTAAAGAGTAACTAGACCCTAAAACCATTTTTTTCAGCTGATGATCATTGTTTCTGGTAGTGAAGTAGTGTTACTGACTGATCCTGCTCAAAATCTTGACATTTTAGTGCAAACTGTTGAAAATCTACGTTTTATTTTAAAAATGTGGTGTGGAGTGCCGTCTACAGCTTGAAACCTGGTTACTACATTTGAATTTACATTACATTACATTACATTGGGGGTGATGACGTCACTAACCGTCCACGCTAAAGCCTGCCCTCCTCCCTTTACTCCTCCTCTTACTATAAAACCATTCTGCCGCAGTTATCAAACTGATAGCGAGTAGGTTGGATCAGAGCAGAGAGAGTAGCTAGTAATTTGTCAAATTGTATTGTTAGCATAATGTATTTTAGTGTAGGTTTACAGTTAGTACTGTGTTTATAGTATTTAGGTTAGTTGGTCAAGGAGAGGCGCCGAGGCTCGGGAGTATATGTGCGGGGCGGCGAGGGAGGGAGGGAGGGATGGATGGATGGATGCGGTGGGCTGCTGCGTGGTGAGCCCAGGCTCCCAGAGAGGGAGAAATAGAGCCAAGTAGGATAAAATAAGTCAAAGTGTGGAGAAGGGGACCAGCTGAGCTCCGGCCGCCTTCCCTTCTGCCCGTGTGACACAGTTAGGGGAGGTTGTCCAAGCCACCATCGGCACAGTGAAAGCCCTCTCTCCTCTCTCCCCGCAGCGAGGGACAATCTTCACTCCTCCCCCTTCCCCAGCCGCTCGCCTGTCTTGCGAGCTGTTGTTCTCCCAATCAGTTCAACATCTACACGGTTAAACACAAGCTAACACAGCAGCAGCGGCTAATATCTGACGTCGAGCTATTTAACAGTCCCAACAAACTCACACGGACAACGACATTGCCTGACTTTGTCCCATTAATAAGTGTTAGGTTATGTTAGCTGTGTGAAGCTAACAGTTAGCCCTGTCACTGTGCGAACATGTTTGTATTATTCTCACTAACTGTCCCCAGTGTGGAGCTCACATTCCCACAGCAGTCGTCTCACGATAAACACAAGAGAATGTGGGATGTTAGGCGGCGATTACTCTCTACGTTGAACAAATACTGTCGTTCAAATGAGCACGTGTACTCATGCCCATCCCTAGCTACAGTTAGGTGTAGGAAAGGGTAAGGTTTAGGCATTTAGTTGGGATGGTTAAGGTCAGGGTAGGGCTTCAGGGCTAGGGAATGTATTATGTCAAGGAGGATCCTCACGAAGATACAAGTGCAAGAATATGTGTGTGTGTTTCCACCTGATTTACTAAGACAGGAGCTTGTTATCCAATCAGTGCCTGGGAATGCCTTGAAGGTGCCTTCTGGGAGTGACGAGACGTTTGGAGAGGAAATGATGCTCAATGAAAACACTAATTTAAAAAGTTTAACTCAACCCAGGCTGTCTGTTCCTCATGACATGATAATATAGTCTGATATGTGGGAGTATTTTTTATTGTTATTGAAATAGGAGTCTTTATAAGAAATTTAAAAAATGCAGAATGACATAAAATGGGAAAAATTAAATACGGAGCAGAGTGGAGAGAGAGCGAGAGAGAGAGAGAGAGAGAGAGAGAGAGAGCTGAGGATGAAGCGTAATAACAGTCTGATATTGGGCTCATTTATAATCATTGCTGGCTTTTTTCTTTGCAAGACAATATTAAATAATGTTGAAATTAAACGCAGCTCACTCAATATTTGGTGCATGCACTCATTGATTGTGTCATTGAAATTTCTGCACAATGATGGTTAATTAGACTGTCCTCTCCACCATTATCCTCAAGGTCGACGTTCTTTATTACAGAAAAAATACATGTGCAGCACACAAAGTGACGGTCTCTACTGCTGATACACACCCTGTCCTTCAGATGGATCTTTTTAATAAATAAAGCTAATAAATGAGCGGCTCATTAGCGATTAGCCTGCAGACTGACGTGACCAGTGCGTTTTTTCCCAGTGAATGTTTGTTTTGCTGTTTGTAAGGTGCAACATAAGCATATGTTCATGTTGTCAATTAGATAAGAAGGAGAGTCTGAATCTTGTTTACAAAGCACATTTAAAATCAATAGTTGACCAAAGTGCTTGTACAACGAAAATAACAAACCAGGACACAACAGAGCAGTTTAAAAGACAAAAGAGCAATAAAATAATTAAAGCACGAGGTCAACTCTCATGCTGAATATAAAGCCGAGGTGGGATAAAAGCAGGCAGTGTAAAGGCCAGCCTAATGCAGAGGCAACTCATTCCAGAGTTGGGGGCTATAACTGCAAAGGCACAATCTCCTCTGAGCTCCAGCGCACCTGAGTGACACTGATGGTGCACTAGGTTGGATCTCGCCCGTGAAATGGTCTAAGACGTCACTGCTGACTTGAAATACAACATCACATCAGCGGACTCATTTTCATTACCATCGCAGTGCACTGGCACGTCACAAAGCTTCAAGCTAGTTTGGAAGATGGAAACGTTTACCTTAGCGGCTGGAAATATTCCCCTTTACTTTGACTTTGTCAGGAGAAAAGATGAAAAGAACACTGTTGCTGCAGGTATTTGGACAAAAACTCTTTCCACTGCAAAAAACACGTCCTCAAACCTCTGGTCTGAAACACCTCGGCTACTACGACTGACAACACAACGACATGAAACTCCAGGAAATACACCCCACCAAAGGTGAGCCCTCCTAAGCCGTGGAGGTCGGCTGCAGCACCCCACAAGCTAAACAACTAAAACTGGATTTTAACAGCTGCAGGATACAAAGAAGTAACAAAGCTAGTAACAAAATACTGGTCACAGACAATAGAAAGCCCTCAGATGAAAATAAGCTATCTAGCCTTAGCTACGCGTAAACGAACGACATTCACACGGAGACACACATCGAAGAAAAGAGTAATGGTAGTGAGTAATGTATAAAATTTTTAGAGTAAAGGGCCCAACACTGTCAGGAAAAGATCATGCTTTGGCCTAAAATACACGCTTCACATGGTACAGTCCCAGCTGGAAATGCAGCAATGTCTCAGTTATAAAAACTTTTTTTGTGACACTACCCCTGCTGGATATACAGCGACAGGCTGCTACAAAACACTCACGTTTGGTGCCCAAAAGGCCCCTGGAAACACAGCAGTGACTCGCTGAATCAAAACCAGTTTTGTTGTCTGTTGGTCTCAAACAGAGTTCTGCAGCTTAGTAAGTGTAGTTAACACACCTTCCACCATCCCCTCTACTTCCCACTGATAATGTCAGCTATTTACTTTTACATCATCTGTATCTTTGTCTCTTTTCTCCTCCTTTCTCTCATTAGATCTTTTCTTTTTCCACACATTCCTCTCTTGTCAAAGCACATCCTGTCTCATAAACCTTCTTGTTAAATTCACATTCACACCCTCTCTCTCTTTTTAATTATCTTGTGTCTAATTCTGTCATTTGCCTCTACTGGAGACGTCTTTGTATACGAGCACAGAACCTGCTGTTGCGTGTCAGGCCACTGTGCAGACCCGTTTCCATCCTAGGCTCGCCCGCTTACACCAACAAGTACCCAATTAAGCCGATGGCTGTAAATCCACTCATCTTTCTCTCTCTCCTCCCTCGTCTCATTTCAGCTCTTGGCTCGAGGACATATTTCCTTTATTAACCTTGTTGTCGTTCTCTTCCCTTCATGCTTTCATCTTTTTAACCTCACGCTTCTCTCTTCAGTCCTCTTTGTGTCCTTCAGATGGACTGCAGTTTGATCTATCTGTTTGTTTGCCTGCCTGTTAATGACATGCAGCAACACAAACACCACTGATGGGATTTTAATGAATTCCAATATTTGTTAAATTGAACTCGCTGACAGTGTTAGGTGGCGTCACCATAAGCGTCACATAGTGTCACATAGCAACGTCCTCTGTGTATACTGCAAGTTAACACAATATTTTTAAAAGGGAGAAAGACAAGCAGCAAAGGTATATTTATGTTAAGATGTTTTCTCATCAGCAAACCACACGGTTTGTGTCTTGTGTCTTCCAAAACGTATATCACCATTACAAAAACAGATACATGTAAGTTAAAACCAGGAAACTAAATCTACTTGTTTGAGGTTGGAGAAATATTGTGGTCAAACCAAATCAAAATTGAAGGTGCTTTCACACCTGCCCTGTTTGGTTTGGTTCTATCAAACTCAAGTTCGTTTGCCCCCTCAGTGTGGTTCATTTGGGCAGGTGTGAACACAACAATCACACTAAGGTGCACCTGCATCACTACAGATGCTGCGCCAAACCTAACTCATAACCTGACCCGGTGATACTTGAACTTCTTCACTTGGGGCAGTAACTGTCTTCAACCTTGAGGGGGCAGTCCACCGTTTTCCGGCAGAGAACCATGACCTCAGACTCGGAGGTGCTGACTCTCATCCTGACCTGGGTACAGGTATGGACAGATAATTTCGTTGGTTGAACAGATAAAGATAATAGTGTGTATTCAATCATCTCCAATTACTTTTAGTCAAAAAGTGTACAAGCTTAAGTCACAGCAGCCTGTTAGCTGTGATGTGAATAAATCAATAAATACAATGCTAGTTACACAGTGTGCCTGAGACATCATGACATTAGCATTTGTTTGCAAATTATGTAAACCAAATCTTTACTATTGAGCTTGACAGTTTATTGTCCACCTTGGAGAAAACAATCTTAACTCAAAGTATACTAACCTACTGGTGTTCTGGTTCCTCTGACTGTATCACATCTTGACCTCATCTGCAGATTGAGCCCTGCTCATGAAAACTGCATAAATCACCATCATACTTCTACATTCAATTGCTTCCATTCATTTGCCATGCAGCCCCTTACAGTAATGCAAATGAAGCGCTCCCTGGTCACAAATCAGCCTGTCTGGTCATTGTTAAAAAATCAGAGAAAGTCCGGAGGCCTGCTGGTAAAAGGCGTGATCAGAGGTAGAAGCGGTGCCATGTCTGGACCGGGCAGAGCAGAAATTAGCCGTGATGACGGTAAATGGTCTGGCTCTGTTTCACCATGTGCGGCCCTCATTAAGGGAAATGGCTCACAGAGCCCTAGAGCAGGGATGATTGCACACGCCGTTAACCCCAACTGGCCGGCTGCTGTGTGTGTGTGTGTGTGTGTGTGTGTGTGTGTGTGTGTGTGTGTGTGTGTGTGTGTGTGTGACGAAAAAGCCTTGCAGCCAAGTCTGATCTATTGCCAGTCTGAGGCAATGACACGTCTCTGCCAAACCACATGTTGCTCTGTCACATCAACCCGTTCTCCCTCCCAACTCATCCATTACTGACACGGCGTCTAATACTGACGCACTGAGCACCTTTTAGCGTCTTTATGAGATGCACCTGGCCCATCATTTTTAGATGCTCAGAGCTACTGACATGGTATAAAAGGCAAGAACCTCCATGTAGGGTGGTGGTCAGGGTGGACAGGACATCATAGTGCACTGTAAAAAATGATGGACCACCGTAGCCACCGTGACATCACCCATCGATTTGCGGACTTTCCTTTGAAGCCTAGAGTTTGGCATTTTGCCCAAAAATATAATCACCAAAACTTTTTATATACCAGGCTGTAAACATGTTTATTTCTGTGGTAAAGTTGGACACTTTAATATGGGGGCAGAGTCCAAAATTAACGGTTTCACTCATCGTCCAGGGGGACTGGTAGGTGAAAAACCCACTGGCCAAGCATATAAGAACCTTTTTGTGTCGTGTATAAACACTGCTCAAATAATTAAGGGAACACCTAAATCATAATAATAAAGTCACGCAACACCACTGTTTCTGTGATTTCAATATGGATTTGTTGGTCATATTGTAGCACTATCGGTGAAAATAGTAGGGTGATAGTGAGTTTACTGGACACCGGACGCAGAACATGTACCAAGCGTAACTGCATAAACTGTGTAATGAAGGGCAAATCTCAACACATCTTGTGAAAGTCCCTGTTTTGTCCTACAGATGGCTCACAGTCCTCAGTAGCTTACATCAGCAGTGGAAAAAAGAAGAGAGCCAGCAGAGAAGTGCAGAGATGGAAAATGAAGATGACAATGAGGATCAAAGCATAAAAATGGGTAATGAGGGATCGAAGAACAAAAAAAGAAGAAAGGCTCCTCCTGCCTCTCCTCATTTTCCTCCCCATCATCTGATCTCTCTTTCCCTCTTTTCTTTATCTTCTCTCCACTCCAATATGTCACAGCTGCTCTGAGTGGGTCTTAACAAGCAATCAGCTGCACATTTCTTTGACACAGAGCGAGAAAGCACGAAAAGGATACAGATGGATGCAGAGCACGTACACGGGACATGAAGTGTTGGCTAATTTAAAGCAATAGGACATACGCATTCATTGTATATTTACAATATTTGGGATAACCTCAACTTTTACACTTTTAGAGTCACCAGTGAACCTACATGTCTTTAGACTGTGGGAGGAAGCTGGAGCACCTGGAGGAAACATACACTGACACGGGGGTAACATGGAACTTGGAACCCTCCTGCCGTGCGTTGACAATGGCATCCACTGCACCACCGCGCCCCCAAAATGAGCACTAGTTTCAGGTATTCTCTTCAAATACTGTTTAATATTTTGTCTGCGTCCCCACTCTGTCTTTACATTGTGCAGAGAAAATTATTTAAACTGAATAAAAGGTTTAATGTGTCTAAATGTTTAAAACTGCAAAAGGTTTGTGCTAGAGTTGGAATGTTTGCTTAAAATAAACACTTTAACATTGAAATTCATATTATTAAGTCTTGTGACTATTGAAGCGTTTACCCTGAATATAGCTCTACAAAGGCAGAATAATTCAGCCCAGCCAGTCTTTGCTTTTAGATTTAACCAGACCAGTACAAATATTCTTCCATTTTATATTATTTAAACTGCACACAGCTGATTTAATGGGACAATTCTGCAGAGCTGAATTCATCAGCGGAATTTTTCTAGTGGTATTTTTCTTTTTCTCTCCGAAACCTTGAACACTCTAACCGTCATTTCTGATATAAATGACTGGAACTCCAACAAAAAAAATCCACATTCCATCATCTGCCATTTTGTTTCCTATGCTGACGTGTTGTAGATACCTACTGACGGCAAGTGAACGGTCAAGTCGAGACCTTAAGAGTGAGACGATTATGTTTTCAAGGAGAGACACTCCAGGCTCATGGGGAAGAATTTCTAACTAACAGATATCGTCACAAAACATTCCCAGCTGATCACTTACATTTCAATAATCATTTTTAATGTCACAAGTTTTCCTAAATTTTATGTTAACATATGTGCTTATTTGTGTACATTTACAGAAGAAATATCTGAACCTTGGATAAAGCCAGGTTCAAAATTCTTGTTTCATTTTGCTGCTATATTGTATTCAAAGGGTTTAACAGAGGAAATCTCTTTTTGTCACTACATATATCAAAAATACTGTAAACCTTCATAAAAAAATCCACTTTTGCCATGTTTCTAGGGTTAATTTGTTCTATAAATCAGACTATCGAATGATATATGAACAAATCCCTCAGTCAGAATATAGACGGGAAAAATAAACTTGAAAGTTTGGTGTGAAAGTGCCGCTGAAGTTGACCTTTTTCTTTTTGCTTTTTTTTGCTCAGGGTATGACAAATGGTTTTTTTTAGGAAATGGTGTTCTTGAGATATCATTTTCACAAGAGTAAGACAGACAAGGTCACAGTGACCTGTGACAACCAAAAACGAATCAGTTCATTGTTGAGTCCAAGAGCACATTTGTGCCGAATTTGAAGAAATTCTCTGAGGCGTTCTTGAGATATCATCCTCCTGCCACAGATTTCGTCAGTGCAGTGGTATTATAAAGCCAACATGGACTGGTACTTGAAACAACACTGCTCATTACATGTTTCCACCAAGACTTTTAAACCTAAAAGCAGTAAACTATGACAAACTCTCTCTGAGAAGGTCTCTTCCTCCAGGAGGCTGCTGGATTGAGTTCAGGTCGTCAGGGAGATTCAGCCCACCTGGTCTGACTGCAAGACTTTATCAGCTGGTGGCAATCAGGCAGTCTCTCCTCGTTGTTCTAAGTTTTTGTATAAAATAAATGGATTTTAAGTTACAGCTCATGTGTGGTCTCCTCTCTGTTGTTCAACCTGGAGGTTAATCTTTAGGAAACAAGGCTGCAAACTGCGCCTGCCTTTCCCTCCCTTGTGTGGACATACACTCCTAGTCTTTCACTTTTTCTCTCACATAAACACATTTCATACAACTAGCACAGTCGAAGCAAATAAAAGTCGCAACATGATTAGTTTGTCACTGTTTCATCATGGAAAATGTACAGATTGATGAAGTGAATTAGAAAACAACACAAAGTATCAACAAAGAGATCCCATAATACACAGTATGACTATACAAATCTGTCACTTTAACATTAAAAATCTGCAGAAATTTCTGTTTGACATTCTTCGGGTCATTTTAATGTGGTAAAAATGACACATTGCAGCTTGATCAGTGCTGGATTGGACTGAACGCAAATTAACAATAAATGAAAAAAAAAAAAAGGATTTTTGGAACCAAATAAAAATCTGCCCTGGAGAAAATCCTGATCATAAATTTGACTTCTTACACCGCCTTACTGTGGCGAACCACTTAAGTATAATCTACAGTTGAAATCCACTTCAATACAGATTTAGATAATGAACCCAATCTCATTATATTACACTGTTAAACCAGCCAGAGATAAACATGAGAGGAGAGGCAAAGAGAGGTTCAGGACTAAAACCAAATAATGAAGGATGGAAAAAGCAAAAGAGATTTAGCCAATTATGGTAAATTACTCTTTTTTTTTTACTGAAGAAATGTAAGAGAGAACAAGTTTCAGCTAATATCTTCACTTTGAATTCACTCAGACTGATTCTCAGACCGTATGTCCATTGCAGCCTCTAAAATCATGCACAAGAAGAAAAAGCAAACTGAGAGCAAAGAAGCAGAGTGAGATGAATTTAAACCATTACTGTACTTCTCGTCACATCTGGCTCCTCATTAGTATCAGAGTTCTACTTTAATTCTCATTAAGTGCTCCCACACTGAGGACGAGCAGATGTCTTATTTAATGTCGGCTTTTATGACACTGCAGTACAGGAACAAGTCAGTGAGATGACCTTTAAAACTCTGCAGCTCCCACAGACTCATTCACACATTACAGAGTAAAAAACACCCACACACTCAGTTTCATATTCCTCTGTATGAGGGCTGTAACAGATTGGGTAATTGTACCGAACCATCACAGTATGGGGTCACGGTTTGGTGCATGCAGGCGCAAACAGAATAGACAGTATGCAGATTAACACAGAGGCATGGGACCATATAAAAACTTCATCTCATGTCCACAATTTAATCCCCATAATTTTAAAAATGTGCTTTCAACTCTTAAAATGGCACTTAAAGGTCCAGTGTGGAGGATTCCGGTGATTTCGTAGCATCTAGCGGTGAGGACTGCAGATTGCAACAGGCTGAAACTTCTCACAGATATATTTTCTTCAGTGTTCATTGTTAAAGGGGAACTAATGTTTTTTTTTTATCTACTTTTGTCTAAATGAGTGATAGGATGTTCAACATTTGACATTTCTCCAGTACAAAGCTCGGGCTGACTTGCCTGCAGCCCGTGAGCTCGCTCTATCATTGTTAGTATAATTACCCGACAACATAACGGAAAGGAGAAATGAACGTCTGTGTTTACCTTTAGCTGGATTCAGACATGTTCCTCTGCCTGTTGCTGCTCCCTCTCTCTCCTCGTCTGCTCTTCAGTTTCAATGAGCTCTGCGTCCGTGTACTCCGTGTTCAAATAAATGCGGGCGATCATCAAATTCAAATGGCTCATTCAGATCCAGTTGGTCAAAATCGGGTATAAATTCAGCCATGACGACTCCAAACAGAGTAAGTCCTTGTGTTTGTAAAGTCAATCCAGAGGTAACTTCCTGCAACAACTCAAATCTTGCAAGATGTAAGATTTCAGAGCCAGACTTTCACTCGTTTTTATATGTTGAAATTTATTTCTTAGGATAACTCCTTGAGATGTATCGTCTCTTTTTCGAGAGGGTCCTCGACCAACTGGATCTGGATGCACCGTATTTATTTGAACACGGAGTACACGGACGTACACGGATGCAGAGCTCATTGAAAGTGAAGAGCGGACGAGAAGAGAGAGGGAGCAGTGTTACTTCGGTAGCACATATACTAAAATTGCAACAGGTGAAGGAACATATCTGAATCCAGCTAAAGGTAAACACAGACGTTATTTCTCCTTTCCGTTATGTTGTCATCCTGCATAATATGTCCCCTTGACCACCTCTCATATTAGTCGCTGACTGTTTTGTATTAGAAAGAAGTGGTTTTTTATCAACTTCATGTCAGAACGTTCACTCTGTCACAGTACAGCTGCTCTGATGACTTAACGTGACAGCTGTATTCATATTTCTAATAGTTTCAAGTCAGCTACTAAAACTACAGACTCTTTTGAATTTGTTGTCTTTTTGTTTGCCCAACACACAGATCAGAAAAGAAATAAGATAACTCAGACACTCATCTTTCTACTTGATTAACAAACAATATTTTATGCAGTTCAGGACAGCTTCCACTACATAATTTAAGTGTTTAGCATTAAATATTCAGAAAACAACTACAGAGAGCATAAGATAATCCTAACATCTGTCTCTTATATAAAAATGGAAGCAAAGAGAATGCATCAGATTAGATGTATTGAACTCTATCATGCTCCTCTCTAATGATCTCGTGGGTTCTGGTCACTTTAGATCGTAACAGGACTCAGAGGCAGTGCTGCACTATTTAAAACAGAAGTTTAAGTGAAGTTGTGGTGTCACACACCCATGTGTCTGAGTGACAAAGTGAAACAGGGAAGAGGTCAAGCTTCAGCTCTGTCGTTGCAGCCTGTGCTGTGCTGGAGTATCACTTCAAACAGTCTTAGCGGCTGGTATTTTCTCAATAACACAAGTGTCATGGAATGTGCTGGTCTTCACATGAGGCCGGCGAGGACGTTGACAGATTGTCATCTTCATTGCTCATTAGGAGGCACTTTTTTTCTGTAATTGGTGTCAAAGTGAATCTCATTTTGGAATCTTTAATCATCAAGTGGCAGTTAAGGATAAACGGGACAACCATTAAGAGAGAGGAGCTTGCAGCAGAGCACAGATACAGTTTGACAGAACTGAGCCACAGGACACTGAACCTGACGACAGACTCTCGACTCTGATTTAAAATTATCTTGTTTTGGGCAAAATGAGCAAATGCTTTACTGTAAATGTGAATTCATCGAGAGTAGCAACTGAAACATGAGTGACTGATGAGAGTAAGTGCTGAGTTTAAAGCAAGCTCTGAGTATACTCATGTTTCCTGTAGCCTAATGTAATCTCATCACCCCCTATAGAAAAGAAATATCTCTGGACTGTCCCTCGAGGGTGCAGATTTCATGCTACTCAGAAGACAAAACTACTAAACTAAGTCAGATCCACCCCTCTCTCCTCCACAGCTTCACCCTCTCGTCCAACTCTGATCACTTCTGGATCCAAAAAACAAAATGGTGACAATTAAAATACCAGACTCAAGGCTTAAACAGGAGTCCAAAACCAATTGGTGAAGACACGGTGGGCACCTCCATTACTATTAACCAGTCTATTGCATAAACGTTTCTATCAAAGTTTAAACTCAACAGTTGAACTAACCTGAAGTCACTACTGAGGGCTAGTCAAAGCACTGCAGTCTCTTCTGCATGTATTCTGGGTTAAAAAAAATCTATGTTCGTATTTACAGCAACATAAATCAAAGGTGATGCATAAAAGCACTTTTTAGGGAAAGGGTTTATGTTCCTTATGTTCCTTAGCTCTGAGACAAGACGTAGGGTTAGAAAATAGGTCTAAGGGCCAGTTTAATTCAAATTTCTGACCAGGTTAAGGGTAAAAAAGCAGTCAAAGGTCAGGCTGAGGTAAAATAACCATAGATAATTGCTATAAGACCTTGGACAGAAGGTCCGAAACTTCACATTGAGTCTTAGTCATCAGTTTTAATCCAGCATTTTTATCTATTTATGGCTCTTCTTCCAAAATGCTTTATGTATTGATATGCAGAGTAAACCAAAGCTATTATGAGGAGAGTTTCAAGAGAGTGGCATGAATATGCATCTCTTCCTTGTGGGGTGCCACAGGGATCTGTTCTTGGCCCTATCGTCTTTTCATTGTATTTGCTACCTCTGGGATCAATAATAATAAAACACAATCTGTCTTTCCATCTTTATGCAGATGATTTACAGATTTATTTGCCCATGAAACCCAATGAAAGTACTGTATTTAATCAGTTACTGTGTTAGTGACGTAAAGCAGTGGCTGGCACGAAACTTTCTGCACCTGAACGACAGCAAACTGAATGTATGTTAGTGCAACAAACTGTTGAACTCTGCAATATATATATACATACAACGCAACATATATAAAAAGAATAAATAACATAACCTGAAAAAATTATCAAAAATATTTGTAAAATGTTCAACAAATATTTGCAAAATATCAAGTGCCGGCACAGATGCCAGCGTGTATAACCTATTGATTAATATTGTGACTGCGAGTGTGTGAGCTGAGCTGTAAATCAAAGCTGATGAAACTGATAGCTTCAGATATTATTAAATGGTGTTCAGAACACACTGCCTTAAACTGTTCCAGACAGCTCAAGGCAGTGTTGGCAGGCAGATTGGCTACGACTAATCACCTTCATTGTTCTCAAAGAAAAATCAGAGCAGCAGCCAAGTGCAATATAAAATAAAATAAATTTTAACATAAAACAGACAAAATGAACAATTAAAAAAAAAAAACCATCATCCATATACATGTGTACAGTTCCATCTACATAAATGTGTGTGTGAGTGCAGTAACACAACTCTCCAGGGTGCTTAGTCATACTGCAGCAGCGTCCAAAGCACCTGTGAAACAGGGAAGAGACAACAAGAGACAGACAGAGAGACTGTCCCTCTCAAAGAGATGTCGTCTGTCCCTCCCGAACAAACTATAATCAGCTCATGGAGTCTCTTTTGACAGCAGGGCGAGGGTGTCACACCTGTTCTGAGGGGACATTTCTCCACATGGCGGCCGTGACCTCGGACTGCAGGACACAGTTTGTCACGACACAACCTTGCAGATGTGAGAGCTGTCCTGAACATTGGCTGCTTTGAAAGGACGATGTTCTTTTCAGGAGTACTTGGACCATTTCAAGGATTTTTTTTAAGCCACAAGGCTTTAATATCACTCTGTGGCTGAAAAAGAGCTCTGTGCCACAGTCAGTGAGCGCACAGTACATGTTCACCTGTCCGGTGTCACATTTTTCAGAGCTGAGCTTGTGAGTGGAGCTGAAACTAGACTGAGAGGGATGTAAAAATAAGAACACAATGAGCCTCGTCTTTCATTAGACACACTGTATACTGTAAATAAACCCCTGCACCTCTGATACATTCTGCGTGAATGATTTTCTCAGTATAAAACATTAATAATTAAATATACCACAGCTCCATTTATTAAATACAAACAATTTAAGCTATGAAACACGTTACTTTTAAGAGTCCCACCCCTTGAATGCAGACTGGCCAATCATAGCGTAGCATCGGCCAGCTCTGACAGGGGTCCGTCGACCACACAGCTGTGCCCAACTTTACGGCAAAAATAAATATGATTGCAGTCTGAAATGAAAACTGCTTGGTCTCCAAAACAGTTTTGTTCATGACAACTGTACGAGGGGATGAATTTTTTATATAGCTCAGCTGTTAAACTTCTTATTAAGGCTTAAAATTACACATAATTACAGTAATGGCTACTTTGCGTGACAGGCTGTCTGCCAGGCATCAACCAGGCTTCCAGGAAGTGTGCCAGACTCCAAAGCAAGTTTTCATAGTGGCCACACAGTGGAATTACAGCTCCCAAATCCGCTGTGTGATGACATTAGGCCCAAAAAGGCTTTTTCCAATAGACTTATATTGTGAAAGTGTAAATCAGTGGATGCTAAGTCCCACCCCTTGAATGCAGGCTGCCAATCATAGTGTAGCATCTGCCAGCTCTGACTAGGGTCCGACAACAACGTGGTCTCCGTGGTAAATACCGAGATATGAATTTCTGTCCATATCACCCAGCTCTATCATACCACTGAATAATGACCTTATTAATAATAAGGATCACAATAATACTGTTATTGTGAACTCTTTTGGCCACAATAGTCCTGTCATGAATATCTGATATCGTCCCAGCCCTATTACAGCTACAGCTGATCTACTTACAGCATGAGCCATGGAATGTGTTTAACAGTTTACCCGATGCAGTGTCATAAGTGTCAGTTTAATGTATCCATATTTTGTGTGCAGACATTTTGATGAGTCTGTTGACTGAACAATAAAATGAACTGAAATCAGACATGAATGAAGAGAGACAACGGGAGAATGGAAGGAAGGAGGCAAGAGAGAAAGAGGAGCTACAGTGAGGACATAAAGAGTGTGCACGTCCTGAAAATATGCAAATGAGAGTGTGAGTCTGTGTCACAGAGAAGGAGAAGTCATGTGACAGCCAGTTATATTTGGTGTCTGTTACACACACACACACACACACGCACACACAGACACCCTCTGTTCTCGGTACGAGGGATTCATTTGCAGTGCAGAGTAAATGGCCTCATAATTCACTGTGGTCATTAGGAAGGAGGAAGGCACAGTCATTAGCCTGTGGCGCACACAAACACACACACACACACACACACACACACACACACACACACACACACACACACACACACACACACACACACAAGCCAAGGCTGACAGGCACATAACAACAGGTACAGACAGAGGTAACCATCATTTTACCTTTTCAGTTTGGGTCAGACGAGATCATTATACTGACTATTGGTGATGTGGTGAACATTTTCATGCCAATAAATCATTTTCAGTTTAATTCCAGAACACAGAGAAGGAGCCACAGACATAAAAGAAGAGTACAAAGAACACTCCCATTCAAATCAACATAGCAGGATGGTGAGTGGCGGCCATTTTAATGTGTACAGCTGCCACAGTAAATAACTGTAAACTGTAGCAGGCTAATTTCCGTATAAAGGACTTGCATGAATTCACTGAGGTGATGTTTTGCAGCAGATAATGAGCAGCATGGAGCAGGGAGAGGCAACTTTTGTGACTATCTCCATGGCCTTGCTGCTTGAGGGGAATTGAGGATTGCTGGATTTAATTGGTTCATATTTCTGTTTTTGCTCTGAAGCAAGTATTCATAGTGGTCACACAGTGGAATTACAACTGCATCACATGATGCTATTCAGCCCGAAAATACTTTTTCCCATAGACTTATATAGTGAAAGTGTAAATCAGTGGATGCATTTTTTTGAGCGTCACAACCCCCATGAAATGGCCCGTTTCAATATCAGGATCTGATCCATTTGTTTTGATAACATTTGGGAAGTCTAGAAAGGCTGCATGATTAAATCATTTTATCTGCATTCAAGTTAGCAGAGGGCTAAACCAGAAGTAGAAGTCGGTCAGAAGAAGTGTCCAGTGCACCTGCTCTATGGGCCTGATGATGGGAAAGCTGCGCCAATCATCCAGGAAATTTCATACCGTCAAAATCAGGGCTGGATCTGCCTCAGAATTATATCAGTTGAAACACATATGGTCATTTAATACGAATATTCTCCAGACAAAGTTTTAAAGTGAAGGGCTCAGCGGGACATTAAGTAACGAGGGATCGGAAATGTGCAACATTTTTTGCCGACACTACATATCAAACAAAAGCCAGAGACTGTGTTGTAGTAAATATGCTGTGAGCCATATTTACACCACTTTCAAGCAGCAGAAAACAGATAATGTTATCGTGTCCCACGCTGGAAAGTTTCTCCTCCTCTGTGCAGCTGCATCACGTCCTCAGTCTTAAAGTCAAGAGTGCTCACTCTGTAGCAAAATCTGATCACCAGAAGTACACTGCACAGCACACTGACTCGCAAAAAACATAAACTGCTCGACTTGGAGCAGTCTAGTCGACTGAGGGCTGGGGAAGATGGGCGAGTTATTCGATGTCATGTGAAACCTGAAATATGCTGTATCGTTATCGTGTCAAAACAACAAAAGCTCTGCGGTGCCCACTCAACTACCACTACACCGCTGAGAGCAGTGGAAGTGGAGAGAGAGAACATGAAAAACAATCCCTGTTGACATCAGCAGGACGAGAGCTACTTATCGTTTCATTTAAGCATTGAAGTTTGATTTACATTGTGAAGCGTTTAAGCTCTATTCAGTAAAAACTAGCATTGGGCAAAGGTATTATAGGGTTCTCATGATGTGTTCAATGTAATCTTGTAATTTTATTTGCATTGTGGTAATAACTGTGCAGTACTTTGACTGTTGAGCTGCAGCAAACAACACTGGGTAGCGGGAGGCTTTCCTAGGGCACCAAACGTGCAAGGACCGCCACGACTGATGATTCGAATCTCCAGCTTTCTCAGTCTAAGGGGATGTTTGTGCCGTATTTGAAGAAATTCCCTCTAGACGTTCAGACAGACAACCCAAAAACATGATGCCTCCAGCCATGACTATCACTGGCACGGAGGCATAAATACCAAGACACCGACAGCCAGAATGCTAAACAGGAGTTATTTTTACAGTCTACACTTGTTGCCATAACAAATAACAGTCACCATTTTCATTTAAGTCAAACAATCACAGCAAACAGTTAAATGTCTCCTCTACTCTCACTCTATTTCTGTTGAAGGAACCACTAGACACACACACTCACACACCATCAATCCATCTGCAGGGTATTCAGGTCACAGGGTCAAGGACTAGCACACATGACACGACAGCCATCTCTCTCTGTCTGCTGCTTCCCCCTCTGTCAAGCATCCACATACAGATGACATGGCTGCATCTCTTCAGTGAGTGCATATCAACAATCAGTCTTTATAAATGTATTTATCTTTCAACAGAAAGTGTATCAGAGACATTTGTGTTCAGAAGCCTCGTTCTCCAGATTTTTGTCAGAATGAAGCGGTGATGTTGAAGATAAACCTGCGTGATGGATGAGAGAACAAACTAATGAATAAACAGGATTTCATCAGGAGGATCATAATGGCTCTCAGTGAATGCACACACACACACACACACACACACACACACACACACACACACTGTGCGATTAGTAAAGGAAACTAAAGAGGGAGAGAGAATATGAGAGGATAACAGATAATGTGACATTGGATGCGCCCTCTCACTTTCATTCTCTTGTATTTCACATCTTTTTCTTCGCCCTTTATTTGTCTCTCCTCCTCTCTGTTTATTGACCTCTCCCTGTTCCCATCTGCTTCAGTCTTTTTTCAGCAAAAAACTCAGCATAACACCCCCAAGCTCTACACACACACACACACCTCGTTTTGGTCCGAACGACATTTTCCCCGAGGACAGGGCTGTACAGGAAAACACACAAAAAAAGGTGATTTTGACCATTGAACTGATGCTGAATGACACACACACACACACACACACACACACACACACACACATGCACAATAAATGTAATTGGTTTGAAGGCCTCTGAAAAGCTGACTAATGAGAGGTCCAAATCAACAGTGTGTGCATGCGTGTTTTTGTTTTCTGTGACTCCAGACACACACGCTCACACTCAGACCATCTGTGCGTAATTACCTATTCAGTCAGCTTCATGTCTCTGAGCCAGAATATGAATGTTTGATGTGTCTGCCTATTCACAGAGACACGTTTGGCTCGCTACGAGTGGCTGACGTCACCAGGAAAACAACAGAGTGGACTGAGAGGTTGTTATCATGTTAGCCACGGCACCGTAGGCTTGAGCCCCACATATAGGAGTGTAAATATCAGGTATAACATCATTACCAGAATGTCGTCATCGGTGAAGGTCATCATCAGTGTGTCTCCATTAATTCAGACTGAAGATTCCAGTTTGAAAAGGTGTATTTTTCAGACGGGATTTGAAAAAAGCAGAGTTCAAATGACGTTTATCCAAACAACTTTTTATGTCGGGGCTTCAGGACACTTGGATCACTACGGACGAGCAGTGTGGAGATATTTTGTGGTTTCAATTATGTGTTTTTGGACGTTTGAATCTAGGGCGCCGCAAGCCTCCATTAGGTGGAGTTGTGTTGCTACCTCCTCTCCCCTTGGATCTCTGCAAGTGTTGTGAGGACTCTAAAACTTCACCTGAGCCTCCCTCGGCATGAAGGTGAGCAACTAATGGCTGAATTTTCATTTTTGAGTGCACTGTTGAGTTGTAAAATTCAAAATACTGTTTAAACTGTCCAACTGAACCATTCATCGTTCACAACGAAGTGATGGATTATTATTATTTCATGTCTGATTTGGATACGAAGTATCCATCAGGCCTCAGACCAGCAGCCTGTTTGCCATCAGGGATTCAGATAACTGGGCCGCTCAGAGCAAATGCATACACACACACACACACACACACACACACACACACACACACACTAATTAGACTCTGGTACCAAAAACTCACTTCAAATGCCAGATTTGCTCCAAAGCAGATGGTCAAAACTGCCACAAACTGACCTGCTGCTTTGTAATTGAAAGTCTGGTCATGTGTGTGAGATCTCAGAATGAGATAAAATGTTTAATGGCCGAGTTCAGAAATGCTTCTCATCTTCCTTTTCACACCACAGAACAGCAAATACATAGACAAGAACACACACACCGGATGCCTTACTCACACACATATAAAGAATGTATCAACATAAATGAATATCTATGGGAACATTTTCTAATAATGAGCAAACAAGGGAGAAAATGAGAAAAGCTGTAGTTGCATGAAGAAAAGAGGAAACATCAGGTGGAGACCAAAAGAAGACGGATGTGTCATCAAGTTAAGAGATGAAACCGTTTAAGAACATTGCAGAGTAAAGTTGCCAGCTGATGGCGTCACCTGCAACTCAGCTGGTCAAATCTCCGGCAGCTGGTTTTAGAACGTGAAGTATGTGAAGTAACCGTAATCCTGAAGCTATTTAAAAAACAAGAAGACAACGGTCAGTCAGAGACCTGGAAAAAGCGATTAGAGGAAGTCTACCTGGAGCAGAGACCTCTGTGGCGAATTCACACGCCTCTGCTCCTCAAAACAGTAAAAGGGTAGGGATGCATGATATTGGATTTTTTTGGCGATATCCGATATGCTGATATGTAACAACACAGTTTACACGAGGACAAAAGACTAAAACACACTTGTATACGTGTGGACAGGTCCTAAATGCAGTTTGCAGTATGTCTGCTTCCTTTGTTGCACATGTTTTTCCTATTAGGCAACTCAATGAAAAAAAACAACAGCAACATAGATTTGTTTTGACAACTTAGCCAATCAGCAAACAGCCCTTAATTGCTGAGGTGTGCTCTACACACGCTCACCAGGGACAGCAAGAGGTTTCCTTAACATCCCTCTTTTGTTTCTATTGCCCTTCTTTCCTTGTGGATTCTTTCCACTGCCAGCTCCATTCTTCCTCCTCCTCCTCCTCCTCCTCCTCCTGCTCCTCCTCCACTCAGCTTTTCCTTCAACACACTCATAACCCAATGTCGGATCAGTCAAGAAGTAACATGACATTTTTATGATGTGTTGCACAGCTGAGCTGTGTCACATGCTGTTGACATAATTGTCTTTCTTTACACTTAATGTATTTTGTCTTAATTTACATGAAACAACAATGACAGACTTTAAAAAGCTGTGAAATATATTGAACTTTTTGCAATTTGCCATGTAATACCATAACATATTTTGCAATATATTACCTTTTTAAATTTTGTCTCCAAAGGGAAAATCTTAGTGAGTAAAAGTTTCAAACACATTTCCAATTGTAATATGTTCTATAATAAAAAAAATCAATACTTGGTGTCCGAGTATTGATAAAATTTTGCCATACAAAATACTGTGCTACTTTGCTGTACTGATTTTTTTACCCACAGTACGAGATTTTCATGAAATGATTACCGTCTCAGAAAATATCGCAATTTCACGGTATGGTGGCATTACAGAATTATTATTACTATTAGTCAGAATGACCCTTTAAAGAAATTAAAACTGAAGAATTACCTTTGGTTAAACTAACTTTTTATTATTATGATTGAAACTTGAAACATTTTTTTAATGAAAGTTTGAGTAAAGAGTCTCACTTTTGAAAAAAAAAATTAAAAAAAGGTGAGATTTTCTGTCCAGATACATTTTTTTTTCCAGTAACGTAGATAAGCGAATGTGCATGGCACGATAACCGTCATTGTCATTATCACAGTACACCCTGAAACCAGTATACCACTGCAACCCTCATGATCACATTTGGGTCATTTGCAAACCTTGAAGCAGGAGCTCAAGGCCCGTCCCTCTCAGAGCAACACTTCAGCTCTCTGTCTCCGAGGGATTACTGGTCTGGGCAGCTTTCCCGATAAGAGAGGCCGGGCTGGTTTCATCTCCAAGGTGACCAAGGTTGCAGGAGATTTGCTAAGCGCTGTTTTAGATTCAACAGACTGACAGACTGCCTCCTTTTAAGTGCACTGCATGGGACCTAAGTGACACACAGCATGACAGAGGCTAACGTAGGTAAGCATAGTTTCTTCTTTAGGATCCAACACACCACAGAAACTTCACATTTTGAGCTGCATGAAGAATGACCTTACTTTGACATGAAGTGAACCTCGTGTTGAGCAAAGAGTTAAAGAGCCAGGAAGAACCTTCAGAAATGGAATTGCATACACAGTGATTAACTTCTTATATCTATCCTCCTCGATCAAACCTCATTAACAGCTTCTGCGTAAGACATCCAGGACTTCTGAAGTCGTTCGGTTATAACGAGATTTCCATCACAACGCCCACTAAACTAAAGCTGTGCTGCTCACACAACTCAGCCATTCAGAGAGCTGTCATAGTTAGACACTTTACATGTCACTTTTTAATTGTAAAAGCACAAGATGTGTGTCAAAACACTCCTCCAGAGCTTTATGGGCAAATAATATTTAAATAATTATTATCAAACACTAAAAAAATCCATAGGGACATGCTCAAAAAGTTGACCACCACAGATACAAGTTTTTAACAATGTTATGTCCATGATAGGTATATACAAAATGTAATAAAAATAGGTCATTTTTTCTTCAAGACAGATGAGATGTAAGTGTGCAAGTATACAAAACTTATAATACTGTTCATGTCATGTCAGCCCAATGAAAGGACTGACATTTGACGCTGATTTCATGTTCGGAAATGTAAACTCTGGACTCTATGTAAAATATAAAATTTATAATGGATTTTTAGCGATATGTTGTTATCAGGCAAACATGAATTAAACTAAAATCCCTATTAATGGTGAATAAACCCACCCACACCCATGCTGATAGGTCCATGTGAGGATCGTCCATTAGACCAGTTTGGGTCTTAGATTAGACACCATCAGAAGATGACATAAACTGTTACATAACTTAACTTTAATTATATAATGGGAAGACACCCAACCAGGTTTCATTTCCTACACCTAACCTACCCAACTAACATTACACAAGCCAGCAATGGAGGCGAAACAGTCGACTCAGTCTCCATGAAATGTTCTTTTTCATCTCAGTCAACAGTGATTCTTATTGAACGAAGTGTGTCTGCATTGCCTCATCTGATCGTCTGAAATGTATGCACTCACTCAGGATTGCAAATCAAGTTTACAATTAAGAAAGAAGTTGACCTTAATACCCTCTTTTTCTTCTCCTTGGGTTTTATGGGTGGCTGGCAACTAAGGTATTAGGAGCATTGCTGCCACGACCTTAAGCGTAAAAACGTTTGGACTTTCAGTCAGCTGCACCCTCACGGATTGTGACGGAGGATCCATCATGACATGATTGCTCAAAATACTTTGTTGGGTTTTATTGCACGGTGGTGCACTGTTGCCTCACAGCTAGAGGGTTCCAGGTTTTCTTCCACCGGCCCTTCTGTATGGAGTTTGCATGTTCTCTCCTTGTCAGCAATGTTTTTTTCCGGGTACTCCAGCTTCCTCCCAAAATCCAAAATCATGCACGTTGGGTTAATTGGTGACTCTAAATTGTCCGTAGGTGTGAATGTGAGTGTGAATGGATAGGCTCCAGCATACCCGTAACCTTGTACCAGGATGAGCGGTTATGAAAAATAAATGAATAAATGGGTTTCATTGCATTTCTGATCAGGTTAAGATGATCTTTTATAGCATTTTCAGGCATCATTAAATTTTTGCAAACTATTACTTTATTGCATGCTAACTTCCCAAGGTTTCTATGAAAGTTATCCTCAATAACAGAGAGCAACCCTGAATGCTGATATTTGATGATTCTGCTTTAAACAGAACACAGATGGAAAGCGAAATAATTTCACTACCTCCTGCATCAGCACTGATCCTGCCACAGGACTAAGATCATTAGGTGTGAAATCGTCAAATGGTTTTCATTATGTTACTTAAGGTCATGTCTGCACAGACTTACTCTTTTTTATCAAAGAACCATTGATATATTTGCTAATACAGTTGCTTGTGGTTTGTACTGATGATTCAACAGGACGTGATTCATCTCAGTGTATCCTTATATAATGGTTTGAATATCTTTCCAGAATCCACACTCAAAGCTTTGTACGTTATCTAATGAATTAGTGCCCTCAAATGGCATCGTCACATCATGTAATTAAAGTTACGTACTTAACGTGGAGTTACGTAAGGAAAGATGGTGAAGATGTAATTTACAATAACTCAAAGTTCACTTGGTTTCACGCGGGACACAAACACCAGTCTTCTGGGGCAAAGTCCTGTTCTACCATCCGCATCTTTAAGCAGACTTTTGCCCTTCACACTCCTTCCTTGTTTGCATTACTTTTTGAACGTATATGTATGACCAGTGCCTAAGAACAGCCTGTTCACCTTCATCTAATCGTGTCATTCACTTAACATTGTCTGTGCAGAGAGAGATTCACCTGAGCCTGTTTGTTGAGTCCTGTCGGTACAGTTGTACGACACCTTAGATTTCACATTGTGTGTATTTTTCTATTTTTTTTCTTTGCCTGATGTTTCTTGCTTGAATAAATGATGGCATTCTGAGATCTCAGTTCTGATGCAAAGGCTTCATGATCTCCTAAAATGTACAGCGTGGATCGGTCTGTTGTTATGGAAACAGAACCCTTTTTCCCTGACAAAAATCCCTCCAGGCAGCACTTTTTCCCTCACACAAAAAAAAAACAAAAAAACAAAAACGCCCTGCTCCATGCGAACACAGCTTCAGCCTGCCATCCTCTCTTCTCACTGTCTCCGGGCTGTTGTGTGCTGTATTCAGCATGATGTTTCTTTCTCCCTGTGGTCCACCTTCTCTATTTTCTGGGGGCCTGTAGCACTAAACAGATGCTCGTAGAAATCCCTGCTCTTGGCTCTTGTTGTTGCTATGAGCCAAAAACACGTCTGCACTGCGGTGCTCTGCTGCCGAAAGTTAAAACTCTTTTTCTCTACTGTTCTCTGACAGCACCGAGAGCCGAAACACGCTAAGCTCGCAGCGCTGTCAGGAAAAGTGTTAAAAGCATGTCTGGGAAAACAAAAAGACGCTGAGAGAGGAGTTTCCCAACAGACACACAACCTCAATTAATGCTGCTTGATGGCTTTCCCTTCGTGGCTCTTATCACTTGCTTTTGTTTACAAGGAAGAGGTGTATCGGACAGCTGCTGTCTGCTGCTTTTATTTTCTATCCGTCGTTAACTCTGCCATTTAAACATTGATTTTTGGCTGCTCCATCGAAAACAAAACAGTGCTTTTTCGTTTTTCTCCTTCCCTCAAAATGTCAGCTTAACTTTAAAGAGTTCTGTGTTGGAGAAAAACTTGTATCTGGGTGTAATGATGAAATGTATCCTCATACAACTGTCTGTATGTCTTACAAAAATACGGTTAACAATTGGCACCCCATGAATGGCATTGCCACATTACACGTAACGTAAAGATACGTACTTAACGTAAAGTCATCTAGGTTAGGTTTAACCCAGTAAAGTTCTGCAGGGTAGGTTTAGGAAAATAAAGATACATAGGTTAGGTTTAGGAAAAGAAACATAGTTGGGCACCATCCTATTTTATACTTGACGTACACTTACATAGGTTAGGTTTACGCAAGTAAAGTTACGTAGGTTAAGTTTGGGAAAGTAAAGTTATTTAAGTTAGGTTTAGGAAAAGAAACATGGTTAGGCATCTTCCCGTTTCGTACATAAGGTTTAGGCAAGTAAAGTATTGCAGGGTAGGTTTAGGAACAGAAACATTGTTGGGCGTTGTAATCAACATAAAGTTACGTAGGTTAAGTTTAGGAAAGTAAGCTTATGTACATTAGGTTTGGGGAAGTGAAATTCCATTAGGGTAGGATTAGCTTTGTAAAGTTATGTAACTTAGGTTTAAGCAAGTACAGATACATAGGTTAGGTCTGAACAAAAAACATTGTTGGGCATCGTCCCGTTACATATTTTGCGTACAGTTACACGAGTAACGTTTGGAAGTTAGAAACGTAAAGTTACATAGGTTGGGTGTAGGAAAATAAACCTGGTTGGGTGTCTTCAAATTATGTAATTAAAATTAAGTTATATACTTAATGTTAGCTTACATAGGTTAGTTTTAGGACAAGCAAATGGTGACGACATACCTTAAATTAACTTTACCTGGTTTTACAGGAACACTGGTCTCCTAGGGGAAAGTTCTGTGTTTGTTTGACCCATCCACCACCCCAACCAACACCTTTATGCAGACGTTAACCCTTTTTACATCCTTCCTTACTCCCTTTAGCATATTAGTGACGTGATTACAGCCTTTCCAATTATTTCAATCATATAAGAATCACTGGCAAATGATTATGTGGGGTATGTACGAACTCTGGTGCATAACTTTTCATAGGTACACATTCCAACAGTGCACAACATAAAATTGCTTTCTGTTTTTGTTTTTTTTTTTTGATGAAGGATCTGGTTTTAACTGTTTCATGTGCAGATTTTGTGCATCAAAAATTGCATTCAGCTCGTTTTACAGAAAAAAGGATCCTCTGATGTTGAAGGAAGGCAGCTCAGAGTACTCGTATCATTTACACTGTTAGAGAGTGAAGAGAAAAATGGAGAGAAAATGCAAACTAGCTGCTGACGATGCTGCATAGATAAGCTGGAATCCCCTGACAAAACAGCTATTAATGTTTAATGGATAGGTTCAATTTTTTTCAAGTCTGATAACACAGTACCCACGAGATAGATGTACCTAAAGAGTTATGGGCTGCTGCTATCATTCCTCCAGTCCATACAAGCCCTGAAGTGATTCCTTCACACAGCTGCAGTGAAAGATGAGGGAGAAAATCCACACAACGCATTCAAAAGTTCAGCTTGGAACTTTATGTTCCACAACGCTGTGATTAACATACTTGGTTATGGTAAGGAAAAGATCAACTTTTGGCTTAAAATACAGAGTTTTGGGGCACAACGCCCGCTGAGCAAGCAGCAATGTCTCTGTAAAGAACGACTGCCTTTCAGGCCAGTATCCCGGCAGGAAATACAGCGATGTTTCAGTAAGAAACACCTGCTTTTTGAGGCACTATCAAGGGTGGCAAAACAGCGACAACTCACTGCAAGACACCCACGTTTGGTGCCTAAAAAGGTGCTGGAAACACAGCAATGACTTGCTAAATCGCGACCGTTTTTGTTGACTGTTGGTCTTAAACAGTAGTCCGCAGTAGGCACGTGCCAGTTACCGGCGTCACGGTTTACCACGGTAAAAGAATGTCACGGTCTCACTTACCGACCTTTTTCCGTTCTGACGGTAAAGGCTGACAGTGTAACCTACGCTACATTTCATAAATGGGAACTTCAGGAACTCAAAACTCAGAAATAACTCCAGTGCCAGTCATACATTTTAACTGGTACACACTCTGAAATCGTGCATGTGCAGCTGCTGCAGTCAACACAATAATTTTGGGGGCAGCCTCAGTCAGTCAGATCAGTACATCAGTAATCAGTGTAAATCCACTCACGTGCAAACTGCAAACATGGTTGGAGGAGGCGAAGCAGAACTTTTCCCACGGTGTAAAGGACGAAGTCGGTGGTGTGGGACCATTTAGGCTATCAGAAGAACCCCAGAGCCAAGGCAAAGACCCGCTCCTCCCGTGCTGGGCTCCAGTTCCCAGTCGGCTGTGTTCACAGGCTGCTGCGCAAAGGAAACTATGCGGAGCGTGTCAGTGCCGGTGCCCCCGTCTACCTGGCGGCTGTGCTGGAGTATCTGACCGGTAAGATCCTGGAGTTGGCTGGAAATGCTGCCCACGACAACAAGTAGACCCGTATCATCCCCCGCCACCGGCAGCTGGCTGTCCGCAACGATGAGGAGCTGAACAAGCTGCTGGGCGGAGTGACCATCGTGAAGTTAAGAATTATGATTCTTGATTCTATGATTCTATGATTATCATCATTATTATTATATTATTACCGTGGTAATACCAGTTACCATCAAAATCTCATACCGGCACATGCCTAGTCTGCAGTGGTGTGCAGTTTGGCAGGCGTCTCATCTAGGTGACACGCCATCCACCCCTCTTCCATCTCCTGATGACAAAGTCAGCTCACAGACTACGTCACTTCAGAAACGTTTTTGTGACTCACAGAATAGAACACTGCCAACATTTTCTGTCTCTATCTGTTGCCACCACTACCTTGTATATGTTGTCTTCATCTATCTTTGTTGTGGCTCTGATTTCCCCTTTGCATTTTTGATTTTTCTTTGTAACAGGGAGGAGTCCAGTTGATTAAATCCATGTGGGCATCTCAGTCTCTCTTCGGAACCAAGTATTTGAGTGAACCACCCACTGGAAATATCCTCCAGAGTTCCTCTGTGTCTTTGTCAATCTTTCTTTGTCTCTTTCTGCCGCTCTCCCACGATGCCTGCCTCCCACTGTCCCTGCCTCCTTCCAACACACCTGGCACGTGAACAGCACGAGCCCGCATTTCTCTATTGTTCTCTCCTCAATCTAATATAGCCATACCACAAGGGAGGCACTTTACAGTAATTAATAATTACAGTGTGAGTCTGTTTTTTGTGGGTTGAATGTCACATCTTTCCATCTGGCTGAGAGAATGACTAAATTGTCTTCGCAGTGACTGTGAAGAACTGCAGAGGCAGCACAGTGTAAAGGACAAAGCAAAGTTTGGGAGATAAAAACTAAGAATGAAACTTTCCAGTACTCACTCAGAAAGAGTAGAAAAGCATGTGGTTTTACATCTACCAGATACACAAATCTGCCTCTGACTGAGCTAACAGAGATTTCTGAGCTATATCAGCTCTCACAGTTTAAAAATAGCTGCAGCAGAGATATCACCTTTTTTAAATGGGCCATGGACTGTACTTATATAGCGCCTGTCTAGCCTTCTTACCACTCAAAGCGCTTTCTGCACTACGTGTCACACACTGGTGGCCAAGGCTACCATAGATGGTGAGCCTGAGACAGAACCCCCACACTGAATCTCCGGTACATCCTCCAAGATCAACCATCAGAAGACTTCCCTCTTCCACCTTCGCCCCTACTTACACCCATTCACCAGTCCACAACAACAACTAACACCTCCTGAATTACAATTAAACATTTAAACGACATATTGTTGTGGTGGTTCTTGCTAGTGAACCCACCATTAAGAAAATTTATGATACCATAATCAATACCAGTTCCCCAAAAGTGATACCAATACCAACAGAGTGCTGCATTTGATACCTTCCTTTTTCCACTTCATCGGATACCTACAATGTGAATGGATTCAGTTCCCTAAAATGACCCCAAACATCACTGGTGTGCAGCGTCTGGTGGCAATTTACTGTAATGTCACAATACACCACGCTCGACTTCATCACAACACAGACTGTATGGGACAGGTTGTAGCTGATGCAACAGAGGGCCAATCACACGTCGCACTAAACTAAAGAACGCTTGTGGCCACGGCAGTCGGCTATGAGCAAAACCAAACAACGCCTGTAAACAGGCTTTGATGTGTGAAAACAGCTGAGTTTCCTTTCACAGATATAACCTGAGCTGATGTATCTGGGCACGTCTAGGTAATCTACCCCTAAAAAGCGGATTATAAGTTACTGTTGTTTCATTAAGAGGAAATTCATGCATAAGAAGGAGGAGACTTGGTGGAAGTTGTTGCTTGATTGATAGTTTTCTCAGCCGACCAAAGTAAGCTTGTTAGTTTCTATTTGCTTCACCCTGCCGGCCAAATGATTTTATAGCTTTAATATCTGACAAAAATAGTGACACTAGTAGACACTAATAAGATGCTACAGCTATTTTTGTGATGGTTTCTGGACAGAAGACAGTAATGGATGGAGTTATAGAATTTTCCCTCGTCACGTGAAAACAGTAGTAGTCAAACGTGAGTGTGTGGGTTTGTG
Organism: Epinephelus cyanopodus; assembly: GCA_026686955.1. Taxonomy (NCBI): domain Eukaryota; kingdom Metazoa; phylum Chordata; class Actinopteri; order Perciformes; family Serranidae; genus Epinephelus; species Epinephelus cyanopodus. Next base: position 40,187,980 of record CM048922.1, read on the forward strand.
TTTTGTGTAGGTTAAATGTCACCTCTTCCCATCTGCTTCAAAAGAATGACTCAGGAGTTTCTTAGCTGTGATTATTTCTAAAAAACTGCATCCAAATGTCACATCTGGTGCACAGAGAAAACAGACTTCATTTACATTTTTCTCATTTTCCTCCTCTCTGTGCAGTCTACATGAATACGTGAGTTGGTCGGGCGGCCCATTGTTATGAGACTGGAGCTCCTGAACTTGGTGCATCTCTCCTGGATAGAGTCCATCCCATCCCAATTACCCACAATCCATCACCTTTACACCGAGTCTGGCAGAGTCACACTGAGTGTGTTTGTATGTAAATGAGTATCCCGGCTGTGAGAATCATCCTGGTTTTGATCATACTCAGGGTATGATGTTTACATGGAATACAAAGAAATCTTATTATTCGCATCCCCGTACACATGATGAATAATCCAGTTACTGATTACTGCATACTGTTTTCTAGCCCGCTCTCATTCTGGAGTCGTCGAATACCACCGCTTTGTCAGTAATGTCGGCATCTGACGCTGGCGCCCAAAGCCACCTTTAGTGGCAGTATGATACACCGCCGGGCAGGGTCAGTTTGTCACGCAGCCAGACCAAACCTCTCTCAGTGTTATGGTATGCCGCCAGTCAGCTGGACGGCACCTGTCACAGCAGTATGATGCGGGGATGGGCAGCATCAGTGGTATGATACGCCACTGGAAGAAAGTCCCCAAAGGATGAAGGAGCAGTGGATGGGTCCAACAAACCCTGGACTTTCACTTGGGAACCCGCTGTTTACTTCATGTATATATGTAGATCCAAACCATGATTTTTTTTTCTAAATCTTCTAAACCTTTCTTTCTAAACTTAACCACAAGCTCTTGTTGAAGACCTAACCATGTGCTTTTCTTGACGAACTACTTTGAGGACTACGGATGGAAATTAGCTTCTAGCTAAATCCGGCATATTTACATGGCGTCACGTATTTCAAATTCTGGTGCATCAATTTTAATTCTACTTTAAGTTTTAAGTATGTAAAGTGCATGAGAACTGCCTGCGTGCCTTGAAACGTTAGTGAAGATGGAGATGTTACTACTTTCCTCCATAACGACTGACAATGTAAGGTGCTGGCTGCCCAGTGGTAGAAACTTAGGGTTCAGTGTCTTGCACAAGCACCAACCTTCGAAGTCACAGCCACCTGTATATCACCCAGATCATAACAGATAATCTTGGCAAATATGGAGAAGTTTCTTCTTTCCTAGCAAAAGTTATTGTGGCATAAACATCCTTTCAGATCCCCTTCTCAACCTGTCACAGAATGTATCGTCTCTCTGTAATACACAGACGCTGTGCTGCCCTCTGGAGCTGTGTGAGTCAAAGCATCCAACACAATAACAGAAATTCACCACTGAATCTTTGCAGGGGATCAGAGGCTAATGAGAGCAGAGACCTGCACTTTGCTCCGCCTCATTTGGCGATGGCAAGGTTTGTGGTCGGCCATCTTGTGTAATCAGACCTTTTCATCCAACCCGACAGTTAAATTATGGAGGCTGCTGCCTTCTGACACCCTCGATGAGGGCAAGTTGTCAAGGGCAGCCATCTTTGCTGAGGGCAACGACTGAGATCTGATGTCGTTAAGCAACTGTGTATGTTCGTGTGTTTTCAGAAGTGTGTGCATGTTGTGTGTGAGTATGTGTGAGTGCAGATTCCAAAGGCGTGGAGACAGATGAAATGATTTCCAGTGTGTGTGTGTGTGTGTGAGACCTGTTCTCACTCTGAAATCTATATGTGGTTCTGTCGACTGACACAAAGATAGTAATTGTCTGCATCAATGGAGATAACATGGAGAGAGCAATCTAGCATACACACACACACACATTCAAAGCATACAACATACAATTTCTTTACACTTAAGGTCCGAGCGCAGCATTAAAGTAAAATTCCAGTTTCTTTCAAACACAGCTGTACTCTCTGACTGGTGTTAGTCGATAAAAAACTACGGTGTGTATTTTGTCATTTATTCTTGCAATTCAGAAACTTGGAGGCACGAACCATTTTATTTCCTTTGCTGTACTTTTCTAGCACAAACACAGATGGATGAATAAATGGAAAACTATCCAGATACCTCTGAACCCAAAAACCTGCCAGCGGCTCTGAAAGCATGTTTTCTTTTAAATACACCATTTATCACAGCCAGAAACTGTGAAACTGAAAATATCGTCCGATTTTCAAACTGTTTGCGACAAACAGTCATGTCAAGGCAAAAATAACCAAATCTAAGATTAAAATTTTGATAATTCATGAAAATGCCTTTCCCCTACACGTCTCACCTAAAGTTTCGTTAAAAATAAACCAACTACTTCCTAGAAAAAAATCATTAATTTCGACACTCCTCGGGGCATCTGGGAGGCCATGAGTGACTCAGCTGAGACAAACAGTAATGTGATAAAAATTAAACTGAACTCCAGGCTGTGTTTACACAGAGCCGAAAGGAGAAGACAAAAGGAACTGGGACAAAGACTAAACATACTTGAGCAAAAAAGTAAATGCAGCGTGACTCAGAAATGATATACAGCGGAGCAAGGTGTCAGTATCTCGTTGGAGGATACATTCAGTAGTGACAACGACAGAGACTCAGCTTCTGACAGTTTCTCAAGCTGGTCAGAGGAGGATTTTGATGAAGACAAAGACCCATGCAACGACAAGTGAGTTTATTTTATCATATCATCATTTTGTTTCTGTGGCTGCCCCAAATAGCGTCACCTGAAGAAGCAGACTTCTTTCTATATCATAAATATTGCATTGTTCTATTATTTCTTTTACATGTGACAACACAGGTGGGCAGCCCTGCTCTGCTTCACCACCGTCCCCCTCACCACAGATGAATTCTGTCTCAGCAAACACTTCAGTGTCAGGGCCTGAGCAGACAAATTGATGTGGTCTCAGCCGCAGAAGTGGTCGTAGTCATGCAACACCAACTCCTTCCACATCCGCTCAAAGCCAAGCACGTGAAACACCAAGTGCAGTGTCACCCAGAGCCACAGACTCTGCTCCTGGATGGCAGAGAGAAGAACAGCCAGACGCACTGCCTGAACTGCTCCAGGGAGAAAATCAGGACGTGGTGGCAAGTTCTGATTCATGGCATTATTACTGTGTTATACTGCAAAAACCATATGTTTGAGCTCTTCCTACTTCTAGCCATGATTGTGCTGTTTCCATAGAGGTGCAGGACTTTACACTGCAGCCAAAATGAGCCCACGGTGGGTAGAAAAAGTCCAGAAACTGCTTGAAGTTCAGCATTAAATGTAGAGAAAAAGTATCCAAACAACAACAAAATCACTCACACACACACACACTCAGAAACACACACACACAGTCTCCTGCTTCAACATGATATACATGAGCAGACAGCAGCTGCCCACCGGGCCAACCATGACTGCACATATACTCTACCTCACATAACACCCAGGTGTTCACCTACGCTTGTTTCAATCAAATCCACAGGGACAAACACACACACACTCACAGAAAAGAGACAGTGGCACATATGACCCACACAGCTGCCTGCCAGCTTTTTCCACAAAAACATCTACACAGTCAGACATGTGTACAAACCCACACGCATAGACTCAGAGGCTGTGCGTTTTGAAATATCACCTTGAGTGTTGGATGATGGAAAGAGCTCTGATAACCTCTCATGCTGCAGGTATTACCTGACTAATGTTTAACATGAATCACTGGTTTGGGGTTTTGATTATTTTCAAGTCTAGTGTGTAGGATTTAGGGGGATATACTGTCAGAAGGGGAATATAATATAATAAATGTGTTTTGTTTAGTCTAGAATCACCTGAAAGTAAGAATCATAATGTTTTCATCACCTTAATATGAGCTGAATATATCTACATATAGAGCAGGTCCTTGTCTATGGAGATCACCATGTTGCTCCACCATGTTTCTACAGTAACCCAGAAAGGACAAGGCTCGAGATGGGGCACGTTTTTACATGGGCCACTGTGGTTAGCAGCCTATCTGAAGATGAGAGTGCCAAGAAAACACACATTTCCTTCACAAGAAACTGCTTTGTTGAATGTTTAAATCACCTGGTCTGTTTTGTTTTGGAGAGAAAAAGACCTCTGCAGATAATTCAGCCTCCGCTAAAAAACCTCCTGATATCTCGATCGGAAAAAAAGGTGAGCACACATCTGGTAAAAATTTCCTGAAGGAATTTTAATCGGGAGAAGTTTCAACTGGTTGCCATTTGCAATCCTCACCGCTAGATGCCAGTAAATCCTAAATCCTACACACTATTCCATGAAAATAAAACTATGGTGAGGTTAAATCATTCAGTAATCAAGAAACTAAAATTACCACCTCACACATACCATGTTTCACCCACGACAGCACAGAAGTTCTATACAATCAGCACAGTTTCAAGGTGGACACCCAAGATTAGCATCACCAATTAGGGCTCCCTTGTAAAAGAGATGTCAATCTCAATGGGACTCACCTGGTTAAATAAAGGATAAATAAATAAATAAAAGCATCTGACCAAATGTTTCTCCTTCTGTTCCTGAGATATGACACTGAGTAATGGCCAGAAAAGTGTTTTATGCAGAATATTATGATGTCACAGTTCAGTTGACCTTTGTCTTTTTTGGATATAAAATATCATCACTTCATTGTTTTATCCTGTTTGACATTAGTGTGAAGTTTTGTTAGAATTAGCATATAAATTCTTGAGATATGGACAAAGACATTATGTGAGGTCACAGTGACCTTTGACCACTGAAATCTCATCAGTTCATTGTTGAGTCCAAGAAAACACTTGTGCCAAATTTATTTGGATGAACAATACATAATGTCTCTGTCCAGGACCATCGCCGGTGCAAAAAAGGCAAAGAGAGATCCCTTAAATTTGAACTTTTGGCTTGAAAATGTCAAAAGAGTTTATGGTGAAAATTTACAGTAAATAGCATCAAGTACTGGCAATTTTGTTTGCTAAATAAATAAAGTTATGAACAAGATTGATCCTGAATAATTTTCTTTTAATCAATGTATTGATTTATGGACTATATTTCAGCACCAGTATCGTCGGGCCACGATGACGGAGTGAGAGTGACACAGTGGCTTGAGAAAAATCTTCACAACATCTGAAACATCTGTAAAAACCAGTAGCCTTTGTATTTGTTCAGACTGGATCAATTATAGACATATTGTTTGAAGTGTTTCATCCTCCTGGTGTGGACTGCTATAGAAACAGTGGTCTATTATTCCTGACTGGGTTGACAGGAATGGCTGAAAATGTGCTGTGACTGAACTGGAAGTCTGAGCTGTTGAGGGTTCTCAGCTATTTCAGACAATACAATCTCACGTAAGTCCTTTTCAACAAGAGCAGGCTAAGAGAGAAAGCAAGGCTTACTACAAAGACATCACATCAAGAGCTCTTCAGTCGTAAAAGACTTACACCAAGTAAAAACATGTTTGTGGGATCATTTCAACTTCTTTCCAATGCAGATGATCTTGTTGCAAGAATTTTCCAGAAGCTAGTGACAGTCTGGCAGCCTGCCTTGGTCCTGGAAGATTCTTGAAACGTGTTAATTCACTTCAGTTCCTGTTCCTCTTACCTTATGATGACGTACATGACCAGGAAGTTTCCCACCAGGCCGATGACGCAGACAATCATGTAGACGACCACGATGGTGACCCTGACCCCCGTTGGCAGTAAGGCGTCGGTCACGTTGTCTAAGCAGCTGAAGTTGTTCTGGAAGAGCGAGTCGTTGTAGAGCTGCAGGTGACCCAGCTCGTCCAGCAGGAAGTCCTCCGGGAAATCCATCTCTGACCAAGAGCGAGGGGGAGGAGTTTTACACTCACCTGATGGAAGAAGGAAGTGAGGTCAGACAAAAGAGTCAACGTGTCGTGATTTGAAACTAGAGATGCACTCGTTTCTCTTTGACGATCCAGATTTTTTCTAAAGTCTGACCTGCAGATTCCGATTTTGGTTGTTTCCAATTCATCCTTCTATATTCCATGGTTTTAAAAGGTTACCACCTTTCAATCTCTGTTTGACATTTTGTTTTTCTGAATAAGGAAACGCTGGTTAATGGGCACATCATCATCCATTCTGTATTCCAGTCATTATTAGTAGTGAGTTCTTGCCCCACATGAAGGAGTAAGCTCTGTGGGATCTTGTTCACAAGTAGGGGCAAGACGGAGATCAACAAGTCGATTGGTGCAGCACACAGATGCTGGACTAGACTGGATGGGGGTGAAGATCAACTCTCGTCTATGGTTATGAGCTTTGAATGGTAAACAGGATCACACACACACACACACACACAAGCAGCTGAAATGAGTGTCCTGTGCAGGGGTGTCGCCCTCAGGGTCACAGTGAGACCCTCAGCAGGCGAGAAGAGTGGAATTACTGCTTGTTAACACCATAAGGAGCCAGCTGAGGATGATTACTATCATTATTAGATGCCTCTTGGATACATTCCTGCAGAGGTAGGCACATCCACCTGAGAGGAGACCCCAGGGCACAACCATGCTGGATGGATTAAATCCCATCTGGTAGCTACACCTTTGGTTCCCCCAGAGAGAGCTGGAAGAAATCCTGGGCTACCTTTCTTAGCATGTTTCCACTGGGACCAAGACTTGGATAAGAGTCAGGAAATGGATGTGATGACTGAGAGAACGGTGTCCAACCATGTTCAACATGATTAACATTATGAGTAGTTTTTTTGGACAACAGTAAAGGTTGACGTACTGAAACAGAGAGAGGTTATGTCCGGCTTTAGCTGCACACTGTATACTCTGTCTCTGCTACACACCGCCATGTGAGCTGCGGCAGCAACACATCAAAATGAGCCATGAGCCAGCCCCCTCCTTTTCTCCCTCTGCCTGATCATGAATATTCATCAAATCAAAACAGCAAAGTAACTCTGCTGTGCTGCTGAATTTCCCCGGGGTTACTGCCAGGCTCAATACACACGGGTTATATATGCTCTAATATCTCTTTCTTCTCTCATCCCTCCATCCTTTCCTCATCTCTACCTCCCTCTCTGTTGACATATCTTTTTCTGTTCCTCCTCTCCTTCTCACATCCAGCGTCCACATCTAAGGCACATTGTGTTTCGTTTGACGGGTTTGATCTCTGCTGCAGTGTGCGTGTGCGTGCACGTGTTGCTGTGTGTGTTTTGGCTGCCTGAACATTGATGAATGAGCAGTTAAACTTAGAGCCTGAAGTGTGTGTCCATGTAAGGCTGTAGTGGCACTCTGGGTGGGCCACTGTACCAATTCTAGTACGTGTGAGAGGATAAAGCAGCACTAATGAGACTGATGTTATTGTTACTGATCCTGCACGCAGCAGAGTGCAGCGCATGTAGGAAAGTGAAGCCACAGTGACTGGTTTTAACACTTGAAATGCTGTGCTAATTGAGTGCTCTGAGTCACTGCAGTCACTGTGTGTCCACCCAAATGTTGTCAAATTTTAAGCAAAGTTCCTGAAAATAAAATGTGGACGAGTACAGTAATGAGGATGCAACAAGATGCCAGAATTAATCAAACAGCAGTAACGCTGATTCTCTCGGGCATTTCATTACTGTTTCCAACCTCGGATGGCATTTGTGTTATTTTAATAAATTAATGTGTCTTTTCTGATTCATGCATGTTGTCGTGTGGTGTTTTTATCAGCTGCTCAGGCGATAGACAGCGGGGGCGACTCACGACAAGGTTCACTGGCTGGGTTCAAATTGGGGACGTTCAGGTCAGCCGTCCCTGTTCTTTTTATTCTGTCAGTTTGGGGTCTCTCTGCTGAGTCATATCACACAGCAGGACAGCTCTGTCTGCAGCGGAAGTAGCGATGTACATGTAAAGGTATTCAGACAGGTTATACTGACAGGACATAACAGAGTGACTTTGTTTCAGGATTGTGTTCAGAACTGTGTTACTCTCACATAATTTAATCTAAATGCTGCTGAAACAAAAGTTATCTAACTTTGAAATTCAGCTCAGTTGTAATATTTGGGCACTCAGCAGAGATGGGACCAAGTCATGTTAAGACTGACAAGTCCCACGTCAAATCCCAAGTCCTTACCCTCGTAGTTTTGACCCCTTAACAAGCCATATAATGCTCTTCACGGAAGTAAATGCCATTTCAACAACAGAGTTAAAGCCAAAACACAATAGTGGCAAACATAACTCCAGGCCAAAACTCATGTTGGCCTGGACATGCTGCCCCAAGGCACTTTACGCCACTATCCTAATTCCAGCCTTACCACCCACGGAATTAAATGCATTTTTCCCCCACTGGCTCTCTGTCTGTAGCCTTCATTCCAGCTCCTGTGGCAGCTCGACTCCTCTCCTCACCATTGATGCAAAGAGAACTGTAGCTGTTGCATTGTCTTGTGTGTGACAAAGACAAAGACAGACTCGTTGTTGAGGTCGAGACATATTTAAAGTTAAACGACCCACAATCCCATCATTACAAAGACAATAGCCAAAAAGATATTGCCTGGTGAGTCATAGCTCTGGAGATCGGCTCCCCAGGTTAGAGATGAAATTTAATTAGGGATTGTCCACACATTATTTTAAGCTTATGCAAAGGTGGAGGAAGTACAGATCTTTCAGTTAAAGAAGTAATAACTTTGTGTGGCCATCTATCGACAAGCTGCAGAGCGATGCGTCCAGTGTGTGCTTGGCGCTGCACCTGACATGTGTCACGTGCCACGCTGCCCCGCGCTGCGCCATAACTCATGTTGGAAAAATCGGAGTCCAACCAGAATAAAAATGCCTCATGTAACCAACTCAATCGGAAGAGACCGGCCTGACTGGAGGGAATCAGACTGAGGGGGGTGATGTAAACCTTTTGATTATTTATTCAATAGAAAAATATAAGCACCTAATAACCACGTAAACACTTGACCTAATTATTTCTCTGTGGTTGGAATTTATATATTCTTCATGTTTGCCCACCTGGAGGTAACATTTGATGACTCAGTGCGGTGCACATGGTGTGCAACAATAGCTGTTTTTACACGCCTCCCTCTGCACATAATATTTGGTGCTTTGCTAGTGCTACCTTTTCATGTGACTGTTCTGATTAATGAATGCGTTATTTGATTTTAAATCAGTCGCCCTTTTACATGTTGTTAGAGGCTGAATTGTGGAGTTTCTGAACATAGTCGTCTAATGCAGCAAATAGAAATAGCCTGCGTATGAGATGTTTCAGGAACATCAGTAAATTGTTTCGGGGACGTCTGTAACTACTAGGGTTACACTTGACTTATTACTTAATTGTAAAAACAGGCAGAACCACTTCTTATTCTATATTTTATGTATTGAATGAATTGAATTTTCTCAGTATGGTTGGGAGGGAAAGGCTTCTTCTCTTAGACCTTTGGCAGATTACACGCCTCACAGCGGGCAGAACTGGGGCATGTAAACACACGTCTTATTGGATCACTTTGTTTGGGTCCTGGTGAATAGTCAAGTTGACTTCAATCGGGTTGAAGAAATATTGTCGGTGTAACCGCAGCTAATGAGACTCAGTAACAAAGAATTCCCACAGCGAGGTCATTGGGAACATACACAGTAAATTTCCGAGAAAATCCACAGAGAGGGAGCGTCAGGGTGGAGTGATGTTACAAGTGGACAAAAAAGCATTAAGCATTGTGGGATAAATATACAGAAAAGATCAGCATGTTGCAGAAGAACCTTTGTGCTGGATACCTGCAGGCTCCCCCGCCCCCTCAGAGGAAACATGTAACACAAACAGCTGTTAATAAGCTCATACAGTTCAGGTAAACTGTGGAGGAAGATCTAGTCTCTGCTTATTTTCAGCCTTTCAGCGTGTTCACGGTTGTCAAAATGGTCACAGTTACATAAAAAGACATGATGCTGGTCTCTGTTTTGTCTCTGTTGCAGCTAATGGATGGACTGCACTGCTTCTGTGTCTACTGTTGTGGACTGATGCTAACACTGCATGACGCACAGATTAGCATCTTGCCATACTGTGTAGCTGACTGAATCATAAGAAAGGGGAAAAAGTACCCTAGAGTACTTGTTCTAGAGATGGAAATAACACACTGTACCAGAAGGTGTGTCTGGCTGAGACATGGAACGACTTTACTCTAGGTCTAGTTAGAAAGGAGTGAAAGAAAATGAAAACAGCTGCGAGGCAAAAAATGCCCTTCCATTCCCCACATCCTTGGCCTGGGGTTGGAAAACTTTACTATCAAAAGAGCCTTTCTCGGCCAACAAAAAAGAAAATGTGTGGAGCTGCAAAAAATATTTGAGCCTTATAATGAAGGTAACATAATCTATTAAGTCTAAATAAGTCTATCAACATTACTAATAGGTCTAAATCAGTGGTTCCCAACTGGTCCAGTCAGGGAGTCCAGATTTCTCTGTAGTCATTGGTTCAAGGTCTTGCGTTTGGGCATGTTTTTGAGCTATTTTGCTGTCTCTGTCAAGTACCTGTGACTTCTGGCGTTAGACACCAACGAAACAAAGCCAACCTTTCACGTCAGCATGATATGCAGCCAGTCGCCATTAAGTCTGAGTAGGGCGGGTGCGAGTAGTTGTGGGTGGGTCCAACAACCAACGACTTTCACCTGGGAGGCAGGTGTTTGTTTCCCCGATTGTTATAAAACCAAACCCTGTGTTTTTGTCCAAAACCCAACTATTTGTGTGTATTGACTAAATGTAACCACGTTTGTTGTAGAAGAAAAAAATGTTGCTGTTGTACTGACGTAGTGTGTTTATTTTGAAAGAGACTGTATACAAACTGTACATTTCCTATAAAAAGTGTACTTTGAAAACAGACCACGCATGTAACAGGCTCAAGTTACAAGAGATATGTGACGAGGTCCGAGTGAGAATGTGTTGAAAGAACAGTCTACAGCTTTCCCTACAAAACAAACCAGTGTGAGTTTTAGCAGCAAAACAAGATGATTAGACTCCACCTGCAAACTCCAGTCTGTACCACTCATTGCATTACCTGTAAGTTTGGCAATTTATTGGAGAATTAAATTACGACAGGACAAAAATGTAAGCCAACAGACTAGAAAGGTAGAAAAGGGACGTGTGTGTTTGTCTATAATGTTAAGTGAATAAACGATGGGTTGGGTTGGCAATAAAACTACACTACAAGCCATTTTCATCACCAGTGTGAGTACTTCTCTTTTTCAAGGACCTCCCTCTTGTTAACTGAATATCAACTCTACACCCTGAATTATAAGAGTATAATAATATATATTACTATAATTTTATACCCCAGGAGACTGTAGACTGTGGGCACTAGCAGGCACTGTGTCTCACTCTGTGCTGCACCCTAATTGAATTCATTGTTTTTCACCTCATTAAACTGTTTAATGTAACTGCTGTGTAGCCTTTCAGCCAAAAATCCAAAATTCATTTCACTAAAATAAAACATAAAACTCTATTCATCTACTTTTATATATTTTGTTTCATTAAAACAAATGTTAATTCAGCTCGGCTAATTCAAACAAAGGCGTTTTCATTTATCTAAATACACTGGTGTGATACCTTAGTACATGTTTGCCTGATTTTTGGTACAGCTCCCCCTGGAGAAAAGAGCACCACTGCAGTGGAGGATGCCAGGATGATTATTCAGCTATATGAGCAAACTTTCTGCTCTTAAATTAAGCAGCAGGTTACTTTGCTGTGACTGCAGGCTGACATACACACCTCTACTGCAGACACACCTACATGACAGATACACAGTTTTGCACCGTGCTTTTCATGGACTTTTGTTCAAGTTTAATGAGGATATGAAGGGTCCACTGGATTCTCTAATGTCACAGGCTCTTGTTTCTACTCTGTTTGTGCGGCTGCTGCAAACAGTTTATCAAATATGACCACAACTTAGATCTTAGCTGATGAGCTGACTGCTCTGTTAGGACCTCTGTCAACAAACACACTTTGTACCTGACCAGTTATTGTGTAAATGGTCCTTTTATGCGGGATTAGTTGCAAGTCGTTGGTCATTACTGGAAAAGTTCACATCTCTGGCACCACAGTGCTCCTCACAAATATGCTTTCATCTTTAATAAGCAGTGAGAGATCTTTCTGCATGACTTCATTCATCTGCAGAGAGACAACAGCACTGGAGACTCAGAACAGTTGGACGACATCCATTATTTGTTAAGATGACTATTGCTATTCTCAGTTCCTATTTGTTTTATACGCGGGGTAATAGTGGTTATCAGGTATTTAGGAGTGCAGTGGTGGAAATGTGTGGTTGATTGATGTTGTGGAGAGTTAACTTCAGTAATAGTTTGATTAGTTATTGGATTAGTACAGTCTGGGATTGGGGGTGGGGCGAAATAAGCATGTTGCTTCTTCCCACTTCTTTTCAGACATGAAATGTTGATTCATGTTTCTCATTGTACGTCTGCTCACGATCTATTGTTTGTCTCTGTTTTGTGGGGTTTTTTTCTACGGCATATTCTATTTTATTTTGTTTTTTAAACATTTGAAATAAATAAATCAAATCAAAAGCTGGACCTTGAAGCCAACAGGGACATTGATTCTTAAAGGTGCTCAGACGAATAGAAAGTTGAAGATGTGCAGGTTCGTGAAGAGTGAGCAAACTTCATCCACTTGCGGATGATGATGATGAGTGAGGCACAGTGAAAACCTTACAAGCAAGTAACTGAACTTTAAAACATTCACATTTATTTGTCTGTATTAAAACTCAGTGACTAAAACTGTGACTTTGAGTCAGTTGCCTCTGCATTTCTTCCATTAAAAGTTGCTTCTAATAAAACTAAAACACACTGCAGATGTATAGAAGTCTCTCTGACCTAAAAATAAATCTTGGCACTAATTGAGGTTTGTAATTTTGAGAACGTTGGGACAAAATTGTGTATAGCAGCGTTTCAAGGACAAAGAACACATTTTTCACACAATATGCACGAGGAGCTTCTTCCTCACACCCTTCAAAGTTGCTCGCTCTTCATTTATGTCTCTCACATGTGAACTTCACCTGACAGCAAAACGCCACTGAGTTGGACCAACATGTGAGCTGTCACTCTGTCAGACTCCACCCTTGAAGTCACAAACTTTCAGGTAAATTAAAGCTTGATGATAATATAGATATGTCTCACTGAAATCTGTAGACTATAAACTGCCGTCAAGGATCCACTTATGTTGTTAAATTCTTCAAAATCTGTCAAACACATGAGACTTTACTGATGTGTGTGAGGGCTTGGATTTGTTGTCTGCAGTTTTGTCACTAACAAACTTCCATACAGATCTGCTGCTAAGTATCTGAGTAGTAACACCAGAGTCACACACACAAACAACACATTAACGCACACAGTTAGAGACACAATGAGAAAGTGATGCAAGAAAACACATAAACATTACCTCCACTCCAAACCTGACTCAAATTAAGACCCCAAATGCATCACACACACAATCAGCAGCCCCTGATGCTCCTTAATCAGAGCAGGTGTTTGAAGTGAACTTAAATGCACCAAACTTCCACGTCTCGACCCTGCAGCCTGTCACTTAAACACACCACAAGGTGAACCAAGTATAAAAAATGCACCACTCGCACAGCCAACAAACATTCTGCACCATAAATGCGCAGATACAACAGTTTAAATTACAAGTACGTCACGCACGCGCCGCGCGCCATCAGTAGCTATACAGTGTGTTATGGCAACGCTACAGCTGAGGCAGCTCAACATAAACACAGCGACACACTGCAGACGGACACACGCGCGTTTTCTCACGCAGTGCGCACTGAGGACTCCGGCGCATTCATCTACATACATGCATATAAATACATAGATATGTGTGGCTGCACTGTTGCAGCAGGCTGTGTGATATCTGTACCTTTGTGGTGGCAGCAGCTCCACAGCTCCCCGCAGACCGCCCCGAGGAAGTTGTTGTGTTTCCCCCCTCTGCGTTACTCCGCACTGCCTCGCTGTCTCTGCGCGCTCTCTGTCGCTGTTGGTTTGGTGTCTTTAGATTCGCAGTTTCCTCCCGCTGTCAGCACCAAGAAGCAGCCGCTGTCAAAATCCCAAACCTGCCGTCAGTGTGTCCGTCCGTCCGTCCAGGGGAGAGAAACACCGCCTCACCTCCACTCAGCATCAGCTGGCAGGCAGAGAGAGGGGGGAGGTGGGGGAGAGAGGAGAGGACAGGAGAGGAGAGGAGGAGAGGAGAGGAGGGGTCTGCTGGAATAAAGATGCAGCCAGCCCCTGCGCTTTCTTCCTCGTTTCCTTCCTCTCTCTCTCTCTCTCTCTCTCTCTCTCTCTCTCTCTCTCTCGGACAGATCCATGAGGGCTGCGCTCCCCTCCACCCTCCACCCTCTCCTCCATCTCCATCCTCCGCACCTCCAACCCATCATGCATGTGCATTTGGATCGAGAAGCTGCTCCTCGTGTGTGTGTGAGTCCTGACAACGTTATACATAAAGCACGTGCAACCATTTGTGTATACAGTGTGTATGTGTGTGTGTGTTACCAGGTGTTACAGGAGGGCGATATGGCCCTTGAAGAATATCACGATATTTCAGGGTATTTTTGCAGTAACGATATTCTTGACGATATGACAAAAATGTATTTATATTTTATCCTCCTGAGATCCGAACTTTTGTTTAATGTGCATTTTTTAATTTCTCCATCTGAGATCAGTAGGACCTGATATGTATAAAAAAATAAACACTGTCAATGATAATTAAGTCCCAGTGTCCTCAAAGGAGACGACAATATAATCCCAATTTTCAAGGAGTACTTTCTTATTAAAAGCGTGTTATCTTGTTACTGTTGCTAAAATTGGTGAAGTTTGTATGGCATATCAAACTACAAACATTATTAGTGGTAAATAAACAAGTTTCAACTATAAAATCTGATCAGGTTTTGGATCTTGTCCACGTTTGTGTTGGGATCAACTGCAGACTGCAACAGGTCTGAGGTAAGCAGGATGAAGTATAAGGTCAAGTAAACCCAAGCTGTGATGTCCTCATGTGAGGACACAGGGTCTCAGGAGGTTATTATTAATTTAAGAACATAATATGGCAACAAAATAAGTGATATAGTCTTACAGCTTGCCTTCAAATATTCAGTAAAATATTTCTTTAGATTGTGAACAACAACAGTAACTCAGAGTTAGATTCAGATTCTGTTACAATATTAATAGTTCAACTGAATAAAATCTACCACTATTTACACATTTAAACAGCTCCTAAATACAAAAATGTCCCCTGGGATCTATATATATATATATATATATATATACATATATAAATTCAACAGGTGATTTCCTTCTTTTAGTAAAATCCTGAATGACTGAGTTGTTTTTTTTTCACCTGGACCTTTATGCTCTGCCATTTTTCCTCTAATCATCATGCTGTAACCTGTGACAGGCTGTTATGACACCACAACTGTCACACAGTCACATATATGGAGTCTTTTATCCAGCCGCGAGCATCACGTAGCTTTACATTACCAAAAGTTTATGACAAAATCACCTGATGACACCGACTCCTGTGTGCGCACGGCGAGAGAGGAGAGGGAGAGACGCTGTGCTGCTGCCAGAGGAGCCGCTGACTGAGTTCCCTCTGAGCGGTAAGTCGCTAAAAGAGTCTGAGAAGTCCGGGGCTGTTCATGAAACACTCAGGACGCCACAGTTTATTCCACACGACTGAAGCTGCTTCTCTTTTTGGGACCCTGTGGAGTCGCTAATAATTTTGTTTCCAGCCATGCTCGTTGTTGCCATGGGTAACAGTATGATGTCAATATGTCAACAAGTCAAAATATTGTGAGTTTCACGGCATGGATTTTTCATATGATATTAAAAATTCCACCAGTATTATCATGAACGAGATATGGTCCACTCCTAGTGTGTGTGTGTGTGTGTGTGTGTGTGTGTGTGTGTGTGTGTGTTAATACTGTGTTTGATCCTGAGTGGTGATAAAACAGAACCTGCAGCTAAACATAGAGGAACACATGGCACACACACAGGATTAGAGTGATACAACCTGTTACTGTAATCACATTAGCTTTGTGTGCACCCTCAGACCAAAAATGGTGATGTCATGGTTCCGATGTGGGTGATAAAGAAAGAGGCCTCCTGAGCACAGTGTGCATCCTGTAAACAGTGTACAGTGCGCTGCAGCTTGGAGCTGAGTCATGTGATGGTGTTTCACCAGAATAACGATCTGATTATGACTCTGACCTGCAGGAGTTTGGACAGGAACAGGAAGCACATGCTTGGATTTGACAGAATAAATATAATCACAACATTAATCGAATGTGACTCTACCTGAAAGGTGCAGTTTGTTATATTTAGGGGCATTTAGTGGCATACAGCTGTGAGGACTGCAGACTGCAACCAGCTGAAACCTCTGATTAGAATTTCTTCAGTGTTCATTGTTCAGGAGGTTGGTGCCATGAGCCAAATTATGCCCAGGAGTCTGTTTCTCTCCAAACAAACCAATAAGGTGATTAAAACTGGTAAAAACACTGAATGAAGCAGTTTCACATTACAAATAAGTGTTTCTCAGACACCGTGTGGCATGTAGGAGGTGGGCTGTCACCCCAGCACCTGCTAACGTCTGCTCACCTTTTTTCTAAGATGGCATCATGTAAGCAATACTCATAAAAAGCTTTTGATACACATCACTGCTTCAGAAATACCTGTCCATGACAGCAAATTCCACACGGAAAATGTTGAAGTGCTGCAATGAAAAAAGCAAATCAAGGACAATGTCAACCTGTCACAGGTTATGTGAGAAACATTACTAAACTCTTAAAAAACAGAAGCACAGAGGGTTTGTTTGCCGCAGTAACACAGGGAGAAAAAAGAAGAGACAGTTAAAGGCTGAAACAATACAATTATTATGTTTTCTGTCAAAACCCGAACAAGGTAATCTCATTTCAACAAGAGCAATCACAAAGAGTTGATTACCTTTCCTGACTTATCTCTCCAAAACTGAAACAATAATGAGGCAGCAGCAATAAAGACACACACACACCAGAGGATGCTGCCACCTGTAGTCACTCCGACAAGGTTGGATACAACATCTAAATTTAACATCAAAAGTGATTCATAATTTCGGTTGTGGTTAAACCTCTGATTTTTCCATCTATAAGTCAAAGTGTTCAGTGATGTGTGAAAAATCAGCAGATGTACCTTTAAACGTCACTTGTTTATATTCCAATTAGTGATGTCCTCCATTTCCCATAATGCGAGCAGCAGAAAATGTGCTTTAACTTGTTGCATTACACTGTGGGTTTGAAATGGAAGAAAACTTTTTTCGGAAAAAAAAAAAAGTCATGGAAAAGGACAGCAGAAATTTTGTCCATGGAAATGTGTGGGAGCCCTTGTGTTAGTTCTCGTAGTGTCGACAAATAAGCAGCCTTTCTACATCACATAATGTCATGTGATGTTCCAAATATTGCTCACTGGAACACTGAAGTCAAGGTTATTAACCATCCAGGCAAGTTTGAATGATGAAAAAATTGCTAGGACTGACAAAATGATGTCTTAATTTGACATCAGCTGACACATTTCTCTGTAAAACTCTGCTCTAAGTGCTGAAAATAAATCATCACATTTCATTCTTCTGTAAACAACCACTCACATGATAAAGAAAAATAACCAAACAGGAAACAAACGTGGGATGAGGTCAGCAGCCTTTGAAACACTGTCACGGTGGTTTAAAGCGGATGTGTCCTTCAGTAAGTCATATGTTGTTTTTGTGACCCGAGTTGACCCGATCAGCTAAATTGCTGCTAATGAACTATTGTGTGTGAGTGAGTGAGTCTTAAATGAGTGATGTTCTGGCTGTGACTGTGTCAGCGTGATGCCTGGTCAAGCAGTAATCTCAGCACCCCTCAGGGCTCTGTGCTGGGTTCACTTTCCGGCAGCAGATTAATTCCTTTGAGTCCTTTAGCTCACAAAGCAGCCAGGTTCTGGCTGAGATAAATGATGTGCAACAAAACACCAGTTATGTCACAGGCTGTGCACTTACTGTGTTCTGCTGCACCAACTGTTTGCCTGTTTGGTTCAGTTCATTTAAGCTGGTGAAGAAGATGCTGATTGAGCTCTGATCTGGATTCAAAGGACAGTACCAGAGGTTTTACAGGTTTAAAGTGGAGATGAAACACTGAACAATATGAGCGTGGTTTGTTTGATATTAACCTTAGAGGAGATGTGACACTGCAATCGATATCCAACAAGATTTGCCAGAAAACTAGATCTGTATCTCGTGGTTTCATCAACAGGGCACAGGAATCTTACAACAAGTTAGCTGGTGATGTCACTAGGATGGTTGTTCACTATCAGCACTGGGTACAACTCTGCACTTCAAACTACTTTAATTAGTTACTAACTTAATATTTGTAGATACAGTGGAGTTTGTACTCATGGATTGACTAAAGTTAAATTCAATGTCGATAAAAATTGCATGACATTGATGGAATCAGCTTTTAACTTCAGGCTGGTTGATGATGTTAGCTTCGCCTTTTATCATAAACCAAAAGTTTTATGCTTTTTACTCCTTCCAACTTTGGTAATGGCCCCCTCCCAGTATTGCATATCTACATAAGTAATCCCAAAATCCAATTCTATTGTCAAGACAGCAAATGAGATGGACCTGCACCTTATGCCTGCACCAGCACTGGCGAAGCAACGTGTGTCCAAACAGTTGGGCTCTACGTGACTTCATGTACATTACAGCACCTCTCTACTCAAAACATCTCTTACACTGACTGTAAGAAACATTGTCAGAGAACAAAACAGCCATCAAAAGACAAAACATGCTTTACAGCACCAAGGTTACCAAGCCTACCACAACAAGTCCTACTGGCGAACAAGTGACGATGACAGAGACGAAGCATCACAGCGACATCAACTACCTTGTTGTAAGATGGCTTTGCCCTGTTGGTGAAACCATGAAATTAAATCTAGTTTTCTAGGAAATCTAGGCGGATATTGAATTTGATTGCTTTGTCCAACTCAAGTGGTCTAAAACCGCTTCTTGGTCAGAGACCTCTGACATCAGACACTGACGAAATGATCTGTCCTTTCATGTCATGCATGATACGCAGCCGTTCCTGTTCCTTTTTCCCAACCACAAGCGAGTGTTGGCAAAACATAACCACGTGCGTTTGTTATTGAAGGAAAAAAAAAACATCAGTTTGCGGTGTTGTATCGACATAGTGTGTGTATTTTGAGAGAGACTGTGTGCAAACTGTACATTTCCACTGAAAACAGAAGTGTATTTTGAAAACAGACAATGCATGTAACAGCCAGAAGTTGACATGGTGAGCCAGAACGTCAACAGCCAATGCACCTGGGGTACTTTGTCATATGTGGACGTGGAAAGTCCATGACCGAACATCGATATGTGACGAGGTCGGAGTGAGAATGTGTTGCAGTGTCGTATCTTGCTGTAGGTAATATTCAAACAAACCACAGTCATATTGCTCAATGATTCATCTCCTCTTTGAGCCAAATAACTGAATCAGCTTACACCTTCCTTTAGTTCCACTCATTCCCCAAAGCATGCAGCCATATTTCAGCTTTTGTAATATTTTACCATATTGTTAAAATTTTCAAAAATGATGTGCGAATGCAAACACCCACCTGAAAAATTCAGTACTTTGTCCGCCTGCAGGTCTTTCAGTCCCGATCATCCAGTGGGAGCTGATGAGCTTTTGGTAGAGGAATGGTGTGTTCATTTGCTGTTGTGTTCTGAAATCCGCAAAATAATTTTTTATAAGTCACACAGTACACAAGCTGATGTTGACAGTGTACCAGAATCAACTGAACCAATTGGTCCCTGATGTGCAGACCAAGAACAGCACTCTGTGTGCAATTCAAACATGGATTCAAAAGCTATTAATACATTTACATATTCCATCTGTAGATAATGGCCAATGTCAAGGAAGTACTACCTGCTACAATTATGTAGAGATTATTTGGAAACCATGGTAACACTTAGTGTGTCAGCAAGAGGGCGATCATTTCATCTGATAAATTAAAAACAGGGTCAACCAGTGTGAGGGATTTGTACAACTCAGAGTATGTTGAAGATTGATCCATTAAGTAATTTTGGTTTTAAAAGTGCATGTTACCTCCATGTTGTGTTGTTGAACTTATTGATATACTCATAAATAAAATATAATGTGTTTTATATTAAGTGACCTGGGAAAAAAAGCATGAAAATTAAACTTTTAGCGTGTAATAGTCTTTATCAAACCCACTCTTCCCGCTATGGCAGAGAAGCAGAGGTTAAAGAGGCGTAAAATTCAACATTGCTTCACTTAATGTAGCTTTTAATTTTTTTTATTGCACCATTGTCTCAACAGCAAACTGTTTGGAATCTGCCACTCAGACAGCTGCTCCGTCTAGTGAGCAGTAACATCCTGCAGGTGCAGCTCTTCATGTCAACAGGTGTGGTGTAATGTGTAATCACAGGCAACGTGGTTCAGAGTGGACGCAAACACAGCTGGTGTCTCTAGGTGTTATATCTATACTGCAATTTTCTCATAAAAAGACACTGGAAAATAGGAGGTAATATGCTGGCAGCAAGGAGAAGGTTAAACACGTTTTTTAAAAAGGAAAGAAAAGGGTAGATCTATCAATCTAGACTTCAAATGAATTGATGGTTCGCTAAAAATAATCCTTGGTCTAACATGTCTCGATTTCCTTAGAAAAAACACAGAGATGAAAACCAAACAATTTGCAAACGCTGTATAAAACAAAGTCTCAATTATGTTTTGTTTGGGTGCTTTCAGAACAAGAGTTGTCTTACTTTGGTCTGAATCAGGGAATAATTTTGTTATGAAGTTGTATAATTGCTTAGAGCTTGTTCATGTTCTCACGGTAGCATTTACAAGCGGACCAGATTAAATGCTTTGCACAAGAAAACTGCTCTTGATTGGTCAGAAAGTCCATGCGGGAAAAATCCAGGAAGTAAACAAAATATTGAAGAAGAGCACACTTGCAAAATGTGAGACTTTCTAAACAACAGACCGAGACCAGCTCTTAAAAAAGGTCTTGGTCCAGTTGTTTTGGTGCGCACGCTTGTGCTATTGCTGTGTTCACACCTGCTCAAACGAACCGCACTTAGGAGACAAACACACTTGATTTTGACTGAGCTGAACCAAACGGGGCAGGTGTGAAAGCCCCTTTAATAAGCATGATAAAACCATGTTACAGTTTGGTTGGACAACTTATCACTGTACATGATGACAGTGTACTGCACCATGAACCTCGCCTCTTCTGAACAGTGGTTGGCATGAGCTGCGGGAAGTTAAACGAGCAATACTCTGCTTATTTGACAAACAAAGATTCAAACAAATGGAAATAATAGAGGAAAATACAGCAGCCACGCAGAGCAGGTCCAGAATGTGTTTCTGTACAATTATGAAATAAGTGGCTAGAAAAGAGCACGTATACTCAGCGAACCACCCCCGGATAAATATGATAAAGAAGCAACAGGAAAGCCGGAGGGAATTGGTTTTGTGCGCTATGGTGTCGTTTATTTATTGGCGCTGTCTAAAGGCTCCAAAGGCTGGAGGAACCACAGAGGACTCATTAAATACACTTCCTCTGTAGCAGATGGACCTCTGCTGACCCAAGCTCAAACCTTACCCCAACTTCTCCCCTGAGAATCTCATATATGGTCGTCCAGAGTATGAATCATGTACTTATAAATCTCTGCTGGGTGTAGAGGGTCATCATGTTCTGTCAACATTTGTGGGAGGAAAGTGGCAAAGTCAGAACACTGAATTTAACCAGTGTTGCAATTGTAATGTCAATTACAATCTATTAATTTAACAACAAACATGAAGAGAAAACACATGAGCCGCATGCAGCAGCCAGCTCACACAGTGCCAGACCTATTACACTAAGTGCCCTAGACTTGCCCTGTGCCCCCAGAAAAAAAACATAATAAGGCAAGCTTATTATTATAACACACTTCAGCAACAAAGCAATTCAAAGTGCTCTGCATAAAACATCAAAAGCATCTAGACAGGAGCAAAAGAAACACATTATAAATAGAAAATGTAAGAGCAATTCGTTTAAGAAGTGAATAGAAAATAAAAAGTCAAAATACACTAAGAATAAAATACAAGAATAAAAGTTCAATAAAAAATTTCATAAGAAATGAATAAATATTTGATTTAATAAAAGGCAGCGGCAAACAGATAAGTCCTCAACCTTGATTTTAAAAGAGGTGAGAGTTGGTGCACACCTGCAGCTGTCTGGGAGATTGTTCCAGATATGTGGTGAATAATACCTAAACGCTGCTTCTCCGTGTTTAGTCTTGATTCTGGGGACACAAAGCAAACTTGTCCCAGAAGACCTGAGAGGTCTGGATGGTTCATACTGTAGCAAAAGGTCAGGAAGGTATTTGGGCCTAAAACCATTTAGTTTATAACACTAATAATACATTTCATTTATAGGCGCCTTTCACGACACTCAACGTCGCCTTACAGGCAAAGATAGAGAAAATAACAGCAGATTAAAAAAGCTCAATGAGTTAACGAATAAAGTAACGTAAAAAAAAAAAAAAAAATACGGACAAAATAAAAACGGATGGGTGTCAAACTGGCTGTTTTAAAGAGATGATCTTTGAGGCAGGATTTGAAAGTGGACAGTTGATGTTATGGATGTCTGGTTGGAGGGTGCTCTAGAGGCAAGGGGCAGAGCAGCTGATGGCTCCAGACCCCATGGTGGTCAGACGTGCTCGCAGAACAATGAGGTGGATTGAAAACCAGCAGCAGACTTTTGAAGTCTTTTCTCTGACAGACAATAAACCAGTGTAAAGACCTCAGAACTGGAGTGATGTGATCTACTTTCCAATTCTGGACAGAGACCTCAAATGCTGTACTTGGAATCTGCTGGAGCCGCTCTCCCAGTTTGGGGGCAACAGCCCAGAGTGCTCTTATTATCACTGTGACAACTTTGGACCTCATCTTCCACATCTGTTCCAATTGTTCCTGCAGCCCCTGGTACTTCTCAAGCTTTTCATGCTTTCATGCCTTTGAAACAGCAGATTGTGGATTCAAACCCAAACACACACCAGCTGTGTACAACTTAGCCAGTAGCCAGTGAGAGCAACAATCACTGGCTTAAACTTTGACTTGCTGCAGCTTGGTAGGACATTGTTAATTGCGGAAGCCGTGATTACAATAGCTAGAGCTATCATTAAAATTGTGGCTTTGTAATTACTTTTAAATTGTGATTTTAATAAAAACAATAAATCCCTCAGACCTGAATGTAACCTTTAATTAGTGTGAGTGCAGCCTATGAAAAGTATATATAATTAAAAATCATAGACAAAGGAAAGAGACATAAATTAACGGCGGAATACTCCTGCAAAAGTTATTCACAGTGTGCACATGCAGTGATCCTATGCTTTGGCTTTATAGGACATTTCAACACGTCAGATGGCATGAACCAGCAACAGCTACTCTGTTGTTTAATTACGTGGTCAATTTTGATTCAGCACTGCCATATTTCAAGAGATATTAATCATATTTTGAGCTACTTCTGCCTGGAAAAAACTCCCCACCAACATGAGACGGATAAAAAGCAGAGTTTCTTTTGAAAAGTCACTTGACAAAAATGCAACCTAAGCGTTTTTCTTTGACAGAAAAGCGGTGGCAGGACGTTGGGGAGCGCTTGACTACAGATTCGACAACAGGCTCACAAAGCAAACAGTGATAAAAGCACAACACTCACCAGCAGCATCCAGTGTCCGCCGGCCGATCTGCTCCCAAAAAACAAGCTTGTCTGTCTTTGTTGTGCGGGTAGACAAGAGCCTGGCTACAGAAGTCTCAGGAGCATCATTGGCGCCTTTCTGAAAAGTTCAGAGATTTTCAACTAGAAGCACTCGGAGTGGTCGCACAAGAAAGACGCTGGACGCAGAGCTTTCTCTCTGGGCGGCTACATGTGGCCACAGAAGATCTCTCCTCATTGAGAACAACTGAAAGAGGACGCCAGCACTGACGAAAAAAGACGCTATGTTGACCTTATATAATAATACTTTTAGATATTGATGATTTCAATTTCCCCTCTTTACTATTTTAAGTTTTTCTCATTTATTTTCTAATATTCGGCTTGTTTAATGGATCAGTGTGATTTTAAAGTCTTTTTATTGTAATTGTTTTTGGAGAAGCTCATAAAGACAAATGAAGAATGCAGGTTGTTTGTCAGTGTCTTTACTTCTGTTGCAAGTACCTGAATGATATCTAAACACTCTCACCTCGGTGCTGCCGTGTTTGCCCTCAGATTACTGTGTACCCCTGAGGACGTTTGCTTTGTCCTCTGAACAAAATAAATCACATTTTACCTGAGAGTCCTATTTAGAACTGGAGCACAGGTAGCAGGGGTTCAATATAATGGTCATATTATCTTGCTTGGTTTATTTTGATTAATTTAGATTGCATTAAAGATTCATGCAGCCTCCCAGGTTACACAAATGTTTGGAAAAGAAACTGTAAGGAATGGCTCCAATATCCCCGTCTATGCCACTGTTATTTGTTTTTGTGCCCTTGAGGAGTCTCTTGTATCATATATCATTTCATAAATCCAGAATAAAACACTTTCCCTTTTTGTTTCAGTGACTGACACCATGAACAGGCATTATTATGTTCAGCTCCAGTCTTGCTCAGCAAACAGCAATCAGTCCAAACATTTAAACCACTGGCAAATGAAGTGAATAACATTGATTATCTCATCACATTGCAGTGTTCTGCTGGGAAACCTTGGGTGCTGGCATTCATGTGGTTGCCACCTGACACGCGCCACCCACACAAGCACCATTGCAGACCAAGTACACCTCCTCATGGCAAGGGCACTCTGCGAACAATGCACCATGCTACACTGCAGAAAACTGCTCAGAAATGGCCCAAGGAATGTGACAAAGAGTTCAAGGGCATCCACTTGGCCTCCAAAGTTCTCAGATCAGAACATTTGGGATCAGACATTGCACTGACCTGTCAGGGCATGGACCATAAACTGTCCAAGTGGTCACTCAATTAACTGCTGTTTTTGGCACTACTGTATAAGCTTTATTTTGTTTGTTTTTGTTGTTTTGTTTGTTTTGTTTTTGTTTGTTATTGTTGCCAGGCAACTGCAGACTCACTACCTTATTCTAACCTTCCCATGTCATCAATCTAGCATTTATTTATTTTAGTTATATGACAGTAATCAGTATCTAGTTCCTAAAATGTTGAGGCAGCGGGTACTGGATCATGGGGAGAACCACCAGTTGGTCCAGGAGATTCTCCTCCATCATGGACGTTTCCAGACACATTTTAGGATGACGCAGGGGCAGTTTGACAACCTGCTGTCTATCGTCAGGCTGTATAGCTCTGGGTATCCACCAACTGCTATCACCAATTTCTCCTCCGTTCTTTATCAACTGTAAACTTGTGTCGTGACCATCACAGAAGGCCCGCCTCTCAAATCATCCGATTGGACAATGGGGAAAAAAGATGAGATAAAGGAGATGGCATGGAGTGCTTTTCCACACTGCGTTGAAGTTTTTTCAATTCGAGGAGTTCAGAGCGCTCCTGCAAAAATGCCAGGTGTCTATAGTGCATAACAACGCAAAAAAAAAACACAAGCAAAAAGCTTCTTTCTCATTAAAAACAATTACAAAAAGGTGCCTCCAAATGCCAAAACATTTCCTGTGTAATCAGGGCCTTAGTCTACAACAAAGGTTGAGTGGGTGGTGCATGTGGCAGGACAGTCTTATGCACTTTGTTTGTTCTATTTTAATGTATCTTTAGAAGGCTTTTTAATTACCTGCAGCACTGTAGCACTTTCCACAGTCGAAACCTGTGTTTTACGTTCTGTTTTTATGTACTGTTTTTGACTTTGTTGTAAAGCACTTTGGGTACCTTTTTTGGTTCTGTAAAGGGCTATACAAATAAATTTGATTGATTTGATTGATGTCATCCACATGAGTGTCAGGACCTGAAGTTTCTGAGCAGAACACTGCATTGTAACAAGATGATCAGTGTTGTTCACTGCACCTGTCAGTAGTTTTAACACACTGGCTGGTTGGTGTATATCTCTTGGTTTTTGCTGGATTCAGTTGTCTGGCTTTGAATTACAGCACATCTTCTTCCACCTTTTCATTTCAAGGGTATATTTTCTGGCCAGTTTTCTAAGCGAGACACACACTTAACATTGATGACATTCACTTTTCATGTAAATGACAAAATAGATTAAGTGCGCTCATGCTAACTCCTTAAAATCTCTTGAGCTGTAAGAATATAAAGATAATCTTTATTCGTAGAGCACTTTTTAAAAAGCAGCATACTAAGTGCTTGACAGGACTCAAGTGACATCACTTTTACAATGACAGGAAGGGATTCAGGCCACACTTTAAAAGAACATTTCCCCTGAAAAGGCTGATGTGAGATTCATGCAACAACATTGTGGCACAGTCATTTTGTCTAGAGGAGGCAGAGGAGGCGCACAGAGCCTGCTGGTGTTTTCCTGTACTGGCCATAGGGGGCACTAACATTCAGCCTTGGTGTGAGGCAGAGAACAGTGGGGCAGACAGGGTTGTTGATGTGTTTATATGTGTTGTTTGTGTCTTTGGTGAATTATTTAGTGTTAACTGGACTACAGAGACAGAGGTGGAGGAGGGAGAGGAAGAAAAACAGGTGTAATATAGGGACATCAGTGTAGAGAAGGGGGATGAGATTGTGTCTTAAGTCGACCAACGCAAGCACCGTGCAGACAGATGGTTCAACAGCAAGACATGAGAATCAGATTACAAGGGCAGAGCTGCAGTAAGAAAGCTGGAACCTGCTGCTTATGTTTTATGTGTTTGTCAGTCATGTCGGATATAATTACAGAATCTGCCAGGAAATAAACACATAGACTCTCAGTAAGGGCAGCATATTATGCTATATTGTTTATGAGACAACAGTCAGTAGCGTTATGTGCCCTCACTTGTTTTTTCTTTTATGCCCAAATTTAAAACTGTAATGCTAAAATGAAAGTTCTCACAACACAATATGGTGTTAAGATTTTTTACACTGATAGATACAATGCAGTGGTCTATCTAACAACTCTGTCATTTTTTTCACGTACGATAATAAATCAGCTCACAAGAGGAAAGAATTTATGGAAAGACCAAAAAACCTGGGTTTCCAAACCTGAGCTCATATCAATTTTTTAATTTAATTTAATTTTATATACTTTATTAAATTAAATTTTTCACTCTGTTTTCAATTACACACAGGTCCGAACACACACATGCACAAACTAGACCTATACATGCACTAAGTGGAGAGATGTCAGAGTGGGCTGCACATGACAGGTGCTCCGAGCGGTTGGGGGGGTTCGGTGCCTTGCTCAGGTGCCAGCTTTGAAAAATTATCCAAGAAAATTCAGACTAATTTTCTTTTTTTCCCATTATCTACAAATCAGGGACTTTGTGTGCAAGAAGTTGTCACTATTTTTCCAACTACTCCTCCATTACCTTGCCTGGGTTCTTTGTTAAAGGTCAATATGCTTAATAAGGGTAGACTCTCAATCATTTATTCCCAGAACATGAATAGATATAATCTCTCAATACCTCATATTCGACAATGATGGGAAAATGATCTAGGGGTCCAGCTGTCAGATGTGGAATGAGACATGGCTCTTTGTAAGGTTCATTCGTCTTCTCTATGCTCAAGACATGTTTGAGTACAGTTTAAAGTGCTATATTTGCTTCACTTCTCTAAAACAAAACTAGCAAGAATATTGCCAAACATAAGATATATATGTAACAGGGGTAAACAGATGCCAGCGATTATATACACTATATCTTGCGGTCTTGCGTAAAACTTGCCCCATTCTGATTATACCTTTTGGACACTATGTTCAAGGGTTATGGCTGTAATGTTGTGCCTTCTCCTACAGTTGGTATTCCTGGTACATTCTCAGTTCCAAATTATTCCAATATCTCTGCTCACTTACAGAAAGTGATTGTCTTTTCCTCCCTCTTAACTGGAAGCTCAGTTCTATTTAAAAGGAAGGATATATAACCCCTCCATCACACAGTCACAGGATCAAAGATGTGATACAGAACATCAAGCTGGAAAAAATCAGATGCAACGGCTCAGTTAAGAGTTTAACAAAACCTGGGACCCAGTAATAAATTATGTTTATGGTGAACCTGTCCTGAAACTATGAACTTATACCTCTACAGTATGTCCGTTATGTACTTAAATACGAATAAGCAAGCCTGGCCTGTCATATTTTATTCCTATTTGTATATGTATTCAAGTTAAACTAGCGTAAGTACAGTCTTCCTACAGCTTCCTCTTTTTTTTTCCTCAAAGTCATACTTTGCAAAACAAAAAATATAAATTCTCATACAAAAGGACTCCCTCTTAATCCTCACATAGGGCACACTAGAAGTGTGTGGCAGTGGACTTAAGCACCTCCACCTTTCAGCCAATTTTTCCCAGCAGCCACTCACGGTGTCTCAGCGAAAAAATCCCCTACGGCCAAAAGAGCATTTTCCCCAAAGGACACCATTATAAAAGAGACTGGGAACCTCAAACTGCAAGCAGTGTCAATTCTGAATCTTTGTATTCTGAGTTTTTGATCCATGGAGATTTTGTATTTGTAAAATTTCCGTAAAGCTGTGAAAAGCATTTTAAAAATCATCACAATCATGTAAAGTGTACAAGCCGAGCAGGAACTAAGAAACTCCACAAATTCAATCAGCAGCTCCACCATTCACAGTCAGACACACGGCTGATTATTTACTGCTGAATTATAGCTTGCGCCAAAAGCTGACGCTGCTCTGCTGCAAATGTCTTTGCTGGCTAGCAAAACATCCTGGTACCAACTATTTACTGGAGTTTACCAGCCTGCCGCTCATGTGGCGTGTGAAGATAACTGCAAACACAGCTACTCTCTTTGCTATCAAAATCTATTTTTTGCTTGTCGTTTTCATCATAGAAAAAAAGTCATTGATGAAAAATTTTCACCACAGTTTTCTCCAACGAAATTTAAACTGTTTATGATTTATGTGCAGAGACTCTGCCCGCTGCCTGTATCTTCTTATTTTCTTGCTTTGATGTGTTCGGGAGGTTCGTGAGCACAGTGTGCAGGTGAGGTCAAGACAGGTAACAACCAGGTAGCAGACTGTTAGCATCAGGTATCCAAGAGGCAACTGCAAAGTTTGAGGACACAGTGTCGAAAAAAGACAATGAGCAAGACGAAACGGCAAGTGGACAAAGCTCGTTGCAAAATGAGAGTGAATCTGGAGTTGGCTGTGTCTTTCACTTTTACCTACAATACTGTTTACAGACAGTAACTGACAATTCCTGCAGACTGTCTGTATTCACAGAGTGTAACCATACAGTTAGGAACCATTATTCTATAATACATGAGCAGCTCACAAAGTGCTGGACAATAAAACTGTAGTATCCCGTCATTCTGACGTACAACAGCAGAAACAGTTCTGAAAACTAGTTTTAAGTTCTGACCTTGAGAGCACAGTTGGGTGCCTCGAAATGATGAGGTGTCCTCAATAATAGCCCTGCTTTGCTTCTCAGTAGAGTACACATGACTAATATACATCTTAATGTTTAAAAAATACATACATACTCTATACAAAGAGCAATTAGGCTCCGATTCACCCTCCTAGTGCAATTATAGGTCACTCTTCAGTGCTAAACACAAAGTGCTTCAGTAGGCGGCGGACACTGAATCATTTCATGGGCAAATCAAGTAAACTAATTGCAGTGGAGAAGAATGAATTCCTGCTTCTTAATACTCTTGAGCTAAGGCAGCATGAAGTGACGCCCGCAGGGACGGAGTGGAGATGTGGAATTTAAATTGAGGTGAATAACAAAGTGAAAGAAAGAGAGACGGAGCCTTAAAGGACCCGGACCTGCTGCTTTGAATTTTTGCATGCTTGATATTAGATCTGCAGTGAAATGCTCAGGCTCTCTTTCATACAGCCTCCGGGTCTGTAAAACACTTGGATGTTAATGAGAAGGCAGGTTGTGCTCCATAGCGTAAAACCAGGAATGCTGCAGCCTTTAATTTTCTCTGTTACATCAGACTCACGCACACCAGTATCTTAGCGTCCGTAACGTCTCAGCCTGGTGAAGCCAGCAGTGTCTGGGGAGCTGCCGACTTCACCATCCTGACAGCAGAAATTAACTGAACCAATAAATAAAGATAAAAACTCTAAAACTCTAAACTAAAATCCAAAATGTCACCGTCGGCCGAGACTTAAATTATGTGTAGGTATCACTATATGTGAGATTAGTATAGAGTGTTCTTACTTCTTGCTGCTGCAGTAATGACTGGTTACACAGGGGTTGGGGTGTCATGAACCTAACTGCTGCATTACACCTTCCAGGTGATGCTTATCACAGGTGAGACCAAGCAGCTGGAGACAGCACGTGTCACAAAGGTGGGCCATTTCTGTCTGCAACCTCCACGGGACAGCAGGAGTTAAGAGAGACGAGGACTCTCAACAATGACTTAATCGAGTCACTGCACCAGACTGCATTCTACTTTACTCTGATTATCTCGTCTCCACCAGGCAGAGCTGTACCGCACCCTGCTCTACAGTAATCTGTGGGACACAGTAAGATATGATATGAGACCTCTGTTACATCTCAGCTACTCCTCTATGATACTGTGAGCACGCCGTGGCATCTATTTTTGGGCTGTACTTTTATCCCATGTCACGACACATCAGCAACCTGCTGTTTGTGGCCAGATAAATCTGAGTCAGTGCCTTCCCAACATGAACAACACAGCAGTATAACAAAGCTGGCCCGAGCGGGTCGAACAGGAAAGGCTGTCTGTCTCTCCGGCTTCTGCCTCATTACGCTGGTTGAAGAGCTGCTTGTCTGGGTCAGCCACAGGCCTGCTCGGAGGGAAACACCTCATCACTTCAGCTGTCACTCCGCTGGACTCAACAGGCTCTAACACTCTAGCAACAGGTACAAGAAATGAGCAGAGGCGATGTGAGCTTTGATTATTTTTTCAGTATTGTTTTTGCTTTTATGAGAACCAATTCTGGGTGTGGAGAATTTCTCCTCTGCTCCAAATATCACACATGATAACCTTAACACTCGGAGAACAGATGATGATTGACAGGGATTACTTTTGTACACACGGCAACATGTGAAGAACACAAGATTTTAATTTATTCCTCCTTTGGCACTGATAATAATCAAAAGACAATATACATAGCACAGAATAAGGGACTATTATGCCTTATCAATACTGCTACATACTCACTATAAGTAGATTTGCTGATAGTGCTTATGATTTTTTTAAATCCAGGACTTACTGGCCTGCTTTTCAGAACTAATTAAAATACTACAAAACAGTCAACAGTGTTTTAATATTCACGCAAACTGGGTTGGGGCAAAAAGGACGACAAGGAAAATTCCTGAATTTCCTGATGGCCAGTTCGCTCCAATCTTACATGCCCCAAGAGCTCAGAAAGTCAAAAACATGTTACCTTTCAGTATTCAGATATTGTTTAGCTGCAGTTTAGAGTAGGGTTACTTGGTATGTAGAGGAAAGATGGATTAGCAGAGAGATTTGGTAAAAGCTTTAGGAGATGTTTATACCCTTTATCTCCTACTAATATTGCTCCTTTTTTGGGCCAATCCAAATTAGAGAACAATTGAGCAACAAAGAAATTATAGTATTTGCGATTTGCGTTGTAATTGTGTCACAGTGCCACAACGAGACATGAAAGCCGTGCTTTATGTTGCTGTAGAAACCATTTATATTTCAGTTGTTGCTGCGTCAGCATCCCTCCTCCTGTATACATTCGGCATTATTACCTATATACGATTGATTTAATTAGCCTTCTACTTATACACTAATCTCAGCAGGCCAAATGTGAGGCTTGAGATTTTGTCCATGCTGCTTGAGAGTTCAACGCCCCCAGATTCTCCAGACTCCACTTCCATTGACTATTTGTGATCACAAAAGTGTCAATGCACTTCTAAATGACGCAAGTACTTTGGATTTTATTAGTCCGCCAGGAAACAAACTTCATACAACAAAACTTGAGCAGCAGCCGGAACAAAAAACTTCTAGTTAATGTCTGGGTTTGAGAAAGTTCAATGTTCAAAGCATAGGATCCATTTCACTGTCTTAAACTGTTTGATACTGAGGGAAGAAGACTAATGTCCGAATTCCCATCACTGGGTCTGATGACGGTTTGTTTAAATGTTGACAAAAAGATATTTTGGGGTAAATTTAAGTGGTGCTCAAACACTGAGAAGACTTAAGATGTGAAATGTACTGGGATAAATTGGTGATCTTCATGACATACCTCATCAGTTCAGCCATAAACCTCTTGAGGCCGGACTACAGACTTTGTTGGGTACAAATAGCTGTCGAGAACATCTGGCAGAGGGCCTAATTGCAGCCTCGCAGTCCATGAAGAAATCATCAAAAGGATCTTGAATGTATGAAATGTAAGAGGAGTGCCAAGATGTAAAACGTGAAGTGAATGTATTCTCTGATATGCATTTGCTGTGAGAACCCAACCATAGCATTCCTTTCTGTTTTTTCTAAAAGAAGATCCTCCGAACAAGAATGGTTTCAACCACTAAGAGGATATTTTAAGAAAAGAAATCACATCATAAGGCTAAATGTCGTGCGTTAAATGGATCACGGTTGGCAGAACAACACAGCCTGTCTGATCTGTTTCCACCCCATTACTCTGGCTGAGAAAGTGTTAGCAGCGTCAGCCACAGGGCCACTCGGAGGAGGGAGGCCTCATCAGTCAGTGTGTCAGTCTCTGGACTCAATAAGGTCTATTTAAACGGCGGCAAGACCAAGGAAAGGCTTTTCTGACTTCTACTGGTCACTGATAGAGGTCATGGATCCTCACTACTGAGGATGACTGTGACAAAATGTCACTTGTTTAATCATCTATTTGGAACATAACTCACTGCAAAGTGTCGGACTATGTTTTTACTTTCTATCTGTGGCGCAGCAGGATGGAAATGTTCGTTAAACACAACTACCGGCGAGAGTGCAATGAAATTTGCTTCAAATATTCATGATGCCCAGAGGATCATTTAGCTTTCAATCTGACATTTCCTGTATGCAAATAAGCATTTCCTAGGATACTGTAGCAAAGGCATGACCTGCCCTGCTCTGCCTCACTTTGCCTCTGATTGGCTTACCCTGACATACCTACCCTAACCAATCTAACCAACGAGGGCAACGAGTAATAGCCAAATGACAGGAAGAGTAGGATGGGTCATGCCTTCGCTATCCTTGGCTGAACAAATCCGCTTCCTGTATGGTTACAGTCAGGTAAAGAGTTTCCATCACTTACGCCCACAACATGTAGCTCAAAAGAGTTTGGATTTGCTGCAGACATTTATAGTCTTTAGAAAATTATTCCTGATATTTGAGGTGAACTCCTGACCTTTCTGCTACTTCCACAATCAGGCAAACATATCTACATGTACATGATAAATATCTAATGGGCAAATTGATATGAAATTCACTGAGCACATTCACGAGAGAATGAACAGATAGAATTCTGGTTACGCTAAGGTCACGTTTAGATTCAACTGAGCTCTGAGTGACAAAAGCAGGCTCCTAAATCATTTGAAGAAAGTCAGTCCATGTGCACACCGGCGTTGCCAACGCAAAGAGCTCTGGCAAAACAGTGGCAAAAAGTTGAATGAGGCTCAACTTTTGCAGCAACGTGATGTCATCTGGTAAAGACAATCGCATTTCTGGTGGACGGCTTTGTAACATGAATGGGTAGGGTGACCAGACGTCCCGCTTTGCGCAGGACTGCACAGCATTTCTGCGTCTTTTCACGCGTCACGCAAATTGAGACCATGTCCCGCATGATCGGTTGTCACCCGCGCTTGCATCCCCCCCGGCCAATGAGAAGAGGCTGCATGCAGCAGTCGGCCCACGTCGGCTCTGTGCGTTTAAGTGCTAGGACCCGCCCCTCCCGCCCCATACAGCAACAGGTGACACTCTTCGAGGCTCGTTGGAGATGAAACGGCCTCGCCTGCAAAATTGAAAAATTGAATTTCCCCATGGGGATTAATAAAGTATATAACATTAAATAAAAAATTCAACATACTACTTCTGGTGATAAGTTGCTGTCCTCCAATGCCACACTCAAAATCTCAAACTTGCACACAATAACATCCCTCGGAGAGAGCGCATTTCAAACTTTCCTCTAGCCCCATCCCCACAGCACAAATATTACGTTTCACATAAGGCTTTTAAAAACCAATATGTTGTTTATTATGTCCAAAATCATACTGTGATGTGTAATAAACACTGCAACTCCTAGAGGCAATTAGCATGCTTTTAAGACAGATTGTGCTTTTACTAGTCACTTTACAACACGTCAGTGGTCACAGTGGTTAGGTATATTTGCATTTGCATCAGAGACACATGTTAAAGTGTGCGGTCGGGGGAGGATTTCTGAAATGATCTTTTCATTTTGTAGAAGGATGTTTAGACAGCAGCTATCGAGTGGGTGGTAGCATTTAAAGTGTAAAGTCAACAAGTACAGAAATTGCAAAGGAAAGACAGAACAGTAAAACATTCAAAACCATGATAAATATCTTTAAACCATCTTTTTTTTCACTGGAGATCGGTTCATCCCTGAACGTCCGTAGAGGCTTTACAGTTACCTCAGTGTGAGGCTGGCTGACAGCTCATCATCATGAGTGACAAGTGCTGGGATGGAAACCAGGCGGAGGGGACGGAGGCAGGAGAGAATACATTTTCTGCCACAGGTTGACAAGATGCAAAATGTCAAGAGAATTCACTTCACCAATGCCACATTTCATAACTGTTACACCATGAGTGCGGTATGTTTATCTGTTTGTCACCAGGTCAGGATGTCAAAGCTTAAATTGGCAACACACATACAAAACAATGGTAGCATGCAGGCTGCAGGCAGCATGAAGCAGTGGATTGCTTTTACTGGTATCCACTAATCAGCTTAAAGTAAATTGACTTCGATAACAGGGTAACAATTTATAGTCCCCTCGGCTGCCGGTACACTGCTGGTAAGAGCCCACTGTAGCCTGGACTCCATTTTTAATTGAACTGCAGTGATTTATGTTTGCTTCAATGTGTAAATTATCTATGAAAGAGAAAACATTAGCCAAGGAGAGAGACGTGGAGCAGTGCTGAGTGGTCTGGTAACTGGTTAGTGGGAAAATATGCGAGTTTTAAACCTGCATGGTAGTTAGACATAGACAAGAAGCTTTACTGTTTCTTTTTCTGTCAAGATTCAGACAGAAGAAGGCAGAGCATTACATAGATTTAAGTTTTTAAAAAGTGGTTTTAATAAAAACTGACTTAAGGACTGTTGTGGCAGCAGTTTGCATCAGCGAGATTCATGCTGAATGAAACATTTATCAAACAAAGACAAAATTCTGGTCTCAAAATTTGATTATATAATGAAATATCTATTACATAAGCCATCCCTTTTGTAGACCTCAGCTTGTCTCCTTGGTTATGTTAAACTCTCATTTAGTCCTGCAGAAACATAAAGCATTCCACTACTTAACATGGACAAGAATGATCAGCATGATCAGTGTTGCTCCTGTATCAGTGGGCCCACAGTCAAGCACACTAGAGACTTCTTCCAGTTTCTCCATTCATTCATTTTCCATTACCGCTTATCTTGTTGGAGGTAACAGGGCTGACACAGAGAGAGACAACCCATCACACCTACAAGCGATTTGAAGTCACCAGTTGACCTAGCCTGCATGTCTTTGGACTGTGGGAGGAAGCTGGAGTACCAAAGGAAAACCCACACTGAGACGGGAAGAACACGCAAACTCCACACAGAGGGGCTCCCCCAACGTAGGTTCGAACCAGACACCCTCTTGTCTATCTATCCACGAACAGACATAAAAACACTTGGAAGTTCTCAAAACAGCTTCTGTGGTAGTTGCTGCAGTACCTGGAGTCACCAGGAACACATTTTGCCATGATGGCACACAGACATTCAAAAGGTGAAAACAACAACTGCCCCACTGCCACAGCTGGCACATATTTGTTATAAGTTAAAACAAGAGGGTAATTTAGAGCTAATGGAAATAAAAGTGCAGTGGGGAAAAATAATCAGTCACAGAATGCTCTGAAATCTTGCTGACGCTGAGCTGGGAAAGCAGCTCCGATGATGGAGGCAAAGTAAATTGAAATTCTCAAAACCATTAATCTGGTAAGCACCACCGCCTTCAGCAACTGTAATGATATGAAATCAGCTCTTAATACATTGGATCAGAGACATCTTACAAGGGTGTATCAGACAGTTTTTAAATGAATGATGTATGATGTGAGGACCCCATCACATCACATCACATAAAGATGTGTATTTGATTTCATTACATTGATATTTTACTGCTGCGCATCACACATCACCATCTTATATCTGTCACCACGTAGTTTCCTCTGGTCCTCTGAAGAGATTTAACATGTCAGGGTGGATTTTTCACCCTCAGTCTTTCACTCCTTCTATCTGTCATAGAGGGAATCTCTGTTGGTTTCATTTACACGTATATATGATAAAGCAGTCCAACACATTTCCCACCCAGTGGCTCATGGTGTGAAATGCAGAGAGGCTGATAGACAGATCTGTGGTCTTTTCAAACAATAGTCTTGTTTGCTTACGGTGACTGTCATAAAGTCAGGCATTAAGAAAGAGACAAAAGATTATAATGTCTGTGGGTTGCAAACATGCCCCAGGAAAAGGCACTGAAATAGATAAAATGGGAGCAAAAGAAGAGGGAGGTGGAGAAAGGAACAGAGAGAAGGCAGGGAGATCAGAGGGGAGTGAAGACAGTAATTGTCAGAGGGCCTGCAGCTTGGAGACGCAGCTTGTTTCTACTGCGTTGGTGCTAAATTTGTCTGCGATGCCTCGATATTCAAAGTAATTACCATATTAGAGCACACAAACACATATGGCAAAATGGCATCATCTGGCTGTGTGGACACCTTGGTGAAGTGATTAAAGTTTAAAGTTTGGTTATTTTTTTTGAAAGTCTTGTAAGAATTTAGCAAATTCCTGGACTGCCTGTCACAACAAAGCCTGTACCATTGGAAAAGCTCGTCCAAATGTAGCATTGTTTTCCAAAGTTTTTATTAATGAACAGTACATTCTCACCCCCAACTCATCAAATACTGAAAACATGTAGATTAGTGTGTGATGTAAACAGTGACGTACTTCGAGGGAATCTGCTGCTGGTCAGAGCCAAAAAGGTTCTGCCAATATGTTTATCCCTACGCAGTGGAAAATTGGGCACCTCGGATCAACTCGCCAATCTGGCTCTGTGTGTCTAAACGCTCGCAGCTTGCTGGCAAAAGGGCCCAACATTCGCCAAAAATCTGGCAGCATAAAAAGGCCTACAGAGACTTTGTGGTGGTTTTGCGTCCCTTTGTAGTTGTTACACGTCTTTGTGGTTTGTGTCATTTTGTAGTCGTTTGAGTCTCTGAGGTAATTTTTTTGTGCCTTTTTTTGTTGCTTTGTGTCATTTTGTGCCCCCTTAGGGTTGTTTTGCCCATTTTTTACTCTTTTTTGGTGTGTCTCTTTGCAGTTGCTCTACATCTCTTTGTGGTCTTTTAGTGGTAACTGCAGTAATTTAAGTGACATTCTGCAAGTGAAGGCCAGGGGCCCCCTGACAATTTGGGCCCAATGATGCAACACATACTAACACACCATGTTGTTACTAAAATAACTGGGGCTTTTCACAGTGTAAAGTGTGCTTTGGTGTCTGATGCAAAGCTGCACTAAAGCATCTGTATTTGACAAGATAAGAGTGAGATCAGATCACATGGTCTTTTTGAGTGACATGCTGTCAGCAGTCTGTGAGTAAGATCCACCCCTTGCTCCTCCACTGCACCACCCTCTCATCCAAATATGGTCACCACTGGCTGCAAAAATCCAAGAGAGTGACAGCCAAAATGCTAAATTCAAGGCTTCAAAGCAGTTCACAGACCAATGTGTGACATCACGGTGGCTATGTCCATTATTTTTATACAGTTCATGATCGAAATACATACCATTGCTGGTTGGCATGCCTCAACATGTAAGGATGTGTCCCATTTCTCCGTAACGATCTAGAAAACAATCACATCCACTCTCCTGACTGCAACGTCTAGTCACTGCATGTTGACAATAGCAAGATGCCCTACTATGTGATGCCATGCCATGGCTGGAGTCACACTGAGTGGTGTGGTGAGGGCAAATCTTCTATCCAGAAGTCCTGAAGGACACCACCACCATTCAGAGTTGGTTCCCACCTGTACAAAACTCAATGTAACAAGACTGTATTTCACAGAGAAAAAGTCAGAGCCTTGTTTTTGTCTGTGTACACAATGCAGTCCCTGGGTACATTTCATCTGTGAAGGGAGAAGTTGTTGTGCTGGTGGAGAAATGATGGAGAATGCAGAAGAAAAAAGACTCGTGTAATTGCTGTTATGACTTCAACAAAGAACAAGAGAGCTGTTTTCTCATTTTGTGCTTATGTAGTACAGTGAATTCTGTTAACCAAAAAAGAACAGCTACTTTCAGAAGTTTTCCTGACAGGAAAATAGATATTAAAGATAAAAGACTTTTTACTGTAGTCAAGGACACTTCTGCATGTGTCAGAGACAGGGAGAGAATAAACTAGGAGACCGTTTTATTGTTGCCACAATTCAGGCAGAATGGATGATGAAGAGGGAATCAGAGAGCAGGAGTGTTTTACTGAAAGAGGACGATAGAAAGAGAGGACAATAGGAGAGCATTTTATTTTTATTGCAACTCAAATGGGATTATTTTGAAGAGGGAGAAATGCTGGTATGTATTGTTGCTCCCCAGAGTCGACACATTAAAGAAACGAAAAGCAATGTAAAGGGGGGAAAAATATATGTGCAGGAATGGTTTCATGCTGCTAAACCCAGATGGGATTCTGCTGCAGACAGAAAAATAGCAAGGAAAGAGAAAGAAGATGAAAAAAGTGGTTGTTACAGATAATGGCAGCTGTTATCACAGTAAGACCCCTTTTTCACTTTGTCACTTGGATATCTATCCAATCCCCCGAGAAGTATTCAACCTGGATGTTCAAAAGGTGTAAATGCATATATAATCTTTTCCTCCTTCCTGCTTTCACTACGTCAGCAACTGATCTGTTGAAATAAGCACTTACAGAGTCTGTTCCCTGAGATAATGTCAGCTGGAGTCGTGATGTGTACACAAGGATCACCGGCTAATAAATGACGAGGGGTATCTATGATTAACCATTAATCAGTTAACAATAAGAATATTCTGGCCGGTATAGATCTTAATGTTGCCACTCTTTAGCTTACTGCACTGTGCACCACCCGGGTGTGATAGGAGCTAGCTACTGGCTTCTCAGTGGCGATTACCACCAGTAACGCCGTCTTGTTC
This sequence comes from Epinephelus cyanopodus, assembly GCA_026686955.1. Taxonomy (NCBI): domain Eukaryota; kingdom Metazoa; phylum Chordata; class Actinopteri; order Perciformes; family Serranidae; genus Epinephelus; species Epinephelus cyanopodus. The sequence goes on from CM048922.1 coordinate 40,227,406, forward strand.
CAACAGCATTGTTGTGGAAACATAGTCCAGTCTGCACCCAGTGCATAGCGACCAAGGAGCCAGTGGGGACTGGAAGTTGGGCAGTGGACACTATGTTTCTGAATGTTATTGTGGCTATCTGTATGTCTGTTAACGAATATTCTAAATTTGAATTTAAATTCGAATTTGAAAAACAAAATGGACCTTCGAATGTGAAAATTGATATTCGATTGTGGAGAGAAAAAAACACCACCGCAGCTGTCCTCTTTGGCCTGCGCTGCACTGAACACACTGCATAGACCACACTGCCCGCGGAAGTGCTGCGAAGCGCAGCGCACCGAAATTCTCGCACGAGCCGGAGAACTTCCGTTCACATCAGACGCACATTTCTCCACGCTGGTCGACAAGCGGTTCTGTTCCCAGCTGTTGTCTCCGTCACCCGGCTTGACACATGTGCTCGCGGCTCGCACAGAAAATAGACCAGACGCCAAAACGGTCGCTGCGGGGCGCGAGCCGGCCATGGAGCTGCGCGGATTGTGTGGATGACACAATCGGTTCACATGGGCGGCGAAAGGAAACTGGCTTCGCTTCGAGGCGCTTCGAGGCTATTCGCAGCACTGAGTGGCCTGACGAGTCAGAGTGGCGGGGGTGAGCGACAGGTCCGCGGTGGTTTATAACGTAATGTTATAGATAATTGTTTTATGTGTTTTAATGTGTAGGTATGTAAATGTTTTCAAAAACGTTTATGTTTAAATAAAAATAATATAAAAGTAGTTATGTTTCCTTGTATTAATAGATATAAAAGTATGTTTCCTTGTATTAGTTTGCCCTCTTGTGGACATAATGCGAAAGAAAAAAAAAAATCGAATGGTTTGAACCTATGAGTTATTTTTAGAAGGAATATTCGAACGTCATTTTTGAGCAATTCTGACAGCCCTAATGTCTGTCAGCAAAGCCAACACAAAAATAAAATAAAAGGCAACACATTTACATCACACAACACTTAAAAATTTCACCACCTCTTAAAGAATAGTGCTTTGAAATGTGGTGCTAATGTTCACTGTGGCAATTAAACGCTGTACTAAAGGGAAAGGCTTCTTGTATTTGCCATCTTTTTTTTTTTTTAAAAAATGTAGAGGATATGTTGAAACTTTATGTTTCGTAACATTTTAACAATGCTGCACTTAATACATGGTTATGTTTAGGCATAAAGCCTACTTGGTTGTGGTGAGGAAAAGATCATGTTTTAACAATGTCTCACTAAAACACCTACTTTTGGTGGCATAACTGCAGAAATGTCTTGCCAGAAAAAACATCCACCGTTTGTGGCACAATCACAGCTGAATATGCTACTAATGCCTTGCTAAAAAAGCACTAGCTTTTATTGGCACAATTACAATAGGAAATTCAGCAGCACCTGCTTTTGGCTGCACAATAGCCATTAAAAATGGCAGAAATGTCTATGAAAAACACTTGCTTTCAGTGGTACAATCATGGCCGGATATGTCGTTGATGTTTCAGCAACAAACAACAGCTTTTCATGGCACAATTGCTGTTACAAATGCTGCTGATGTCTCACTAAAAAACACCTGCTTTAGGTGGCAACACTGCCATCAGAAGTGTTGACGATGTCTGGCTAAAAAAACAGACCTCAGTCACCCAGAGTATGCTGCTCACAGGGCGGCAAGAGGAACACCTCAAATAGAGGAGGACACTGGGGCTTTGAATCAAAACCACCTTGGGAGCAGATGTTAAAAATCCCAGATAGAGATCACCAAATCACCGACCCACCAGGGCAGGCAAGATAAATCAAACACTCCTACTTGGACTGGAACCGCTTCCCTCAGGTGTAAGAGACTGTATGCTGCCTTCCTCCATTTGTTCATTCTTCGGTGCAGCAGCCACGATGTGTGCGTCATGACAGTTCATTTTCTTTAACACTTCAGTTTAACTTATCATTGCACATTTGTTGATGCTTTAGTTTATTTCTAATGAGTTTTGTTTTGTTGTTGCAGAGCTAAAAGCACACACTCAACTTTTAACTACGCCGAAAATAACTCTGCTCTGCTTTTCAGTGAAACGTGCTGCCTCTTCCTCACTCCTTGCTCATATTGAGTTAAGTGTTCCTCCACAATAACAACATCACACTGCCTCTAATCCAAGCAAGTTCACTTTGGGCTCCAAGATGGTGACAGCCAAAATGCCATCGTCAAGGCTTCAAAATGGGAGTCCACAAACCAACCGACTTTATGAGTTCAGGTGCTAGAAGCCAGCCAAGAGTGTGCTTTCAGTAGCTATTGAATTTGGTCTCTTTGCAGTATAAGACAGTCCAAAACATTTGTTCCATTTCTTAGATGTTTTTTTGTTGCTGTGTTTTGTTTTGTTTTGTTTTGTTTGTTTTGCCTTCTTTTAAGCACCACAACAAAAACATTATAATCGGCTCAATCGGCTGCTGCCTCCAGCACATCCAAGAAGAAAAGGTGAAACCAGGCCAGAAAACAAGTTGGCAAAAATGACAATGAGCATCATGAGCATTCATACAGAGAGACAGAGAGAGAAACATCTGAGAGGAAGACGTAACAAGGTGAAAGCTGACCCGGGACAGTTTAGCGGATTGTTTTGGACAGCTCCTAGACAGCTGTAAACAAGCTCTTTGGTTGCCTCCGTCTCCCCGCCACTTTTCATTCGGTCTGATGAGATTTGGATTGATTCTGACAAGCAGGGTTATTAAAACACAACACCGACATATCCCCCAAGTCCATAATGCTCCTGAAAATAGACACCACCGACTGTTCATCTGTGAGGGCTGGGGGCAGTGTTACGCTGCAGAGGATGCAGACGAGGAGAGGATAAAAGAGGAAAAAGAAAGTGCATGCTCCATTTAAACTGTATCTCCTTTTTCGTTCTCACTGTTGCATTCCAATTTCACAACAAGTCTCCAGAGAACAGCGACTGTGACTGCTGAATTACCAGGATGGAGGCAACATTATGAGAGGAGAAGTGAGACAATGAAGATTAGGATGCACAAAGAAGAGAGTAATAGTCAATGTTGTAAGTTTTACCTCTAAAGTAACCGCTTCGAATTGAATTGTGAGTGAGCTCGCTGAATGAGAAGGAGTACAAGGGCAGACGTGAAGAGAGAAAACAAATAAAAGCATTCAGAATAAATGAAGTGACTCTCAGTGAATGGAAACTTGAGGCGAATGTGTGAGCTAATAACAGGGATAAAAGACTAACGGGAGAAGATATGATACACACAGACGGAGAATGACAGAAACGCTCAGCATCCTGCAGAACACTTTTCTTCTATAGCATGTGAAATCACAGAGAGACATTCAGTGTGACAGCCAGACAAATATCCACAGACGCCCTTTTTATTGTCTTTGTAGGAATTTATATTTATATGTTTACAGTTTATTTGAAAAATCAGCATGTCAGAGGGATTTTGTGAGACATCCAAACGGAACAAAGACACAGCTGTCATTATTTACACCTCAGCTTTTCCCACTTTTTCATGTCAAGATATTTCCCCCCTAAGTTTTAAACATTTGATGAGGCATCCAAACAATATTGCCTCTAAATTAGTGTTGGGCAATAACAACCCATCACAGTAATAATATTACTTTTCCTAGTAACGAGAAGTATAACAAATGATTCAAAACATTTGAGGAACAGGAGACAACAGGAGACTCATTCACAAGTTATCTAGCCTCAGTTTCATTTTTTTAGAGACAGACATGCAAAGCCTGAATTGTGAGGGGAAAGTATAACGTAAAAGTAATATAATAAGTAGTGTCACAAATTACTGTTGGCAGGGAGTAATAAGTGAAGTAATAATGTTACTGTTTGAGCAACAGGCCCAGCACTGATACTGGGCCATAAAAAAGCCGCTCACCCATCAGCGCACGTGGCAAAACATAATCAAGTGAACATATTTGTATGCAGACAGAACAGAGACTATAATGCGATAATGTCGTGTAGGATTCAAACGCTGTGTTAATTATAGTAACGTTCTGATACAACTAATCTTCACACCACATTGTTCTCTGTGTGAGAGCTGATGTAGCTCAGAAAGCACCTGGTTAACACAAGGGGTTGTTCAGGTCATTTCCTCAAAACAATGGCAGACATTTACATTCATCAGTCAGGTGTAATTAATGACATTGATAAAGGCTGCGTTCCATTAAGGCTCGCCAGTGCCTGGGGTCCAGTACTGATGCATGTCGGTTTGTTGTCAAGCTACAGTCGAGCTATTCCTGCTATGACAAGACAAAAGTCCACCAAGGAAAAATCTTTAGATCTGTTTCATGGTAGACGTGTCACACGGTACAGGCAGGTGTGCCGGGGCACTTTGTAGACCTGACAGATTCGATACGACTAGATACGAGTTTCTCTTTATTTATTTCTCATTCCGTCTACACATATATATAAAGAAAAACCTGTGCTCTCTGGTTAATCTGTTTTAATCTGTCTACAGGCAGGTACATTTCTAAAAGATCAAGGTGAATTATATTGCTTACCAGTAAGCTATAAAGCTAGAACACAGACCACTCAACACGGCTAATTACTTACTGGGACCAAAGTGGCAAAAACCTGCATATATGTGCTAATTTTGGTTGACGCCATTTATTGTTGTGAGTCCACACAACAATAAATGATGTCACAGTGGCCTCGTTCATTATTTTTACACAGTCTGTGATGGGACCCAGATTTTTAGTCTGTAAATGGCAACCGTGCTGATTTTGTCACTGAATACCAAATTTATGAAGCAACATTTTTAGGCTGCCAATAAATATTTATGTATCCTGACCTCCAACTAGAGGACTTCAACTCTTTAAAGACGATCCTCTGAATTTACATGTACACCCTCTAACAGAGCAACTCTTGTAAAGGCTATCTCAGTCTGTTGAAATGACATTGCATCACTCTGGGGTTAAAGGGAAATTTCGGTTTATTTCAACCTGTCTCCTATCGTCCTAAATTAGTTTCAAGTGACTAGTGACATAAAAATAATAGTTAGCATGTTAGCTGTTAGTCTAGATACAGCCAGGGCGCATAGTAGCGTCAGACCTGTTAAAACGTAAGTGAACGGGCAAACTTCAAGTGCAAAGTTAGTCCACTAAACAAGCTGTTTCCCACAAAGACCGCCTCATATTGTTAGGATAAATGTCAGAGAACACATAGAAAACGACATGTAAACGGGTTGTCTTACCTTACCGGTGTGGCGCCATGTTTGTTTACCATTTAGCTCTGCTTTCCAAAGCGCGGCCGAAATATTGCGAGAACAAGCAGCGATCTCGTACCGTGCCAGGTCTGACGTTACTATGCGCCCTGGCTGTATCTAGGCTAACGGCTAACATGCTAACTATTATCTTTATGTCACTCGTCACTTGAAACAAATTTAGGACGATAGGAGACAGATTGAAATAAACTGAAATTTCCCTTTAAGTGAGGACATCTATACACACAGCACAGCTTGTGACACTTAAAGCTAATTAACAGCATTTAAATGACTCACTGAGAGAACACTGTGGACATCGGGAAGCCTTCATTTACTTGGAGCCACTTGTTGAGAGCAATTAGTGTATCGCAGTGGCCGGATACAGTACACTCAATCTCAACTGTAATACCAGCAGAGAAACAGATTAATGAGTCAATCACCTGCTGTGTAGCTGAAGTCAAGAGAGGATGTTTAAAACCAATCAGCTTCCCAAAGCATAATTCAGCCTCTCCAAAGAAATTAAAAGCATGGTTGATGTAACTTACTATGTGACACTATACTGTCACATTAAAGCTCTCTGAAATGTTCTTCAGCTCTACACACATTGGTTTCAATTAGCAAAGGATTAAATGGTGGGTGACTTAACTGTGTAAATTGCTCTCGTCTTTCATTGTCCCGCAATTCACACGCTCTCAGCACCTCCATGAACAGTCACATGCCGCCTCCATACAGTCTTTTCACAAGAACAGCAAGGTTACTAATTACATTTTACTTGTAAATTCAGGAGTCTGTCTGATTAACCTGTGTTTTGCTCTTTTCTTGTACACTCTTACAACAGTCATGTAGTGTTAGTGAGGTCTCACTACAGTATCTCTGTTTGTACAGCAGACGTAATTATAATCCACTCTGAGGTGGCCGACCTTTTAATGTTCTCTACACATAAAAACTAGAGGTAGATATTTGACTTACAGGGTGATGTGGTGCAACAAATAGCACTTTTACTCAACTGAAACATTTAAATTGAATCGTCAGAAAAGCAGTGGTGCTCAGGAGCTGGTAGCAACGTATTACATGTAACGCAAAAGAGCAGAAATTGAGCAACAACAAAACAAAAATTGAGCATAGCGTTAGATCAGGCAGGTACTACAATCAACTAATGGAGCAGCTGATTGATGGAAGGGAGTCAGCTGACAGATCACGATTCCTTTCTATGCAACAAATTGGTGAATCTCGACTCCTGTTGCAACTTGCCTCCACCCCAGCTCCTCCTTTTCATGCTGTGTCTGACTTATCAACGTCATTTCTGTCATTGTTCTGTTCCTGGGGGTGCTTGCTTATGCTGTCCCCTGGAGGCACATGGAAGGGCAGGAAGGTTTGCTCACTCTGCCTTGGGCTTTTCTCGTTTGCACATGGAAGGGCAGAGGGCAGAGTGTGGTCTCTCCACCCTTGGCGCATGAAAGAGGCCTTCTGCGTAGGCCTAGGAAAGGCAGAGAGGCCCCAGAACACAGCCATACTGCCAAATATAATAAAATATAAAATAATTTCTTTGACTACAGTGTTTGTGACTCAAAACGAAACAAGCACTCCTACATGTTCCTTTTTTAAACTATACTTCTACTCCGTATATTTTTCAGCAAATAATCTGTTCTTTATTTCACTACATTTGTTAATTATACCTTTGTTACAACTAGTTCACTCTAAATGTAGGGTTTAAGTGTAAAGAAAGAGAGCATGCAAGAGATACATTGACTGAAGCTACCTGGAAGAAAAAGCAGCAGCACCTGTCTCATGACCACGATGAGATAAGGCAGATAAGAGGCAGCCTTCAGCAACAATCACCTGACCACTTCTGGAAACAATTTTATACTAAAATCTAAAAAAGAAAACAGTGACATGATGCTGCTGTGCCTCCTGATAAACACGGAGATGTCTGGTTTTAAAAGCCACTTTTCTAACCTCTTCATGCACATTGAAGAACGTTGCACATATTTTCGTTGAAAGTGTGGTCAGCTAGCTAACGTTAGCTATGTCAATTTTCCATATGCATAGTTTATATTTGATGCCATGATAAAGAAGAGAGTGGTAGAGAGGAAGAGATGGAGAGGGAGATTGTCCACACATTCCTGCTAAAATACCTTAATCAAGTAAAATGAGGATACAATGAATCCAAAAAAAAACCAAATATTGTTTGTTATACAAACGACTCAAACTTTAACCATGCTTGCTATCAACCTTGACAAAGCTCCTATTCCTGCATACATAAGTACCCAAAGTCCATTTGTGCATAAATTGTTGGTTGAAACTGAGGTTGAAATACTCACATAAAGAAGGGTTCAGACTAGTCGCCTTGAGCAGGTGCTAACATTTAAATTTTTTTTAACTCATTTTCAGATTCAAATCTCTCCACAAGGACAGTGGGCATCCCTGTCTCTTCTGCCTGGTTGTTTTGCGGGTGCTGAATGGAGGGTCGTTACCTGTATGAGCTACACCTGCTCCCCAGTGTGCTCTGCTCTACCAGCATCTCCCTCATTTTGCAGTCTGGCTCTCTGAGCACGACCAAGGCTATTCAAAGAAGGCTGGGAGATGGAGGCTACGGGGTATAACACATGTGCAATGTAACTGGAGCTGTGATGTTGGAGGGATACAGCAGACATTGTTAAAAAAAAGGGGGCAATGTCTGTTCATGTGACTTTGGGCGTGCTCAACAAAATCAGTCATCCCTATGTTGTATGATAGTGCTCCAGCTACTTAGCCTTTGGACAGGTGGAGACCAGATTTCAGTGTGCACATTTTGTACCCCAATGATATGACAGGTTCCTTTCTTTTTGTGTTTTGTTACCCACGTACACATGCATACATGCACTACATTACTGGTTTACTGATTTCTACACGTTGGCGTATGTTCCTTGGTCGATAAATTATTTTTCGTAACAGGCAGCTTGTGTTGTCTCCCGTTTTTGTTGGAGTCGGGTTGTGACACCGTGCATCCCTGCCAGGGAGATGAAGTTGGATCTAGCCGCTGACTTTTTTAACAGGAGCCGAATTACCCTCAGAGGTGTTTTCCTCTCCAAAACAAACAAACCGATAAAGACACTGAATAAAGCAGTTACTGTACTGTAGAAATTTGGCAGTGAAAATGGCAATCTCCATAAATGAGGACCCGCTCCTAATGTAGATATCAACAGCTTGTTCTAAGATAAAAAAAAAAATCGCAATTCATCTTATTTTTAGGTGATTAAACACTAAAGAAAATAGAGATTATATATTGTATTTCAGTTCTGTCAATATCGCTCTCTGAATCCGACACACTGGGGCTTTTTGGGAAGAACAGCAAATCCAGTCGGCCAGCATCCAATGTTTGCAGCTGACAGGTGCAAATAATTAAAACAAGTCAGACCTTGTCATAGAGAAAGCAAATAATTCAAAGTAAAAAGTACAGCAGCACACAGACTTCGAGACAAAGTCACTGTAATATAAAAGTTCCTCAAACTGAATTGTGCAGAACCTTGTGGTGTGTAAAGAAACTTTTTCGTAGCCCTGAATCAGCATTCATGAGAGTGTCCGTCTGCTGCAGCCAGTCATCTGAACTGACAGCCTCCCAGGCAAAGAGCTTGTCACTCCAGCCTCCTGACTGCAACCACCCCACTTTAATCTTGTTTGTTTGATGTGGAAAAGACCCAGAAAGGGCTATAAACACTCTGCCAAACAGACAGTCTTTAGAAAGGTCAAACAGCATCACTAAATCTCCTTTATTGTTCTTTATTTCACCGCTATTTATCGAGAGTGACAGCAGCAGAATCTGAGTGGATGGGGAGAAATAGGACAGAAATTCAAGCGGGTATTGACCCTCTGCCAGCCTGAGCATATTTTGGCCCAGTGGGTGGTGAGGGAGTTACACTTCATCAATTGAATAACCAATTTTAATCTTCCAATAAGGGGCCTTGAGTTCTGGAACCCGCCTTTGAAAAATATTGCAATAATCCCTCTAGTACACCCATGTGGCTGCATCCTTCTCTCTTTCTCTATTAGATTTCTCCTTCATTTCAGACACTTTGAGGACAGTGTGAAGATTGCAAAGTCTCAGTGGGGCTTCCTTTTCCCCGCGTTATTGCACTGTTGACCTCTAAGGGCAGTGCACTGTACAGTTTGACAAATCAAACAAAATGTCCGGAAGAGAAGTTTCCAGGATGAGAATTTCATGACCACCACAACCTTTGAATCTACTCTGATTAGCTGAATCAGCAGATTGAAAAGAATTTCAAGTATCTGAAGATTTCTGGGGCTAAACCGAGGAACATGATTGGATAAGTTAAGGAATGAAAGGTGCTGATATTGTTCGGCTCACTTTCAAAGATTGTCAAAAAGGTACTCATGGCCCTGTGTTGCTCCAGGCTATTTTATACACCCATTTCCTCAAACCGAAATCCATTCAACGAATGAGCACCAGGTCTCGGAGGACAAGACCCTGTTGAAGTTTAATATATTTTGAAGCTTGAGGGAACTACAGATGCGTAATTACAAAAAGCCACTTAAAGCCTCAGCAGGGAAGCTTCTCAATTTTATTCTCAACTCTAAACCGTTTCCTCTGCGTCCAGTTGACATAATACACCCTCTGGCAGCCATGTTGTACGCCATCAGTGCTTCGTCACCAGTTGTTGCAAACAGCTGATCCTAAAGGTACAATTTCAGTGTCTTGGTAGAGCTGAATAAACTGTTTCCAGTGGGGAGGTGAGTATTTCCCCGCTGACACATCACAATAATTTTATGTTTGTTTTCAGGGCTGGCCTGAGACGTTTTGGCGCGGTAAAAGCGATGTTTATTTTATAGTTTGGATCATGTTGTGTTTCACCATATGTTTTAAACAATGCATGAGGTGTCGACACAAGGCTGCCCATTCAATTCAATTAAAGACACTCAGCCAGCACAGATGGCAAAAATCTGTCCTGATTTCTACTTTGCACACACGTTCCTGTGAAATTTTTACACTGCCAAAATGAAGAGGTCTAATGGAGTGAGGCAAACTTTCATCTTCTAAGTCTGAGAGAAGTCCAAAGGGCAAGTTACAAGAAAAACAAGCATATTTTTTGGAGAGGATGGTTTGTACAACTCTACCATTTTGACATGCACTGATTAACTTGGGTCATTCCTATATTCCGCAATGGGGAATAATGGGAACATGAAAACAATGTTGCCCATCTCTGCATTTGCTTAACATGCCATGGGCTACAGTTCAGTTAGGGGACTATAATCTTGACTCTGAGAATCATTACTTGCTCTGTCCTTAGCTGCAATGGTATGTGCTTTACGTGGGGAGCTATCACGATGCCCTAATAGTTATTCTTTTTGACAAACTCTAATATATTTCAGCCCTAATTTTAAAGTAATAATAATTAGTGAACTAATTAAATGCTCAATTAAAAGAGAGAAGGAAAAACAAAAAATACAAAACGCAGAAAATGATTCTTTAACAATTCAAGATTAGAAATTTAAGTGTAGTATATCTGCTATTTAATTACATATAACAACATTTTTCTGGTGATTCGGTTGGAAAATCACCAACAGCAAAATACAAAACACATCATGACTATTCTGAATTACCTGGTAAATCTGGTGATAATGTGTTAGCTCAAGGGGGAAAAAATTCCCAGTATCAATATTCAGATGGTGTTTAATGATTGAGGCTTCATATTAAAGAAGTCAATCAATCGTTCCATCCATAATGAGTTCATCAATGAAACATGATGTCAACCACTCCTCAGTAAAGTTGCTCAGAGAAGTTTTCAGCTTAGGTCTTATGAGGACACGTTTAGCTGAGAACTTTTAGTGTCATTAAGAAGAACTCCAAGTGGTAAGATAAGATACTTTGTCAGTCCTGCCCCAGATCTAATTATTCTCTGTGTGGGAGCTGATGTAGCTCAGGCTGTGCTGATAGCTCTGCTGGTTAACACACGTTTTGTAACACAGAGGTTGTGTCAACAAATAGCTTGTGGATGTTTGAATACAGTTATATGCTTGTTTCTTTTCAATTAAACATATTTACTACTTTCAGCAGTTTAATTTAGAAACACCCCCATCCACAACCACACTCATGTTTCTGTGTTAAATATCTATATAATGGTTCGTTTTTTGTTCCTTCATTCACCAAATCTCCAAAAGTAAAATCAAAGAATTAAAGATACTCCTCCTTTTGTCTCTGGCTAAAGGTACAATCACAGCTGTGATTCCTGTGTAATTTCACAAACTTAACTCTTTCCCCGCCACTGACAAGATATTTCGACAATCCCTGTTTTCACTGTTATATGATAGTGCGCACTGATACACATTTTGTGAACTAGAACAGCACTGCCGTGTCCAAATACAAACAAAAAAGATCCTGTTGCAGCTTCTAAACTGCACAAAAATGCTGGTGCTGATGGAAAAGTTTATGTCTGGGCAAGCCGTGGAGACATTGATGGTCTCAGACTCTGATAATTCCTGAATCCGATTTGGACGAAGAAGCAAATGTGTTTGGTGGGACGAAGCGGGATCTCCATGATGGTGACAGTGACACATGGACAAGACGACCACAGAGGAGACAGAGACAACAGAGCACTGAACGATCACTGAATGAGGAAACATGTCCTGCTATACCTCAAAGAGAATATCATATATATTGTGTATATATATATATATATATATATATATATATACATACAAAGTAGCTTAGAAAAATACTCTGGCAGGAAAAACTGTTAAAATTAAATTTTATTAAAAAAAAAAATACCATGCTTTTTTCCTGTTTTCCCTTTAGACTTTTCAGTGTAATATCGAGTTTCCCAGCTGTCCACATGACACTGTATTTAATCACAACAGGAGTCTGACAACCTCCAAATCTGTTTTTGAAGAACTGATGAAATGTGCGCAGCATCAAATTTGTATCTGGAAATGTCCCTTAATGTGCCCTGGTGTGATGATAAAAGTGAGCTACTGTTAGAGCAAAGCATGTTTTCGTTTACTGGCACAGCACTAAAAGCAAACTTTGGCGCAAGCTGTCACAGCAACATCAAAATGTTTGCTCTGACTCAATCTCCAGTGTTGAAAGCAACATGAAGACCAAATATAAGGCAGTAATGAAAGATGAGATGACATCCAGGATGTTCAGAAGGTGCCACTCATATAATTTTGTGGAATCAGAAACTAAATTTGCTTCTGATATGAGTTCAAAACAACTTTCAAAGCTGTGATAATGAAAATTGCTACCACACCAGGATACCATGTGAGTACGCTCACTGCATGTTGCCATCTGTCTGATGCACAACTACAAAGCTCCGAACATCAAGACAAACGTCAGATTCAGGAAAACTGCCTGCAATAAAAAATAACTGCCTCTGCCAGCTCCAGTTTTGTCAGAATTTCTTACATCATAACCACACAGTGTGATTATGTTTGATGTTGTGGCTCTGCTGGAGGCTACTGAAGAGGTAGACGGAAGAGAAGCGAACAAACACTCCTCTGGATACGAACGCAAACAAACCTGCTGATATCACGACATTTTGTCATCGTTAAAATTTAAAGAGGAACTCAACGCTGTACACACAGTCACATACACTGGATTCATGTTGGCATATGATCTTATTACAGGTGATTTATATAAATAGATAGAATAACCGCGAACCAGTTAAGCGGCACTTACAGTTTACATCCATGTCTGTGAAAACATAGATGCAAATATCTTCCTCGGCAGCACAGGTGATCTATACAGTCAGCACAGTTTAACCCACAGTTTAATCAACAAAGATTACTGTCATCAATTTAGTTTCTGACCAAATGTCTCCCCTTCTGTTCTGTTGAGTAATGGCCAGAAAAGTGTTTTTGTCAGATAACCTAAAGTTAACCTTTGACATTCTGGATACAAAATGTCATCACTTCATCATTTTTATCGCGTTAGACATTTGTACAACACAACACATGGAACCGCCAAAAGCTGCACGATATACAGTATCTTACAAAAATATTTGTTGTTAACGGTCATAAACTTGGCATGGCTACAGATATGCCCCCCACACACTGAAGAGCCTGCTGGTTCAGCTACAACACAGATATCCACACAGTGACTCTCTCAAAGGGAACATAAATGTGCTTCTATTGACTGTCGAAGCTCGAGCAGACTCCATGTCTCCACAGTGGAGACACAGAGAGTCCGAGTGTAGCTGCTCACGGCTGGTTAGCTCTGACTACCAGCTGATTGGTGGTCAGACAGTCTCTCCAATGTCCCCTGGCTGTCTGTGTCACACAAAAGTTGTTGCTGTCTTTGGCCCCGATCACACAACGGCAAGACGCACTGCCTTTTTTTTTTTTTTTTTTTTTAATTGAATGCCACTTGTACAAAAAATGCTTGCTGCACTCTTTCAGTGTTGCCAGGCAACCACCCCATCACCTCCTTATCCCAACCCAGAGCCATAAAATAGACAGATTAGGATTATTATTCACATTACTGCCCTAACCTACCTGTGTAATCAATCTACCTTTTAACCACCTACTTATTTTCAGAGTAATCTGTATCTAGTTCCTAAAATGCTGAGGCAGGGGTAGTTCCTGTAGCTCGACTCTCAAATCATCTGATTGGACAATGGGAAAAAAAAAGCAGAGATGACATTCCCACTGAGTTGAACTTTTTCATCTCAAGGAGTTCAGAGCGCGCCGGCAAAAATGACAAGCACCAAGAGCGCAGAAACACAATGCACGTAGCAATGCAAAAACAGGATCGGTGAAGAAGTGTTGCATCAGGTAAATGCACAAAGTACATGCGACACTCAGGTGTCACTGTCACATTTTAAGTTTTATCTGATGTCCTGGCCACACTAGTCGATGAAATTAGCTCTGTATGCAGGAATTAGGAGATCCTAACATAGAGGTGTCAGGCAATTATGTTTTTTAGCCCATTCACATGAACGTTTGAAGCAGGGGTGTCAAACAAATGGCACGTGGGCCAGAACTGGCCCACCAAAGGGTCCAGTGTGGCCCACTAGATGACTGTATACTAAGAGGTGCCGGGTTTCAGGAGCAATGCATCGTCTACTTAATGAAAAAAATCTGCGTCTTTTCCACCCTGACAACATGACACTTCTCTGACGCAACAATGAATACCTCCAATGAAATGCACTTATTTTTCTCAAGTCTGTTTTGTGAACTAAAATGAGTTTGACACCCCTAGTTTATAATATGATTACCAAGGCAAAACAATAAGCAGGTGTGTTACCTTAACTTTTACAGCAAGTGCAGCACTTTAAACTGTATTAAAGCACAATTAGGAAGCTTAAAAAACGTCACTCAAACTCACTAACATTTTTGGGGTTAATCACAGTGTGTTCTTTCTGGTTGAGCTCCTTTTTAAGCAGAACTGCCAAACATTTGCCAGCTCCAGCTTCTCTTTATGTTACAATCTGCTGATTATCTTTGTCTTACATATCTTCAGGTTCTGGACTGACTTCTCGCATTTTCCACTCTTTCCCAACATTTTATGGACAAAAGCATTCATCAAATGAAAGAGAAATTCTCAGAGGACGAATCGATGATCAACAATAGATGTTTTTTCCAGCACTCCGCAGCGTGATGTGTAGGAAGAGCTACATTTGTGTTCAGTGTTATGTGATTTTCCACTGACAGTAAACAAAAATGATGTAATATTATGTGACCTGAATTGTTTACTGGGATATGTTATTGGATTTATTTATGGGTGGGCAATGGCTCTGAAGAACATACTGCTCTCCATATCCTGGAGATTATTTTCTTGAAATGAAGATTCTTCAGCTGCCTCACACAAGCCCTCTGCCTCTGAGCACAATGCGTTCACACCACTGCCAGCACACAATGAACACTGCATAGCAGCAGCGGCGGCAGCATGTTGCACGACCACCTCACATAATTCGTCTCTTGGCAGGTCTGACAGACAAACTGTCAGCTGATCAGGGCACTGGTGACAACGTGGGGTTTGTGAAATCACACTGGCTTCATTAGAGAAACGGCCTGGTGTGCAGAAATGAGTGTTAGAGCTGCAGAGTGCAGGCTGGAGCTCATATTGTTGTTGCTGTTGTGTTGGTGGTTTCCAGGGGAAGCAGCATGACTCCCCTGAGACAAAACACCAGTCAAAGACGGATGCAATTAAACACACATGCACACACACACACACACACACACATCCTTTGCATACCCACAGCCACACACACATTATGTACTGCAGAGGAGGAGATGTAAACACACCAACATCTCTACCTCTCTGTTCTATAAGGTCAGCGCTGAACCAGAGGAGATGAAAGAGTCCTATAAGAGGACAGTAAGGTGACAGGTGAAGGATGTGAAGCACGAAGGAAAATAAAGGGAAGTGACTGAGGGGAGAATAGGAGAGAAGAATGGAAGAGAAGAAAAGAGACAAATTTAAAAAAGAGAAAAGGAGCAGAGTCGAGAAGTAAAAGAAAATCTGAGGCTTTTCAAGAATCTTGACAATGTGGCTGGAGGTCACTTGGGCTCATTTGTTCAGGAAATCCAGAGCAGTTGTGAACTTACATCATAAAGGAACATGTGAGAACACACGCATGTTGGCTGCTCTGTGCATGTGAGCTTTAATTAAAGGTGACCTTTGTGCAGTTTGGGTGTATTCTGTGTGGGTGTGTGCGTTTGCATTCTAATTAAAAGTAGCTGTGTGTCTTACTGTAATTATCAAAGGTTGAATGTGCTTCCTGAGGAATTAGTTGGATGCTAACAGGCTGCTTAGCTTTGTATCCCACCAGAGGGAAACAAGCTTTTACGGCATCGGTCTGGATTACAACCTGGAAGCCTTTTAGTTTCCTGACATTGACTTTGTGGTGGTGACTCATGCACTCAAGCGCACCACATCAAGTGAAATGTCCAGATCATGACGATGCTAAAGGCGGAAACAACTTCAAGGTCACTGTCCCTACAGAGCAGGGCCAGACCAAACCTTTCTGAGGACAGAGGCAAAGGCATTATGAATGCACCCGAATATGAATATGTTATTCAGGAAAGAACAAGCATGCGGATTATCTATTATACTCACAAATGCTGATGATTATTTAAGGGAGAAAATCAGCCATAATCGACACATCTGTTTCTTTGAGTTGATTCAGATCGTGACATGCGACGCAGAATGACAGACAGAAACCCTTTCATGACACTCAACAATGAAGACAAAACCTCTGAACTCGCAGTTGTGAAATACAGCTCGAAACTATAAATCTGCACAAAAAAAAATTTCAACATAAACCACCATTTTCTGAATAGACACACGAACAAAAAGTAACATTGACATTTTGGAAAATGAAAACAGCAAATTAACCCAAGTACTCTCGTAGCTTAGTGGTACAAACTAGTCCAGCACTAGGCATGATGGGAATCGTCGGCCAATAGTCCCTATAGTATGGCCGCAAGATAAAAGTGTCCATTCTGTTTGACTAACTAGACGCAGAAGAGGATGAAGACGTAGATGAAGATGTATATGAAGACATAGATGATGTAGATGAAGACGTAAACAAAGACGTAAATGATCTAGATGAAGATGTAGATGAAGACGTAGATGATGCAGATGAAGACGTAGACGATGTAGATGAAGACAGACGAAGAGGTAGATGAAGACGTAGATGAAGACATAGATGAGGTAGATGATGACACAGACGAAGAGGTAGATGAAGATGTAGATGAAGGCGTAGATGAAGGCATAGATGAAGACATAGATGATCTAGATGAAGATGTAGATGAAGACGTAGATGATGTAGATGAAGACGTAGACAAAGTGTCCATTCTGTTTGACTAACTAGTCATTTCACTTACGACACATATAGCAGCCGTACACATGCTGCGTTAAATAAACGAAGCGACGATGAAGGAGGTCATAATCTTGTACATTTTAACAGAGCCAGTGTTATAGATAGCAGTGGTCAAAGGACAAAGAAATCTTTTCATTTTAAATGTCTTCATCGTCTTATACTGTCCTATCTCAACTGAATTCTGCTACACTACCCCCACAGTCTCCGACGGTACTGCCATATCTGTAAGCTTTCAAAAAAAGCGCACAAATATGAACAAAATGAACACAGAGTACGGACAGAAGGTCCCGTCTCTCTCCAAATGCATCTGATGAGCATAAATGAGCTCTAGGAGCTGACCGTTCTCAAGGACGAGGCGTCTCTTGCAGGAGTAGCGAGACAAAAGCCTGTTGTGGTGGCTGAATAACCTTCAAATCCCGACAAGTTATACTTCAAACTGAAGCTACGAACCTTACGTTACATGTATTATTTCCTCTATTTAAAAAACCCTGTAGAAGTATTGAAAAAAAGATGCTTTACCTTATATTTCAGTCAATATTGATCCCTTTATGTTGTAACATGCTGTATGTCACAATAACAGCTTTCATGGGATTTTGACTCAGCGTCCATTAACACCCTAACAAGTATTTAATGGTTATTAAAACAGATGAAAATAAAAAGAGGTGGGAGATAAATGTGACATTAGGATATAAAAGTCCTTTGAAAATATCTTTGAAAAATTCATTTCTTAAACTATATTAACCAGCTTTTGCATTTTTTTTATTAAGGCTTGTTTTTTTCAAATTATCACTATTAAATATATTATTCAAACTTCCCTGTGTGTCTTTGCATGTGGTTCATACACATGCAGCTTCCAAGCCTATCATGAAACCATCTTTTATACATCTCTGGTCTATTAACTCAACTATAAACTCTAATGTAGCCAGTCCCACACCCTCCAGAAATTAGTTAGAAAACAGTCCCTGACCTTGGACGGTATGACAAAGCTTGTGTGTTCAGTTCTTCTATTCTCGTGCACCTTTTCCGTCAAAGTCAGTACAGCCAAGATGCTTTGCTATCAGTCACCAAAGACGAATGATTCCATTTAGATGAGCTGACTTTGCTCTGAAACCTTTCGGTTTTAAATGCTGGTCTGCTTCTGATGAAGTGTTATTTTCTGCTATATCTGGCTCTCATTCAGTGAGTGACAGCCTGTTTTCACAGTTGACAAGTGTGAGTGCAGAACAAGCAATAAAGCTCTGCCTCTGAGAAAAGTTAAGACAACTGTAAGCTGCTTCTACTTTATTGCTTAAACGTCTTTATATTAAAAGACTTCTTAATACCACTCAGAATACCGCAGAGTAAACCTCCAGCCTGTTTCCATGATACAGTGCTCTTAAAGTCCTCATCACAGTGAAAGGAGGCACACTACTGTGCCAAACTCACTTAGCAGCGACATGCTTTACATCAGGACTAATGGCTGGATATGGAGACACGGGCAGACAAATGAGATCAGCGAGCTCTCCTGAGCCTTCAGAGGTTGGTCCGGTTTCAAAGTGAGCAAGATTGAGAGGGGAGGAGAGTGAAAATGAAAGAGATAACGAGACATACAAACAGAGATTGATGAGGGTGAAATAAGCAGGATGGATTAAGATGAGGTAAATAAGGACAAACGCCAAGAACTGGCAGTAGTAGCTCAGCACACAGGGAGGCTCACTGGCTCAAGTCTCCATCCGGACCAAATATGAAGCGTGGACTGGCAGCTGGAGAAGTGCCAGTTCGTCTCCTGGGCACTACCTTGGTTCCCTTAAGCAAGGCACCAAACTCCTATCTGCTCATGGCGCCCATCATGGTCCTGATTGTGCATGTGTGTGTATTTCAGGCCTGTGTGTGTATATGATAACAGAGTTAGAAAATTAAATTTCCCCTCAGGGATTAATGAAGTATATCCTCTTCTTCCAACACCGTTGTCAACCATTGTCAAGCAGCCAAAACCAATGGTGAATAACAACCAAAATAGCGAGCGCTGTAGATAAGATCTTGCTATCAAAGCTGTTATAAATCAACCTGTCTTCTCAATATCGCCCATTTGTGTGTATTCTGCTTTGCTTTACTAACCAAGAAAAGTACGCTGGCATGGCCACGCATCGGTGTGGACCTAAAATGAGGTTAGATTCAGACAGATAAACGGATCTGTAGTGACTGTTCGTGAAAGCAAGCAAAAAAAAACCCACAAAAAACACAATTTATCTACATAAGGAAAGTAATATCAAACCCAAGAACTAAGCTAAAGGCACTAAACTAAGGCAACAATGAGATGTGTTTATCAGTAGAATCAGTTGTTAAGATGTGTGTCTGCATGTTGTATGAGGTGTTGTAAGTGTTATGATAGCTTTATTGGTGGTGTAATGAATGTCTTGTCTTGTCTTGTCACTTAGTGGTTGGTGGTAATGGTTCATTAGCAGCTATTAATTGCACCTGGGGGGAGAGCTGGAGAGGCCATTGAGCTTAGCGGGTACGCCAGGAGGGAGACGCTTTTGAGGACAAGAGAGACTGAAAGAGCGTTTGACAACACACCGAGAACTGTCCATGTAAATACACATTCACTCTGAACAACCACAAAGAAGAGCGAGCTTAGCATAGCAGCGTAACATAAGCCTGATAGCACCAGGCCCAAGTGCTCTCAGCTACGTCAAACACTCCTCCTACCAGGTAGCCTACAGTACCTGCTGCATTAAACAGGCCTGAAGTCGCAAAACAAGATTATAATGCTATCTGATATCAAGCAAAATAATTTCACAAGTTGCAACAGAAAAGTTAAGTTTGATTGTATTGTTAACGCATTATTACTGAGCACTATAATCACCACAGCACAGTTCCAAAGTTTATTTTACTAAAGTAATCTCCAATCTCCTCTTGGGGGCGTGAAGAGATTTCTGTCATTGCATGAACTATGTGCTCGTTCCTGCTCTGATAACTAAAGTCCCATCCAGTTAGACAGACGTCTTCAATCCGAGGGTGTATCTCTGAGTATTTATGTGTGAAGAGCTGTTTCCCACTTTTTCATTTAATCAGTTCTGTGTCTGTGTGGTGAAATTGAATAATTTGAACAAGTTCTTGCTGGTGAGAAGGCTCCAAACCTATTTATAACTGTTCCTCTGCCAAGAGTGAACATTCAGAATGTCTTATCTATTATGATCCGCCTCCTTTAATTTGGAACTGACTGAAATGTCATCTACAATGCAGAGCATAGTTACAGATCTGCATGGCTGTTGTTCAGTCACAACAGATTTGTTTGTATGTTGAAACCACCAGTTACAACCACCAGCTAAGCAGAATTTGCATGTTGCATTAATTGCTCACAAACAAAATTAATGAATGTTAAATATGTTAAATATAGATATAGATAGAGTCTATATAGATATTCCATATATAGAGGGTGGCAAAGTGGTGCAGTGGTTAGCATTGTCGCCTGGTTTGAACCCCAGGTGGAGGAGCTCCTCTGTGTCAACGTGGGCCTTCTCCTTGAACTCCAGCTTCCCCCCACCATCCAAAGACATGCAGCCTTGGTTAACTGGTGACTCTAAATTGCCTGTAGGTGTGAATGTGAGTCTGAATGGTAGGTGTTATATTGTTATACTGTGTTTATTCTTTTCATAAGGATAATGCACCTGCACCGACACAAACAACAATAACTATATGAAGCTTATAAAGCCAGAAATGTGTGATTTCAGTCAAGGCTGCACAACTGTAGGAAGCTACTGTAGAAAATGTGCACACTTTCTTTATATATTTCTGCTCCACTCTTGCCTGACCAGAGAGGTCCATTACTTCTCAGTCAACAGAAAAAAATAAGCATTCCACGGGCAAAATATGCACAAAGCAATCCAAACTCCAACATTTATTCAATCTACTTGGTGTAAATTCCCCTGGAGGCGCTCATGCCGACACTTTGCGGATTTCAATCAGAAGCAAAATGAAAATGGCCTGCCATGTTAAGTTGTGCTCTATTTCACTGTTTCTTTATGTTGTACCACGTCTTTATAACCTTATATTGTTTTCAGAAGTCGTCCAGTGTCTGAGTTGGACCAAAAAAGGTGCCAGTACCATGATTCAGCAGTTGCATGACATAATCCTCACATGTTTCTGGTATGTATTTATATTTATATGCAGACCTTGGTCAAAAATCCCACTTCAAATGTATTTATGTATGCATTTCATTACATAGGTCTTTATTACATGTAAAATACAATATGTACTTAAATGTATATTTGGTTACTGAAAACTTTAATGTTGCTACTGATGCAGATCAAATTGGACACAAATATATGTGTATTCACAAAGAATGATCTTGTCTGTAAATCAAGCACCCCAAGCTTCTTATTATTTCACAATGAGCTAATCATTTGCCTTGTAGAAATAAACAACACAGTCCCTCGTCCATCGTCCGTCAGCTGCACTGTGCCCACTGTACGAAGCCGATGGAGAAGCTCCATGTTGGTGCCACAACCAGTAGTGACGCCTCTGAGTCAAAGTCTAAGTTTTCCTCTTTTTTGATGTACTCTATCCATTTTAACAGGAACATTCTCAGCTCCATTTCTTCAGCAGTGGGTTTCCACAGAGACTCAGTTACACGGATGATTAGGGGTGTATAAGTGCCTAGACTCAAAAACTTGGGAGGTGGTGGTTAGCAATAAGAAGTAAAGGTACTTATATGGACACAAATCAGAATTGCCAGTATTCAGTATCAAGGTGCAATTTCCAGGGCTGAAAAACAGAGCCAATGCCAAAGTGCCAAAAACTGCAGTTCCTTAAATGGCCACTTGAGGCGAGTTAATCCACAAAGGCCTCCATGTTAAAATGTCAAACTTTACAGCAGAAATAAACATGTTTACAGCCTGGAACACATTTCAATATTCATGAAAACTGTAAGGGGGCGAATTTTTATATGACTCACCACAATTTATTAAGGCTTATAGCTGTGTATATTTAAGGGCAGGACCACTTGAGTAACAGTCAGATCCAACCTTCGCTCCTCAACAGATCTTCTGAGCACTTCTGTCTCCAAAAATCCAAGATGACGATGACCAAAATGCCAGTACTTGAGGCTTCAAAACAGTAATCACTGGTGATGTTGCTACGTCCATTATTTCAAACAGCCTGTGTTCAGCACTAGTGGGTACGGGCCCGTTTCAGGCCCTGCCTGTGTCTCATATATAATGTGTGTAATTTTCTATATTGCATAGGGCAGTGTTTTACCATCACATCACGTCTACCTCCATCACATACAAATGAAAGTTGTCATATGCCACATGGTGCTGTAATGCATTATATTATGTGAAGGATGTTTAGCAAACCAGTCATTCTCATATAGTGAGCACTGACACACCAAAGTTAACTAAAAACTACTCGTCAAAGCATTGACCGTGAAAATAAAAGTCCAAGTGTAAAACCCTACAAGGTAACTGTGTTTAAGACACCATGCAACATGAAAAGATGTTGGCAAAACAATGACAATATTGAGTTTTTTTTCGACTGTGTGATTTAAAATGTTAAGTTTGTCATGGAATTGGCATTAAGATTAAAAGTCATCAAAAATAGGTCATTAAAATGACTGAAAATGTCTTAAACTCACAAGAGCACTGGAATCTTATTTTTATTTTCTGAAGTATTTTGAGTGCAAATTTGAAATTTTGTCTGCAAAATGATCCAAGAAAAAACTCCATGAAAGAGTTTCATTCTGTCTGGAGAAAAACTTGCACCTGCTCTGTCTCCCTTTCTCCTACATCAGAACTTGTCTCTTTCCTTGGCCCTACATTTTCAACTCGACTTTGTGCCACCTGTCCACAAGCTGTTTGATCATGCTCTTCCCTGCACACCTGTCCCTTATTCCCTCATCAAGCTCAGCAGAGCCAGATCATTTATTTAGCTCTACCACAGCAGTCCAGCTATTCCTGTGCTTGTGTCTCTGTCTCTGTGTGTTCCAGCTTGTGTTTGCTTACCTGTCTCTGTTTCTGAAAACGCTGCCTGGTATCTGATACCCATGTTCATGCTTTCCTGCTTATTAAGATTTCTTCACAGTTTGGCTGCATTCAGGTTTCTGTCTGAACATTTCCAGGAAAGAGCAATCAAATAAACTTTGTCTTTCTGTCCGAGTGTTCACATTTGGGTCCTCTTTGGGTCCATTTTTGTATTTTAAAAAGAAAGGTATAACCTGTAGTTTATGTACACTTGAGGATAAGAACGGCTGAGATATAGTGAGAAAATAAGGATGATTTAATATTCCACAGCCCTGACCGAACCAAATCAAACTGATATCACTTTTTAAAATACAACCAAAAGAACAATTCTGACTCTTCTGTGAAAGACGTCCATACTGCGACATGTTTTGTCCTTCTGACAGTGTGTTGCATTTGTTGTACTTCTATCTCTGAGTTTATTGGTGGCTGGCAAACCAAGTTGTTTAAAGGTACATGAACCTCCACCCATGGTATCATGTGTGTAGACGTTGCCCTTGTTAAGTCTATGAAAGCAGTCTGGCTTCATATTATAATAATAATAATTATAATTATAATAATGCATGATTATAAAAATTTCCCATTATCGGCTGATAATTTATCGGCCCGATATGTATCATGCACCCCTAGTTACAACTGATGTGTATGTATATATGTGTCCTGTTTTTTAAACAAAAGAAAATATTCCAGTTTGTTTTGCTGGTGTTTTGTTTCTGTTTTTAATCAGTGATTAGCTTCTTTTTGTTTGTATTGTTCTTTTCACCAGAACAATCCTTCAAATGCATTAATTTGTTGTTCTTGTTTGTATGAGTAGTGTTTCATTTGTGCAAAAACAACCAACAACGCCCCCCCCAAAAAAAATTAAAAACAAGAAGTCCAAATATTTGATACTGTTAAAGCTATAGTGCGTAACTTCTACATGTCCGTAAATGTCTGTTTCACCCAAGCCACTACTAGAGGAGATGACACAATGCTGATTAAGCCGATCAGCTCCTCTAACATCTTGCGGTATTTTTCAATATATATCATTCTTAGTTTGTGTCAACCGGCGACATTCCCACACTGGCGCACAGGAAATGAAGGGCAGGAGGAGGAAAAGCGGAGAGTCTCATAGCAAGAGGTAGAGCGCAGGTAGAAAGAGAAAGCAACATGGCGGAGAGCCCAAAGAAGCGGCTGAGACACGGTTCAGAAGTGGATCTTACTGCAAAGAAAAAGCCTGGACGTTCAGCTGAAGGTCTGTTAGCAAAGAAGGAAAGTGACCGACGGAGAAGGCAAACAAGGATTTGTATTGGTGTCGCTTTTCCTCGGTGGAGAGCCCTGAAGGAAGAAACTGGGCTGTTAGAATAATAATAATGACGCAGTATCCGCTGGGGGGCAACAGAAGCTACGCACTATAGCTTTAAGGGCTGACATTTTCAGTACAAGCCATTCAATGTATTTACATTCTGCAGTCATCTCTATAGCAGCTGGTTTTGTCAGGGGAGTCACGGAGTTGATTTATTGCCCAGGGTGGTGTATTGTATGTATAACAATGGCCTCAGGGTTCCTTCATTGGTCAATCGTACCTAAGTGGGAAGTAAATATGTGTCATGGAGTGTCACTGTGTGTTGCTTCATCCAGACTGAAGGTCAGAGGTCGACTCCTTGAGGTTTCCTGGCTCACATGAAAACACCCATAACTCTCCCTGTGTTGCTAACAAGCTAGCCGAGTGCAACGGCACTGCTCTGGAAACAAAGAAATCATCCACTCCTCCTTGTTAACAAGCCAAGCTAACAAGTCCCTCTACACCTTGACAACCCTACAACTGAACAAAATTGCCTGGACCGTGTTTACCCTGATGGCACTGAAGAGGAGAGGAGAGAGGAGAAACACAGTCAGAAGAGGAGAAAGGAAAGAAATGGGGAGAGAAAGATGTGAATGAATTAAATGAGAAAACTGGCAAGAAAAACAGAGATGGTAAAGTCAAGATAGGAAAAATATAGACTGAGACAGTTTAGTTTTGTCATCTCCATCAGAACATTTCCCTTTCCCGAAGGACAGACAGAAGAGGGACTAAATTGAAAATTGTAGTGGCTTTACTAAAGTAATTTCCATGGTTCATGTTAGTGCACCAGAGGAGAAACAGAGGCAAGGACAGTAACCAAAGAAAGTCAAAAGGGTCTGAAATAGAAACACACATTTTATTGTGTAATATATTTTTTAGCCACTCTGCTTTTTAGCAGAAAAGGTTTGTAATGGTTTGTGTTATAGTTTGGCAGCGGACGATGAATATATATATATATATATATATATATAAAAAAAAAATTCAACATCTGGTTGTGTTGTAAATGTGCTAACTGGCTAGCTTGCATTTTGAATCAGTTTTGACGGTCTTCAGGTTTCCCTGACTGAATGACAAAGACAGCCTACCGCAACCAGCTGGTATGGAGAGTTACTACGTACATGCTAGTTGGCAGCTGGCTGTAGCTTTTGCAGTGTGTTTAAAGGTGCTTTCAGACCTAGAGTTGTTTCCTTTGGTCCGAATCAGGGACTAACTTTGTTCCAAAGTTGTATAGTTGACTGGAGTTGGTTCGTGGTCTCACAGCAGCCCAAAAGCTGCTCTTGATTGGTCAGAATTTCCATGTGGTAAAAATCCAGGAAGTAAAGCAAACGTTGAAGAAGAGAACACTTGCAAGATAAATGTGACACTTTCTAATGTCACAATGGAGGGACAACTACGCAAGTTGATTTTAGCGCTGCTCATCGTGGACTATATTGCTGTCATTGTTCATTTTAGTCAAACTAGAAAACAATGTTTTGATGCATTGCATGTGCTGAATGTGCATATTAAGGCAGTACAGGAGGAGGTGCACATTAATAATCCTCCTTCACACCTGCCTAAACAAACCTCACTTTGGGGGCAAACGAGACGCAGGCAAGGCGAGGCAATGCAGCAAACAGCCTTTGTTGCCACTAGTTCTGTGATGTCTGTTTGGTGTGTTTGGGCCCTATGGCAGACAAAGTACTACTGACAAAGTATTTATCTGCCCAGAGACTGAATCTTTATGTTGTGGTGACGCACTATCATCACGACAAATTTCCCACTCAGTGACAGGGAATTAAACTGATGACTAGATTTATGTGAGGTTGTGAGGCTTATGGTCCCCTCAAACGGGAAACCTGATACTGGCGACCCCTAGGCCTTTATTAGCATGAGCACAAGGCCAAAACGTCAACTACTACTCCAAAAATTCAATACTGTACGGACATTTAATGAGCACATTGCAGCTGCAATGAATCTAAATCAATCTGCAGTGGATATTCATAGTCCGCAGAGGATGCATCCCACAAAGGTCAAACCTGGTATTAGTATCCCCATGCCTTTCCTAACCAGGGCCAAAACTTCCACTAGTTGACTAGTTGTCGAGAAATTTAATAAGCACATTCTAACTTCTCAGACAATAAACCCTTTCCATCATGGACAGTTTTAACTCGACCCTGAAGGAAAAATATCAACTCTGCACACAAAGTCAATGATCTAATGTGCACACTGCCATAAAACTTGCTGAGTACATTCATGTTCACCTAAGGATAAAGTAATTTCATTTTAATGACCCGTTCTCTGCTGCTGCCCTCAGGACAAGCCTTACATTTTTAGCCAAACTATGTGAAAAGCCAGAAGGTAAAATACTCTTGACTATGTTCATTACAATCAACATGTTCTGTTGGCTGCAATGACTCTAAAAAACAAAACTTTTCTTTCTATAGTATTCCAGAACATTGAAATCTCACGGTATCAATTTTTTCTGTTGCATAACAAACTCTGCCCTGAGACAGGTTTGCACAGTGGCTGTCATCATCCTCAGCTATTTGTCAAAAGCTGTGTCAGTGTGTGTCAGTGTCACTGTGTCATTCACCCTGTCATTATGTGTGTGTGTATGTGTGTGTACGTGCGTGCGCGTGTGCGTGTATTTCTGTGTTTAAGTCAGTTGATCTTTTCAGGAAACTGTACGTACGCCCTTGGTGTTCATCTGTCCAGCAATATTTCATGCTCCTGTGAGCAAATGCTGCAATAAGCTGCAACAGTTCTCATATGGGCTACTCCCTTAGACACACACACACACACACACACACATTAGATGATGATGAACCCACCTAAAGACAGGTTAAGACCCAGACATGAGTAATGACTCTACATTAATCCAGTACATTAATTCTTGGCTGTACACACAATCCAGACAGACGCTGGTAAATATGCATAGATGAGTCATGAGTTTACAAAATGAAATTAACTTAAATGAACGTATTGTAAATTTACTGTAATTGCTGCTGCTTTCACTGCTGTTGATTGTGTTTCAGGATGATGAGTCATGATTGTGTTGGCCAAAAAATAAAAGAGCAAACTGGAGAGCACTACATACTAATGTTTACATGTAATGCATGTGTACGTGTAGTATTCAAAGCCTCCACACATTATAAATGTATAGAAAACACTAACAGCAGACACGCGTGTCTGAGTACACACACAAAACCCACAAGAGAGCACACACACAAACTTTTCTTGTTATTGAGAATTTCTGTCGAGCCGTGAAGCTGTATCGGCCCTGAAATATCAAAACATTCTATTAGGAATTAAATATGTAGTTTCAAACTCAAGCATACATCCATATTTCATCATACGGCATCGCCCATAGCTGATATATTCCTATTTCATATCTTTGCAAGCCTCAGTACGTGTGTGTGTGTGTGTGTGTGTGTGTGTGTGTGTGTGTGTGTGTGTGTGGCAAAAGAATGAGAGCGAGAATAAATACTTTTATAACCACATGTATATTCAATTATAAGAAAAAATAAGCTCATAACACGAACATGCAGCATTCAAAGTGTTGTTTGCTTCCCAGTGGAGTCGGTGATTTACTGTGCAAGTCATTTTGTTTATGAATATCGGCGCTTTTGGCAGCACTTGACACAGCTCGGGGATGTTTCTGGAAGCGGATGGTTCTGGTGATTAACAGTGTTAACAGCACTTGGTCACAAAGTTGGCTGTTGGAGAGCGGGAGGCTGGCAGTATTTATGGTCACACTGTGGTCTCTTCAATAATGCCTCTTCTTTATTTGGATTTATATCCGACACTTAATCTCAAAAGATTATATTAACAAGTATAAACAAAAGAAACTTGAATTAGTGGAACTAACTGACCTCCCCAATAAATCAATACATGGTGAAAATCACTACAACAGTCATGCATCCCCAGGCTGTGATTGGCTCAAACAGAAAGAGGTTGTTAATAACTTATGATTGTTTTATAATAACATAAATGAATGATTGATTAAACCAAGAGACCTTTACCAGAGATCCATCTGCTTGTGCTGCTAACATTTACACCAGGAACAGGATGTCCCTTCAAAGCTAGTTTTGATTGATTGTGGAAATGTTGCAGTCGTTTCCAAAGCAGCAGAGTGTTTCTAATTCCTTTAAGCAGCATTAATTGATTTTTGGCCACCAGAGGGGGAAAAAGCTTCAAAGCAAACAGACTGCAGTGACACCGTGATTAATATCTGTTTATGGCTAATGGGTTAGAATCTGGACCGCAAACAGACTCAGAGAAACATGGGCACCTCACTTCCTGATGAATAGGAGTCCTTTTTAGCTCTGTTTTGGTCTCCACCAGCTCATCAAAGAATGACGTTCCACTTTCCTCACCAGTTAAACCCTGTTTTCATTGAGCAGTACGGTACGGTTACGTTTGGTTGGCTTGTTTCTGTTTCCACTGAGAAAAGTTGTGGATGGTAGCAATGGATTTTTGGTCCATCCCCTCTGTTGGGGTGCCTAGCACACAGATCTAGTACTAAAAGGTGCAGCTAGAAACAATGCAGTCCTGGAACGTCAACTTGTACTGTTACTCAATGCATGAGTTGACGATGCGAATCCATCAGCACACATGAAAAATTCCATATGACAACTTTGGCCATCACTTTAGTTTTGATATGACAGACACTTTTAATACTAAATGGATCTTCAAACATTTATATGTATCAATTTTTGACCAGGTCATGTGAACTGCATATATTATAATCCTCACTCCTGTGGGCTACAGCAACACTAAATCCCTGAGTTTGCCTGAGAAGGACTATTATACTACTGCTATTTTTAAAAATCCCATGGAGAGAGACTCTCAGTGCTGCCTGTTTTCTTTTGTTCTGAAAATGTCGGTGTGCAGCCTCGTTCTGTGGACGATAAACCAGGTGCAGACTTCCATCTTTATAGGAAATACAGCGAGTGCTGGACGGAGCAGTGAGTGACAACAACCCCGCCCACATTTAAGAGGACTGTTTGCAGTGGAAACGCTAGGACTTGGGTCTAGGTACAATGTCTGAAGGGTTACTGTTGGTTCCAAAGGTACTATACCGAAAATGTTTGGTGGAAACGGGGCTTTAGTAACGACTGATCAGGTTTATATTAGCATGTGTCATTTCGATGTTGCCTTTCAGCCAGATAGTAGCTTCGCTTTTATACTTAATGTGGCTGCAATGGATATTTTGATATTATGACAAACCTACATAGAACTATCAACTTGATTTTACAGCCCTCTTGGTAAGTGGACTCCGCCTGAAGTCCATTTACCAAGAGGGCACAAGGGAGCAGTGCCCCCCTCACTTTAACACGTCATTGTTTTCTCTGTTGTCAGACCTTCACTTGAGAATGCACTGAGTAACGTTTCTCAAACAGACACGCTCTTGAGAGAATGTTCACTCCGTAAATATAAATATGGTGAGGCCATTAAAGCATTTTGTCTGTGCTTTCAATTTGCTGTGACCTCGTAATCTGTCACTATGTGTGTTTTAAATAAAACATCTCAGTCAATGTAAAAACATGTGTCCTTGCATGTATTTACAACTTAATGATTTCACGTCGCTTTTGTTCAGATTGTAAGGAAAGCAATTAGAATGTTCTCTTTTTGTGGTACTATTGAATGTTTACATTTTCACTATGCGTGACTAAGTTGTCACTTGCAGTAACTTGTTCTTTCAGCCGCAGCAGCCAAATGTTTTCCTAAAAACCCACTGTGCACTACCTGCTCAGCAGCAAACAGCAGACAGACACAGTTAGAGACTGGCTGTTAAACATAGTGAAGCATTTAGCAGCTAAAGAGACAGATATTTTCCTCAGGAGCTGGTGGAGACCAAAAACAGAGCGAAAAGACAGTGAGTATTGGACTTCAGTTTCGGTGGACAAAAAAAACACCACTCCAAATAACTTATGATGTTGCTCTGAAACCACTCCTTGTCATAGTAGGCAACTGATCCTTACAAGTTAAAGTATTAATGTACTTAATGTAAAAGGTGATGATATGTCAATGTTGTGTTAACAACTTGTTTCCTCTGCTCTCAAGCAGCCAAAAAAAACAATTATTGCAGTTGTAAAGAAGTCATCTGATATAATGTTAATAACAAAAGTATCTCTCGATGGATTTGGTCACTGTTTCTGCCCAAACTACTCAAACTAAAGTGCAAATTTTCAAACTAAGAGTCATTCAAATGGCCAACTATGGCTACAGCTTCAACCAATATTGTAATAGTATTATGGTTTTTTTTACAAGACAAACTTCTGTAGATTGACAAGACAGAGATATTGCTTTGAAATGCATGGTATAGTTGCGTAACATTTAGGGCTGCCCTGACAAACAATTTTCCAAGTCGATCAATAGTCATCATTTAGGGCCATTAGTCAACTAGTCGCCCGCATGTTCACAATATTAATTTAATTATTAAATGATGTATTTTGGTGGTTTGAGTTGAAGGTGTGAGAAAGAATAGTATCAGTAACATTGTTAACACTGTGCTACATTACAGAGAAATACAAACCGTACTAATGAACCTTCATTAATATAGACCTATATTTTATCTCCAAGTGCACGTCACACACTGAGCGAGCCGCCTGTTAATGACGCTGTGGGCTAATGGGCATGTAGCTACTTCCATGTTTCACATGATACGTCATGTTTGTAGTCGACCAATGAAGATGAGTTTACATATCACCTTGGGTTCGTCCTTCACCTTCTCAAAATGATCCCACACTTTGGATTTCCTGCCCGACATGTTATTAACTAGCCTGTGGAATAACCGCAGGTACCAGCCCTGGAAATTAACCTGACTCCTGTCTGACTGCTGAGCGTGGACACTTCCTGTGTCTGTCCTTTCAAATTAAATTTCCACATGGTCTGTGAAATACTGACCAATTAAACATGGCCGACGAATGACCTTTCTGGTTGACAAACGCCTGGACGACTTTTAGGGGGCAGCCCTAGTTACATTTGGGATAAATGACTGTGGGTCAAACCAATGGGGAGTTTGGATGTTGATATTCCTCTGGTGATATTTTACAACACCTTCAGTCTAACTCTTGTTTTAATTGTCTCATTGTTTTCTGTCTTCAGTCACTGTCAGTGAATTTGTTGACCATGCCTTTGTCACAATTGCTTCCAGTTAATTATACAGGTAATTCACTGTCTTCATTCTTTATTGGAGGAGTGAACTGTGCAGCACCACACAAAATCAAGACAGAAAAACAAATGTTTGTTAGTGAATCTGCAAACTTCATGACTATCAATCACATTCAAAGGTCTGTGAGAGCAAGGAAATAATTATTCAAACTGGCACCTGGATGCATTTAGGACACAATGTAGGCCAATTGAATTGCTTTTGTAAGTGACACAAGCATAATGGAGAGCCTGGGCAAGGCAATGATTAGTACATGATGTTTACCTTTAAAGCCATACTGCAGGGCTATTCAATTACAAATTCAGTTGGGCCAGATTTTAAAACCAAGAAATTTAGCTGGGCCAGACTTTTTCAGTGGCCGGTAAGCAGCAGTTAATGACAAATTTTAAACCAACACAAATTAATGTCATGAAAAATAAAACAATGTTTATTTACTGCTTCCCTTTTAAATTTGGTCACATCTGACACAAGCATATCAAAAAGTGTCTAAAAAAACAAAAGAGCTGTAATTCAACAGAACCCGAGGTAGCAGCAGTACATTTTTTTTCCACTTTTCAACGTAAACTTTACGTTTTCACAACAACACGCTGCATTCTGGGTTGAGTGTTGCTAGGCTACGGCAGAGTGTTGCATTCACGGTCTGAACTACTGTAGGAATTTCTGTAGAAATATCTGTAGGCTCGCTGAGCACATTTTTCCCGGTTTTTCTCGGTTTTTCTCGGCTTTTCTCGGCTTTCCTCGGCTTTTCTGGTTGGGCCACTGGCTGGGCCACTCAAGGATTGCTTCTGGGCCGCATGTGGCCCGCGGGCCGCCATTTGAATAGCCCTGCCATACTGTTTTAGAGAACACTGAGCTGCAGTGAGTCTCTCTAATTAGCTCCCTTTTGTTTGAAAACACAACCTATTAGTCTAATCAAATTCAGTCCACCATTACAGCCCAGTCAAATTCAATTAAAGGCCCACTCAGAGTAATCTGCTGCTATTTTAATAAAGGCCCTGTTTTTTCATGTTGATGAGCATTTGTTTGTAACCACTACAGCGCTGAATAAAATGAGAGGTTGAGTGCACCAAGTTAGAGATCAGCATTAAAGGGATGTGTTCAAAAATGCTCACACTAAAATGGGAATGCTTTTCACCCAGTAATAAAAATAAATCAATAAAAAAAAAAAACATATCTAAGCAAACCCACTGGAGGACTGACGGAGGAAGGTTACATGTACTGAAATACACTCTGTACATGCCAACTTATGATACGAATATCAAGCATAATGCTTTACGTACAGTATGCGGTTATAATCTAACATTATATGAATTGTATCTATGCTTTGTCACTGTCTGAGTGGAGCTGTTTCCTGTTTATCCACCGTCAGTGGCTCGCACGTGCAACGTCATCAACAGCTCCTCCCACAACTCATAAACAGCCCTTCCCGTGACTGAAGGCCGCCTCGTTCTTTTTAAACTAAAAGGTGAAACCCTGCGAGGTGGAAAATTGGGCGCCTCGGATCAACTCGCCTTTCCAACTGTGTGTATAAACGCTCGCAGCTGGCCGGCAAATCAGCCCAACATTCATGCAAAACCTGGCAGTCTAAAAGGGGCTTGTGATAAATATGGAAAAGTTGATCATTTTAGTGCAGAGCTGCTGGAGCTTCACATCTGTCCCACGGACAATAGACCTACACACTTATAAACAGCAGCTGAAAGAAGAGCAGCTCTGCACCCAGGATTTAGGGTCAACAGGCTGTAGTGCAGTACTTGTTAAAGTTGCTTAGCAGCCTCAGACGCAACCTACCGTCAGGCTCTTGAAAGCTGGCTCAAAAAAGGCACAAAAGTAGCGCCCAGCGCCCGGCCTCGTGTTTTCCAAGGGGTTGAAGTGGTTAAAGCACGTGTACAGCCCCTTAGCGTCTTGAACGACATCACACCGTCACGATGATTTCCAGTGGTACTGCTCTGTATGAGACAGAGGGCTCTGTCCGTGTCTGTATCTGTAAACATAAATGAAGCGTGTCAGACAGAAGAAGAACAGACAGAAGAAGAAATTCAGCTGTTCCAACACAGACAGTGAGAGGAAAATAAAAGTGTCTTATGACCATTAAAGCATGGACACATATTGTGGTAGAAACCAAAAATAAAATTATGAGTCTGAAATGAGCATAACAGGTTCCCTTTAATAATTTCCTTGGCTCTTTTTTGGTCACAGCAGTCTGGACATCTTGTTGTCTGCCTCTTGCTTTAATTAACATTTAATGGCTGTATTGTTGGTGAGGTAGGAAGCCTGTGACACTGGCACATGTTTAAGCAGCTGCTGAAAAAGAAAAAATGTAAAATTGTATACGTAGATCAAGTTATGTGACTAATGATATGCTACGAACCGTAAAATTTATACTGCTGATTTCAGTGCTCCAGCAGGATAATGGAACATGCTTATTATAATGTTCTTCCTGCTGTACAATGGAGCTGCAGTCAGTCTATTTGGCCTGCTGGTCACATAGACTATGGTAATGCTGCCTCCTCACCATGCATTTATGCATATCAACTACATATTGTGAGAATAATCACACCCTCTCCTCCACACTCAGAGACACACTATTTATAACCGAACAAAGCTTAATCAACCTTGTTGATCCTGACAAGACTCATGTGAACTGATTAAGGTCAGCTTCCGCTCCTCAATATAATTATTACCATTAAATACTTGATGTAATAATTATTACTTTCAGTAGTTATAAAAATAAAAATGCAAGTAGTTCAGATACAGCCTTACAGTGTAATTACTTTTACAAAGTTTAATTAATGGTCTTTTGGTGGAACTTAGCTGAGCTGACGTGTGATATGGAAGATTTTATGTATTTAACCATATTCTGATGAAATAATAGTTCTTACTGAGGATGAGGATGGACAGCATAGATGTGGGAAATGAGAAGTTTGATAGTTTTTGGTCATGGCTGGATGTTAACCCTAGATTTGCACAACTCTCACAATCCGCAACCAAATTTGACTTATCTCGCTGGGTTTAGGCACAAACAACACTTGGTTTGGGTCAGGCATGGATAATGGTTTGGGTTAAAATAATCACTTGAAATAAGGAACATGAGATTCATTCATTTTCTATAAGCGCTTATCCTGTTGGGGGTCACAGGGGGCTGGAGCCTATCACAGGGCTGACACACACAGACAACCATTCAGACTCACATTCACACCTCGGGTCAATGTAAAGTCACCAATTAACCTGGGTTCAAACCAGGAACCCTCTTGCCCACAGTGCTGCCAGGAACATGAGTCTTTTTTCCACCACTCAGACTCCCACCAGCCTGTCTCTTTCTCTATAAATGAACACACTACAGAGGCATCCAACACTTATACTTTTTAAATTACAACACGCAATGTGGCCAGACGCATTAACATTTCAGCAGCATCCCTGATGTATGGTCACAGTATATTTGCATGTATAATCGGAGCCTATTCGTCTTCAGCTCCCTTTAGGGTCTCCCACGTATAGACACCACGATGCCACTGTAATAAACTGCTTAATTAGTTAGGCGCACTGGGTTGAAACAAAAGACCTGTCAGACTAAGATTTACATAAATGCAACGGCAATTGAACATGTTTGTCTCACATCTGTATTAGTCCCAAGAGTTTCCATTCATAAAAGTTGCAAAAGCAATCTCACCTGGTCACATTTTCAGCGCCATCACATTAAGTCTTAAGCATACGGTGCAACACACAGAGAGCGAGATTAGATGTGCATATTCCCACTATCCAAGAACACTGCAATACATTGTCATTTATCATTTTATGAGCCCCATGAAATTAAAAGCAATTTATTATACAAACAGTGTGAATGGAGCTTGTGATGGGTAGGTTACTGAGGAAGAAGTGGATATACTGTCCTTTATATCCCCATGGCTTTTCGGCTGATAGGTGGGTATATACTGCAAACCACCACAGAAAGAGGTAATTATACTCCCTTTATCTACGTATACCCTCCACTACACCACTGAGTGTAGGGCTGACCTGATGGCATCAAAGCTGCGATCACTGCCATCATAATCCAGGTCCAAATCAGTCTACCATTACTCTAAAAATCCCAAACAGCCCATGACTTTAGACATATTAGTCAAACGTAATTTATAACAAATCAACATTAAATATTAGTTATTCTCAGACAAGGACATTTTTACTTAGTGATAGGCCTGGTTTATTTGACCACCTGTTACAGGCTCAAGGCCTTTGCACACTGAGGATGTGTTTTTTTAATCCATCAACTGAAGAAAAAAATTCGCAATACTAGACAAAATGAAAAGACACCTGTCCTCCCCCTTGGTCCACATCCTCCTCCTTGTCATCATCATCCACCTGAATATTACTATCTGACCTGTTGAAAATAGCTGTCTGAGTTATGAAATGATTCTGTGCGCCCTATTCCTCTGTCTCCTCGCAGCTGTGTCCCACCTCCACATTTCCTTCACTGATTCTTGGTCAAACGTCTCTAAAGGCTTCTGATGGATACTAAAAACGCGGAAAATCGACCCTGTTCCGCAAATTTAAATCACAAATGAAAGTTTCAGACTCAGGGTGCAAACGTGATTATTATCCTCTCTACACGTGTGACAATTTCCGACGAAAAAACGGACTGACAAAAAGTCAAACATCTTAATTACTTTCAAAATTTACGAAGATGACGCTTAAAAAGTAGCAGTGTCAGACACAGCTTCCCCCTTGAGCTTCGATGCCCCAAAACTGGTATTTGGCACAGCCCTATTTAAGTCACACTGCTCTGCGTCACTCTGTGCTCAATTTCCATCAGCCATCTCTATTTGCATTATAGCTGTTATGGCTGCCCCCTGAAAGTCAGACATCCTTTTTTTTTTTGGTCAGTCATTGTGCGGTGTACTTCTGGGGACGTTTTGGTGCCCAGATATTGCTGCAGAGTGAGCACTCAAAGCACACTTGGTACAGGCAGCTGCAGACACAGCAAAATATCTCTATATAAAAACAAAATATCTCTTTAGCACATATGAGATAACACATTAATTCAGAAAAAAAGCAGAATTTAAAGAATAGAATATAGACAAGACTTGGTCCTAAGTTTATTGCCAGTCATGCAAACAAAAAAAAGTGTAGTGTGTCGACTCACAAAATGAGGCTCGAGGGGGCTTCTACTATCTAACAATTGATTATCTGTGGTACTCTCTAGGTTTAAGACATGGATTTGTCACACACTTTAAAACTGGTCTCTCAGTCAGCACAAGATTGGACTAAATGAGTGTGGTAGAGCAACAAAACAAAGCACCTCAAACGGGGATATTTCAAAAACAAACCCAAACCCAAACACTCTTTGTTCATTAAATGTCAGCCAATCTAACTTCTCTGCACAGAATCGCAGGGGTTCTTCGTTTCAGAATACAGCTCTGACATTTGAGGGAATCAGACTATTGAAATGAGCTTCATTGAAGAGGGCAGCAGGGAACAAAGGCAGGAGGCTCATACTGACACTAGCCATGCTCAAAATAGATAACAAATCAGTGAAGTTAGGTGTGTCTGCAGTTCTCTTTCAGGCCGGGGGGGTGAAAAGACCCCAGCAGGGAGTTGAAGATGCAAAGTGAACATACAAACGCACACAAAGGCAGTTACAAACGCACATAAACGCGCGCTCACACAGGCAGTATTTAACCGTAGGCTACTAAATTTGCTCTCTCAGCTCATTTCACACCCACAGATCTCACAAAGCTGAATTGATTTCCTGCTCACACACGCGCGCACACACACACACCTGCACACATTAATTTGCCATCTCAGCTCACACAGATCTCAGAGAAAATGGTGGTGATTCCCTGATCACTGCTGCTGCATTTAACACACACACACACACACACACAAACACACACGGATCAATTTTCACTCTCAGCTCACACCTAGCGATTCTGTCAGTTTTAGACTGAGGTGATTCCCTGAACACAACACTGGCTGCAGCTTGTGAAAACACAACACACAGGAAACCAAAAATGATCCTGACTATTTTTCTGGTCTCCACTTCATATCTGCTAACTTTAAGTTCAGCTACTTATGAGCACAAAGTAAGGACGGCCATCACAGGGGTGGGCGATATGACCCTAAAATAATACCACAATATTTCAGGGTATGTTTTATATGTCAGCCAGTCAACAGTTTGGCTTCAAATATTCAGTAAAAATGAAACAAAAATGATCTCACATTTCTTTAGTTTGGGAACAACAACAGTAACTCAGAGTGAGATTCAGATTCTGTTACAGTATTAATAGTTCAACAAAATAAATTACCACAAATTTAAAGAAGTCCAGGGCTGTTCATAAAACAGTCATGACTCCACAGTTTATTCCGCACGACTGAAGCTGCTCCTCTTTTCTGAATTTAGCTGACAGCAATATGTCAACAAGTCAAAATACTTCCAGAATCACAATATATCTTTTTGTTTTTATCATATCAAAAATTATACAATTTTTATCATGAATAATATTAGCCCGTCTCCAATGGCTCCCTGTGGCTTTGACCAAAAATTTGAATGAATGAATCAAAGCTATTTTTGAACATTATAATTCTCATTTATCATTGCTGTAGGCCTTCTCTGTTTCTTACATTATCAAATTGTAAAACAATTTACATCAGCTAAAATGTTAGTCATGGCTATGTCTATGGCTTGGTGCCCTTCCTCTAAATTTTGCCGAACATCGAGAGCGATGGCTCTTCTTGAGTCTCCTTAACGAAGCAAGACATGGATTTAAAATTCAGAAAGGAAAAGTCTTGGAGGAAAATACTGAATTTAATAGTGCACAGACAGATTTGTTAACTTTGGCTGCAAGGTACCAAATATTAATAAATACACCTAATGGTCAAACAAATTAATGATTAGACCTGTTAGTAATGTTGATAGGCTAATTAGACTTAATAAGGCTGTGTTAGCTTTATTTTAAGGCTCAAATATATTTTGTGGTTCCAGACAGATTTAATTATCTTTTATGGAAAAGGTTGCTGACCCCTGTCCCTGCCCATCATACTCCGCTTTATGTTGCTGATCACTGCAGCTGCATTTTCCAGTTGTCCATCTCACACACATCTGAGGAACAGTTCGCCTTTATTTCTTGAACAGTTGTGTAAGCAGGTCATGCAACAGTTCTTATTTTACTTGCACTGTATGCGACCAAAGACTTTTCTTTTTATAATTTTTTTAAAACGTCTTTTCTATACCATTTGACACACATAAACACAGTCATTCTTTATTGGGCTCTGAGCGCTGCTGCTGTGCCTGAAAGCATCCTGCACAGAAGAGGAGCTACATCTGTTTCTGCATCTAGTTCAAATTAGTTCATTAGTAACTTAATTAGTCAGTAAAGTCAAATAAAAAAGTGAGGGTTGCTTGATAAATGACTTGATTTCAGAAACAAATGTCTACTAATGCATCACCTTTTTAACTGAAAATTAAGCGACTACTGAAAATAATGCAGGGGGGAAAAAACACATATGATTTCCGAGCTTTGGTTGCTACAGTCGGTGTACAATTAGACACCGAAAGTCTTTATTTCATGTTGCTGTGAATTCAAAACACATATCTAAGGAGCCTAACCTAACGTGCTGCTCAGTGTGACAGCTGGTCAGTGTGTCTTAAGACACGCTCACAGAGGAATAGTGTGTTGCCAGGAAACTGTGGACCTCATACGTAATTATCATTAAACCTGCCACAAAGGCGAATGTTTTGTTCTTGGTTGATTCTGATGCAGGGACATACTGTATCCACCCACACAGTCAAAGACACTCAGGTTGGCCAAAGTGACCAAAATCTGACATTTAGTTTTGCATGTGTGCATATGGGAGATGTATTAGAACGTGTGCACAAAGCAACACACAAAATATTTGCCTACACGTAAGGCCAAAACACACTGGCACACTTTTTTTGGTGGCTATATTATGTTTTCCTGCAGCCTCATTCACAGCAGTGCATTGCTTCACTATCATGCCAGAAAATCTGGTTTGATAGCAAAGCACCAAAGTACATAAAACAAGCACAGGAGAAATGTCAGATAGGTCGGACCTCATTGTACATATTTTTAACACTTAAATGACAACAGAAATCAAAAGGTTTGTCAGTTTTACAGATCTCTTCTATTGTAGTCAGTTTCCAGTTGTCTACTCAGAAGTGATTGCTGTTGTTGTAAGCAGGACGTCATGGTGATTCAGTCTATTCCAGTGCATGACTTGCAAGTGCAAGTCTTCATTGAACAGTTTATGAAAGTGTGGAGAAACAGCTACACTTGATCTATCCAGCTTCATGCTAAGCTAAGCTAACTGGCTGCAAAAGATACACGTCATATTTAATGTACAGATAAGAGACAGTCAGTCTTCAACATGTCCATAGATAATGGAAGAGTCACTCCAATACTCAGGGCCTAATTCACAAAGCTGCACCCGCAGTTTGCTCCGTCTTAATGTCCTATTCACAAAGCATATTGCGCTAATGATATACCAGCGCAAACACGCCCACAAAGTCTGACCACTTTATTACTATTACCTCTCACCTGTAGCTATTTTTTCATTATCTTTTGAATTTAATATGAATTATTTTTTCACGTTTGTTTCCCTGTTTCATAAAATAAATTATTGAAAGTCGCTTTTGAAGTGCGTGACAGAAGTGCGTTTTGAGAACGACCGCAGACTGTCACCTGTTCAACGCATCAGTATCTTCTGATGCCATTAAAGTAATAATGATTATAATAGTAATGTCAAAATATTATTTACGGACTGATTTAACAGACGATCACTGCTGCCACGATCACTGGAAAGTCTGGGCGAGAGGCTTCCACAGAGGAGCGCCCAGTTTGCACCAGCTTTCTAAAGACGTTATTTACTTCACTCAAACTGCGTGTGGCTATTAGCGCTGGTGTCAGTGAATTAGACATTGTTTATCAATGAGGCTCATTTGCATAGAAAGGGGCAATTTTTGCGCCAAATATATGCATATTACCTAATTTAAATACGTGCAAATAACACAGAGACGCAATCTGCTTGGCAGCACAGTTAGTGGAGCATTTCACCCTCTGCGCGTGCTTTGTGAATTAGACGGTATCTGTTTGCTCCATTTTTACCGGTTAGCAGCCGCAGCCCTCAGTTTTGTAGCTCTTTTGGTAAATATCATCTGTCAAAGCAGCCTGAGGAAACACAGACATGAGTGTCACCAGCAGACACTGTGAAGAAAACATCACAGGACCACCCACACTGACTGGCAGGTGATCTCAGTGCACTGTCATGCAAAATGTTTGCTGTAATGCTGCCACATAAAGCACTGTGTATCAGAGACGTAGCAAACATTTTTGACTTTTGGCATCGCGGTAATTCTACATGCAACAGATGTGATTTGTGGTCACGTGAGCGAGCTGGTGCTTCACTGTGCGTAGGCTCAGAGATGTCTGCGTGTGATATAGTGTGTGTGCGTGTGTGGAGAGTCAATTTACTGCTAACTGGCACCGTCTCATGGGAGACATGTGTCACTATGGCAACAACTGGAGACAAAGATCAGGGTGGGAGAGATAAGACAGAGGAGAGAAGGGGAGAGTGTCAGGACGAGGGTCCCTCCATCTTTTTCTTTCTCCAGCTTCTTTGTGGTTTGCAGAAATGCATGTGCCCTTTTACTGCAGATGTTACATTCCTACTGTTCCTACGCCTCATATCAGCTTTTCTAAAGTGGTGTAGTTCAGATTCACATTACAAGTATATGAGCTGTTTGAGAGAGACCACTGTTCAAGACCAGCAAATGACAAAAGCTGTATTTTTGAACAAAACGTTGAACCATGTCCAGCCATGTTTTTGGCATCAAAGCCTGGTATTTTAAGCCAACATGTCGCCTTTCCTAGCCCGAACCAAGTGGTTTTTGTGCTTAAACCTGACCACAATTTATCCACAGCTTTGTAGCAATATTTAATTGAAAACTGAGAAATAAAAAAAACTTAAGTTTCAACATGTTGCTGTGTATGAAATGTTCAAATCTGACACAACCAGAAACTGAGGGCGCTTTCAGACCTAGAGTTGTCTTGCTTTGGTCTGGATTGCTGGATTGGACTTGTATAATGTATTCTTATCACTGATATGTTAGGTAATGAGACAGAGAAGGAGGGATGAAAAAGGTGGAAGAGAGACAGAGGGAGAAACAGAATGAGACAGGACAGGTAAGAAAATTGAGTTTTGTCAGGTACAAGTCAAACAGAAATGAAATGCCACCTGACAACCTTGAGGGGAACGAGATCTGCACTCAGATTGCATTTCTTTACATTCAGTGCATGTCAGCTGATAGGAGAGGTTGAGACAAACATGTGGAGGCAACATGGAGACAGGACAAGGAGAAGAGGGTCACAGGAATAGAAGGAGAGAAAGGGAGGAAAGAGAGAGGAGAGAATGGGGGAGACAGAGGGGGGAGGGGAAGAGACGGGATGAAGGACAAGGAGGAGGGAGGAAAGGAACTAAAGATAACAGCAAGTTTCATCCGTCACACCTTTTTGACAGAGTGTGTGTGTGTGTGTGTGTGTGTGTGTGTGTGTGTGTGTGTGTGTGTGTGTGTGTGTGTGCATGCAAACATACAGTATCTGTCAGCTCAAGGTCTTACACATCCCTCCGTCTCTTCCATTAAACAGAGTAAACACACTTTGGCACCCCATGTTGACTCAAAGGCTTCCGAAATGGACTGATGGACAGAGGAGGGGGGGCATGTCTGTGTGGTGCACTGATTTATTTTCTTAGCTGCACTTCCTCTTATCCTCAGTAAATAAAATATAAGAACAGTATTGATGTTTTACGTCTTTAAAAGTTGTTTTCTTTACGTTGAATTTAGACATCTCTTAGATATCTATCCAAAGGAAAGCTTTTCCAACATGGTTTTGTAGACATCATAGACATTATCAACACAGCTGCCAGAATATTGTGGCCATTATGAGTTTCAGTGAGCCACAGATATGTTACATTTGTACAGTGTTATGTTGCGGATATGTTGAAGCTTTTGTTTAGGCACAAAATAACTTTGTTATGGTTATGAAAAGATGAACCACCCTGTCACCAATCTGAATATACTAAAATATGTAAAATGTATATGCAAGTAAATTTGTCACCTGCTCACTGATGATGTTAAAGCAATCTTGGAAAACAACAGCACGAGGAAATAATCAATCAATCAATCAATCATTAATGTTCAAAGTTAAGGAAGGAAGTTGGTGAATGAACTGTGATAACCAGTGTTGTACTAGTTACTGGTTAAAACTGGAAAGTTTTCCAAAACACACAAATGGAGAGTTTTCCGCAGAACCGGAAACAAAACAAGTCTCGCATTCTTCTTCTTCCACGTTTTCTGGCGGTTGGCAACCAGCTTGTAAATGCATTACCGCCTTCCCGACCCGGAGTGTGGATATCACCATGGAGAGAGGTGCGCTACGTCAGATTTAATTCAAACACAACTGTTTCCATCCCCTCTTTTGCGAATCAACATTTTTTCGAATCAACCAAAACCCGGCTAAAGCGAGCGTATTTTAGTTTGTGCGAATCAGGGGATTTTAATTTGAATTTTGGTGTTTCCATCATAATTTTCCGGCTGATGGAAACATGGCTAGTGTCTGTCCACAACAAAAGCTTCCTCGGGATAACAACAGATATCACATCACTGGATGTAACGTTACTGGGAATAAAAATCTACAAAAGCTACCGCTTAATGTAACGTTACAGGACTGCGGTGAGGCCAGCAGGTCGACAGCGACATTAGAGATGGTGAGAGACGTGTTTCATTAAGATGCTCTGGTAAGAACTGTTCATATACCTCTATCTGACTTGACTATCTCTTATTGTTTAGGGCTAAAATGTTGGCCAAAAATAACGGAGTAACGTACCATTTGGTAACGGCAAGTGAGTTACTGAATTTAAAAACTAACGTGACAGAGTATTAGTTACTGCCAAAACTAACGGCGTTACTGTAACTTGTTATGAATAACGCGTTACTGGTGATGAGTGTTAATAATCTTACATAATACCTGCTTTCGCTTCCAAATAGTTTGGCTTAAGTATGATTTATACTCAATATTATTCAAAAATGGATATGTCCATTTCAAAAACTGTAAACGTCATTACCCTCATACTTTCAGGGATCCTTTATGATGGCATAGATACAGCCAATGGATGGCATTAAAGGGTGGAGTCAAATTTCTTCGTCACCTCCTACAGTCACATCTGGCCTCCACAATCTAGTGGTACTGCTCTGTTTCATCGGTATCCGTAAGCTTTCAGGAAAGGTGCACAATTACAGCTGAAATGAATGCAGAGGAGTGGCAGAAGGCAGCGCTGAGAATAAATGAGCCCTTACTTTGGGAGTCGGACTTTCCCTCCTCTCCCCATCACCCGACTGCTCCATCCATCCACACACCTGTTCCCACTCCCCGCCCACCTGCATCTCATCTTCTCATCAGCCTCTCACTTCATTAACTGATCCTGTCTGCTTCATCTGCTTTTCAGCCCCAT
This sequence comes from Epinephelus cyanopodus, assembly GCA_026686955.1. NCBI lineage: Eukaryota > Metazoa > Chordata > Actinopteri > Perciformes > Serranidae > Epinephelus > Epinephelus cyanopodus. The sequence goes on from CM048922.1 coordinate 40,271,414, forward strand.
CTTACCTCTTATTCACTGCATCGTGACAGAGTTGTTTTCTCTGTAGCGCGACTAAAGCAACGTTTGTACAGCTGTGTCAATCCTGACCACACTGTTCCTGGCTCTGACACAGGAAATGATGTTCCCATTCTTAATCCTGCCTTTAAAGCTCTGATTGGCTCAGTTTTTATTCCAGCAGGGGAAACAGCCATCAGTGAGCACAGCATCAGACTTTATATTGCCGGAAAAAATCAGAGGTGTGAGCTGCAATTCAAAGATCCTTGGATCTGTGTTTTCTTTTATCCCTTTTCTAGCTGCTTTGTTTATTTTACTGTCTTTAGCTTTATGCAATAAACATTTAACCAGCTTTGTTTCACTTGACCAGGTGCGTTCAGACAATCTTTCATAACCACACCTGAAAACAACCGTACAAATGGCATAAAGGACACATGCAGTCAGAGCACGACATACAAAATGCCTATCAAGCATCTGCACCACCTCCATCAACACTCACGCACACACTGAGAAACAGCGTCATCAGGCATCAGCAGCGCTGCCAGGAACCATCAGCCTCATGCAGAGAGAGTTAAAGAGCCACGACAACAGACTGAGCTCAAACTCCGCTCTCTGAAAAGGGGGATGATGACAGGACGGATGGATGACAGACAGCTTAGAGACGATAGAAAGAGAAACACAGGGAGAGTAAACACTGAGCAGAAAGAGGTTAGAAAGAGATGAGAATATTTTCTCTGAGTAAACCGCTCTGAATTTGGCAAACAATGATTATGTACATTGAGCTGAATGAATCAAATAAAGTAAAATAACACAAACTGCTCATTTTCACTTTAACTTTACACACACACACACACACACACACACACACACACACACACACACACACACACATGCTTACCAAGTAAATACAGGTTAATTGAATTATTCAAAAAGCAAATTTATGAAATGGTGAAACACAACAATAGCAAGCTCTTCATTTTCTGATCCAATCTGCAATCTGCACTTCACTGCGACACATAAATGGACTTTGTGCAGTGCTTGTGAGGACCCAAACTGAGATATTGTTGTAGGTCTACTTCACAGGCCTTTACTTTAATTTAAATTTAAATCTGGCATTAACCCTGAAATCAAACTCAACCTTCAGACAACTGAGAAAAAGCAAGTACCCGATAAAATGTACCAGCGTGACCAAAATGTCTTCACTTTCCGAAATATTACTTAATTTTAGAAAATGATATTTTCTGAAAATGCACTCTTTTTCTAAAGATGTCTTTACTTTTATTCAATGTCTTCACTTTCCGTTACGATCCTCGTTTTCAAAGAAATGTCCACACTTTCCAGAATGTCCTCAAATTAAAAAAAAGTCCATCCTTTCCAGAGCGTCATTTAATTTTTTTTTTAAAAAAATGTCTACACTTTCCAGAATGTCCTTAAATTTGAAAAATGCCCACAATTTTGAGAATGTCCTTACGTTAGAAAAAAACATCCACACTTTTTTAAAATATCTTCACTCTTTTCAAAAATGTCTTCACTTTATACAAGGTACTGTCTTTCCAAAATGTCAGCACTACACACACACACACACACACACACACACACACACACACACAACATTTTACTAAGTACATACATGTTAATTTAATCTGTCAAAAAGTAAATTCAGAAAAATGGATGAAACAATCAAAAGAACAAGCTCCTCTTTATCTTGTCAGATTTGTTATAACCTTCACTGCGACACCCACAAATGGATTTTGTACAGTACCAGTGAGAGCCCTTTAATCTTAATCTAAACCTGACCTTAACCCCAAAACCAAACCATAACCTCTTAAATAATTATGAGGTCAGTACCAGATAAAATGTCCCTACTTTTCTAAAATGTCCTCACTGTGCAATCAGTCTTTTTCCGAAGGTTTCTTTCCTTCTCTCAAATGTCGTTAAATGACAAATATCAAAGTGTTCAAAAATGTTCACACTTTTAAGAAATATATAAAAAAATAAATAAAAAGAATTTCCTTAGTCCTGAGACACAATGAAAAGAGCACACACGCCTCAAAACATGAGCAAACTGTCACGAAAGGTCAGGAAAGTCTGTAACTGTCACACTCTCTCAACCAGCGAGACAGGAATAACCCACAGTTATGTGTGCACATTCACACCATGGTGACAAATAACCACCCACACGCATCCAGACACCACAGGCACATGTACGTCACCCCCACGTCATCTCCCGTCTAATCCCAAAGAGCACAGGTTGCGTTTACAAGCACAGAGTATTCCATTTTTTTGCCCTTATTTGGCAAATGAAAATGAATCTTCCTGTTCCCCTACAGATGTTCATACTCAGATTAATCTGCCTTAACTTGTCATTTATCTCAAGTGCTATATCGTAGGCAACTGGACAGACTCGCTGAGATCACATATGAGCTCTGAGTTTCCTCTCTGGGGTAAGATGGTGGTCTTAACTGTGGCAAACATTATTATTGAGCTAATTTTTGTTATCAATTCATCCCTCAGCCCTATTTTCCACCTGCCGCAGACTTGTTGAATCATGCCAGCACAGCCTTGCTCATTCAGTCCTTCAACCATCTTCTTGAGAGGGTTGGATTGCGATGTTTGTGCATTCAAAACCCTGTCTATATCCAAATCTTTCATAATGTTTAAAAGCAGATGTGTTTCTCCTTCCAATTAGAAATGTGAGCTCTTCTTTTGAGCATGCATCTCTACATCAGCCTTGCAAACTGTTGCCTCGTTGGTTTAATAATGGTTGAATATCATTGTGCAGGTGAAGGGTCACAGTCATGGAGAGGTAAAGACAAGTGAATCATACATGTGAATGTCTGAGTGTCATCATTGGAATGAAGGGAAATGATTGACAAGGACATGAACATGGAGGAGGAAGACACTCCGACAAACACAGTGACCTCCAGTGAAACATGGGCCAGACAGGAAAATAAATCACTTACCAGCAAAGAAAAGACTAAAGCCATAATTCCCACAATGCCCTGCTGTCATTATGTGTCCATAAGGAACACATACAAGTACAAGGACACTCAGAATTCAACTTTTGCATATGGGAAGCGTTTGCATACATTCTCAAATGCTCAGGATCTGCTCAGAGGCATCTTGACTAAACTGTAAGTGTTTGATGATATGATAGCTCCCTAAAGGTGAAGCCAACGCATCTTGCGCCATTAACCTGGCCGCCGCCATGTCAACTAAAGTTTCTCAAAGATGGTTTCTGTCATTTTAGGTAGTTCTTGTCACGCCCAATATTTTGGCTTCATTTTTGTACAGTGGGAGAAGGTGAAGACACGTTCTCCAGTTTTATATAGTCTCTGGTTTGGAACGTAGTGATCATGAACTTTTAGATACAACCTTCAATAATACACCACCATGTGAATCTATTTTTAGGGCCATGAATGCAACCTTAACTTAATCTGTTTTTCATAAGGAGCAAAAGTATATTTATAGGAAACAGCGTTTGAGGAAACACACTCAACGCCCCAACTAGGATATTAAAGGACTGCTGTTTATTACATTTTAGTTTTAGTTTCATAGCTCGTTGTCAGTTCTTTCAGTTATGATAACGTCATACTCACTGAGCCAAAGTAACTTCGAGGGTTGGGTTCTGAAAGCTGGTACCAATATGGCATCGGTTCCTACACAAACAGTACCTATCAGACTGAAGCATAACGCAGATTTTGTTGCCTCATTTTGGTGCAAGATTGTGCGAGTAACAAGACAGAGACTGAGAGAGAAAGAGCAAGGGTGTGTGTGACAGTGACAGTGAGGCTGCAGCGACCACGGCAGAATCTGTGGGTGTTTTCTGTATCGCATGCTTTTTCTCTTTACTTCAAAAGGTACTGCGGCTGCCCTTGAAAAGAACGTATTTCATTTTTCTATGGACTTTTGATAATCTTTTTTTGTTAGTTATTTCTGGGGTTTTTTTGGTTTGCTTTTTTAGAATTTTATTGTCTTAATTTTCTAGTCTTGCAAAACCTTATGTGTAGTTGTTTGCGTTATCCTTTATATTGTGTCTGTGTCATTCCAATGAAATGTGCTATATATATAAAGTTAAGTTGAGTTGAGTCCTTACAAATTCAATACCACTTTCCCACAACATTGAGCAGAACTTTGACCCTCTTTCTAATACATCTGTTACCTTGGAGATATAACAAAACATTGTTCACTGAGCTCGCCAGAGACGGAGGTAAACATGGAGTGAGCTGCTGTTGTTACTTTACGATGTGTGTAGTTTTAACTGTAGTTGAACATTTCTGACTCTTACATGTAACACTCACAGCAGTAAAATAATATGCATTTCTTTGTCCTTTTTAATTTTACAGTTATGTCCATTTATTTTTGGTCATTTTTTTGTTAATTTAAACCATAAATATTCATATTATTACGTGACTAGTCATCTGTTACTTGAATGCGCTGTCAGCCGTCATGGTGATTTCTGAGAGCTGTCAATCAGCTGTCATCTGTTTGTCAGTCAATGTGACGTTTCGCCTGTTGCTCCTATATCTTGCTTATCACCTGCTGATTAAACTGAAGGGAGCTAGTGAGCTTAATTAGCCTCCCATTGGAACCTGACCAGGCTCCTTTAAGGTGGACTGTTAAAGTGAAGCAGCTATTCTCACTGTAGTGACAATATCAACTGCTCCTAAACATATAATGGAGAAATGTCTGGCTGTTGTGTTGCTCCTGAGTCATCAGAACTGTAACTTTTATTTAGTGTTGAAGTATTGTACTTACTTAAGGTTTCATTTACAAGATGAATTTGTTAATTGTGTTTATCCATATGTATATGTCAGTTCAGGTAACATTTGCAGTGCTTTTTGTTTTCTCCTTTCAATGCCACAGTCACATCTACATTCTTTTTGCTTTCTGTCACTGTCTTCTCCAGTGTGCACATCAGGTCTTATTGGCAGCTCAGAAAATTGAGACGTTAAATGCATCTTTTGAGTTGCAACCTTATAACTGAAGACAGGTGCTCTTTGCAGTCAAGGACCAGTAACAAATCTGACTTAAGCATTTCAACCTTTTCTAAAGGATCATTATCTCTGTACTTTCAGCACTGTGTCAGGCCAATTTTCTGTGGTGATGATGGGAAAATTATCAGAGCACTAAAGCTTTGACATTTGACATTTTGAAGAGTGTCTGCTTGTAGTGTTGGCGATATAAGAAGGTTAGGTTTTGGCTCTCACATCACCCTGAATGAAAGCATCATCGGATGAATGCAGAGAAGGATGTCACAGAGGTTGAACTGACACTCGAGCATTTACTTTGCTCGTTCATGCTTAAATAAATGCATGTTTGTGTGAAACAAAATGATTTCCCACTCAGCACTGAGTAACCTCTCCCACTGCCAGCAGTCACACTGTACATGTGCACTGTGCCCTTTTTCTCCGTAATGGTGTTGGCGGATATAAGTGCTCATTAACTGACTGACACGCGGTACACTCAAAGGCCAACCAAGCAAACGTGAACAGGCTGATAGGAAGCAGAGAAAGACATTAAAGTCTAAACGTGCATGTCTGTTAGTGAAAGTTCAAAGCATGTTTTTCATTATTCCTACAATGATTGCACGTGACACAGCCCTGAGTTCTCGTTTCATCACTCGGGGCTTTGTCCGTCTAAAAGTAATCTTCTGTTTGATGCCGACGTGTAGCTGTCAGGGACCAATCAGTGGGGCTCCAGAACAGCGGGTGTGGAAAGCAGTAAGAGTTAATCTACTGAACCAGGGATTAACAAAAGTGGGGGATAATGCAAAATAAAAAATAAAAAAAGAATTCTATAATTGAATTATACAGTCAGGCACAGTAAGTGTTGGCAGCTTTAAGGTGCATCACAATATGGTATACTAGTCTACAAAGCTTTAGGCAAATGCTTTAATAAGGAAAGGGTTGGATAAAAGCTTTTAAAAAGACAAGATTATCTGTGGTGTGATACTGGACATATTTTCTATTGTAGATTAAAGACGTAATTTCTACTGAGACTGGGCAAAATGAGACAAGCAGTACTGACTGTGTGACCCCAGAAGAGAACAGGGCAGAGAGAGAAGTACAAACTATGGCCGACAGAAGATGTGACAGAGGAAAGGGTAAAAAAAAGGAAAGATAAGAGGGGGGAGGAAAGAAAATGGCATTTGCGGAGCACTATCTGAAGTCCCAGTCTGTGTGTGACTATGCTGTACTGTAATCCTCTGTCCCAGTTCACAGACAACCCCGTCATTAAGACAGCAAAGCATGTGCGTCACTCACAAACCGAAGAGTCACAGCTGGAGCTCCATTCAGCGTTTCTCAGACAGCTGAGGCACATCCCTCAAATTATTTGGCGTTTCATCAGCTGGTCTTTTTTCCTGTCATCTGAAATAAAAATAAATAAATAAATAATATAAGGCTGTGACTCAAAACTGTATTCTGACATCGTTTTTTTTTACTTGGCTTACAAAGCTGCCAGTACATTTACTGTACAGTGTTGAATAACAGCGCATGGGTCACTAGTTTGGATTTAAAAGTTTTGTTTGAGGACAGTTCGAGGGTTCTTGAATGATTGCATTGCAGCATTCACTGTGAGCTCGTTCAGTGCTAATGGCCATTTTGAGGGCCATACTGCGCATTCTTGGAACATTCATACCCTCAGGCAGCTCATTGTTTATTTCACACAGGACAGGTAAAGTGGAGAACATGCACACAAAGTCTGACGCTGCCCTGAGAGCAAGGTGATTTTGCTGTTATCTCAGACTTTGTGCACTTTGTGGACTTGTATAAGCAGATTGACTGCTCAGGTGACACACAGAAAACCTGTGAAGTGTTTTCACAAAGAAAGTAGTCAGTGTTCCACAGGCAGTCTTGTCATAGGCCTTGAGCACAGATATAGTTCTTGGTTTGCCAGTAAAAAGTCAAGAGTGCTCTGACAATGAATGACATAAATAATTAAACAAACATAGAACTCTATGTGGAGTTTGTGAAAACCTCTATTCACAAGAATAAAAGCTGTTCAATATGATGCCCTGTAGATCCTCATAAATACAAAGACATACAATAAATGATTTGTGAATGTTATTGTAAACAGACACTTGAATGAACATACTGAATATACTGTATGTGAATGCTGTGCACAGAAAAATAGAGAGTGGTCTATTTATTGATTATAAAAGAGCAAGGTTTGATATTAACAACAACACACTCAAGATCAACGTTTTGTATTATAAATATTGTGAGGACAAATGGATGTTTGAGACATTTCCGAATGTGTTTGTAACGACAAAAGCTAGTAGAATAGAATCTTTTTTTTTCTTTTTTTTAAGGACTTTTCAAGCAGTTTTGTTTTTTTAAAAGGAGTTTGAGACATTTCCAGCTGTGATTATGGCTTGAAAAGCAGGTAGATTTTAACAAGAGTTTGGGACCTTTTCAGCCACATTTCTAGCGATGAAATCTGGTATTTTTTAGGAGAGTTTGGGACATGTCCCGTCATGTTTGTTGCAACAAAAGCACTTTTTTAATAGGAGTTCTGGTACATTTCCAGCCCTGTTTGTAGCAACCGAACAGGCTATTTTAAGCCATATAATGACCTTTTTCTAACCCTGACCAAGTGTTTTTTGTGCCTAAACGTAGCCACACATTAACCACAGCATCGTCACAAGTTTCAACTCATCTGCTTTGATGAAATGTAAAAAATGAATCACCACATATCCATGATTTGCAGAAAAGTATAATGCCGACATTTTTCTAGCAATTTGGTTGAGCTTTCAATATGCAACGTTTCTGTAAACCCAAGAATTATGTTCAAAAACGACTTTTTCTGTTTTTAGATCCACTTGCCAACTTTTTTTGGGAGATAAAGTTTGCATTTACAAAAAAAAGCTTTTTAAAGCAGACCAAAAGAAACGAACACCAAAATTACCAAATATACAGACGCATCAAAGATGCGTAAGGAAAACTGAATGGCAACTGTGTTTGCAGGAAACTCAGGCCCAATGTCTTCACTATCTAAGGAGAAAACCTTTCTGAAACAATGCTTACCTTCAGTTGACATGTTTACATCCTGCTGAAGGCCTCCCTGCGGAGAACACATTCAACTGGGAGGAGACCTTGGGGCAGACCCAGGACACTCTGGAGGGATTATATATCTATACGTATATCCTCTGGCCTCAGACCACCTCGGAATTCCCCAGGAGGCACTGAAGGACATGCAAGGACTGTGTCTGAAATCATTCACTACTCCCTACTCACTATGTATGGAGCTCTATGTAGAGCACGATACAGTGAGCCCATCTGCAACATGAAAAAACACAATCGGACGCTACTCATTTTCTCAGCGCCGTTAATTACATCATTGCTCCCACAATTGAAACATGCCATATCAACGTCAGCTGGTGAACCATCTACCAACATGCATATTTGTGATAAAAACATGAAATTATACTGAGCGTATTTTCCCAAATTAATCAATAACATTACAATGTACTCTGTGGTTGTTTGTCTTGTGGTGTGAGATGCACTGCTCTGCTCACATTAAACATAGGTCTATTAATAATGTTACACTGGCAGACAGACTGGAGGAAATACAGCAGCACTATTGCAACCCGTCCTACTAATGTAAGTCATTTTCTGTTTAACCTTTGTTGTGTTGAGAGTTCCAGATATTTCCAGCTGTGTCTTAATAGACATATGCAGATATTTTTTACCCCATTTACTGTACCCTTATTTATTTCATTTTATTTAACCCGTATTTAACCAGGTAAGTCCCGTTAAGATCAACAATCTCTTTTTAAACTGAGACCTAGCCAGCCAGAAGCGCACAAAAAGTTACAGCCAAACAACCACATTATAAAAAACTTACAAAACAAGGTTTAAAATCTTTTCCAGCTCAGTCCATACACTAGGAACAGACAACAAAACAAAGTCTTGAGATCTCAGACTGTGGCTACAGTCAGACCTCTGTTCAATCAAAGTACAAATGTACGAAAGGAGTTTACCCAGTGTGGCTTTATCAATGAACAGATACCAGTGACGTAGCCTACGAAAGGTCAAAGAAGGCCAACCAAGCCCTGGAATAAAGTGTACAGTGATGAGTGAGGACTTAACGATCTGTAACAAATCTCAGCGCACTATGATGTCCAGTATTTAACATGAGTAAACAATGTGCAGATGCAGTTGATTTATTTTTATCTCTTCAGGGACCAACAACTACACATTAAATTGACATTTATTTTTTATAAATGTCAAGTTTTCATTTATTTATTACATGGCAATGAAACTAGTAAAACAAACATCCATCTTGGGGTCTGTCCCATATAGTCCATCAATTCCTTTGGCACACGATGGGACATAATGCTTGATTCGTAACCACAGGTTGTACACTAATTTTCACGATGCACTGTGCGATACTTGGAGTCCGTTACATAGGGTATAATCATTCCCACTATCAATTCAGACATCACTACAAAATGGTGCACTCACTATATATTTGCCTTGATAGTGGAGACACAGCCAAGGTGTCTGTGTGACTTTGAAAATTGCACTGCAACCTACATAGAGATGGAGGAGATGGACGATACAGAAACCTCAGAAACATTCAGAATCGTGTGTGTTATAGATGGTATGGTATGTACTGTACCTTCACTCAGACATAGAGCACTTGTCTAGGAGGCAAATTCCAATCAATTAAAATGTCATTAGCGTGTATGAGAGATAATCACATTCAAGGAGAGTGGATCTCAAAATAGAAGAGTACAAAAGGTTGAATTGTCAGCAGTGTTGAGAAATGACTCACACCCAGCTAACCCTCCATCCCCTCCCTGAATCATTCTGCTTCTCTAAGTTTTCCTCGTGTCTCTCGATGACTTCTGCAAATGTCTCATTCTGTTTCGACTTTCTCCTCTGATGTGTGTCCGCACATATGTCTCACTCTCCTCTTCAAAATAAAACTTGGTCTCCACATCTGAGGAACAATTTGTCATATCCTTCCCTTCTGCTGTGTCACATGGGTAGTACAGCACGTCTGATTAGAGATGAAAGACTCTGAAGTTTGCCTCTCCATTCTCATAACCAAAGGAGATAGGATAGGGGCAGGATGATGGAGAGGATGATAAGAGAGGAAAGAGGAGAGAGTTGGAGGAGGAGGAAGAGAGAGGAGGAGAGTTCAGAAGTGACCACAGGGAGGAAAAGCTCAGGATGTTTCTCAGTATTTTTTAAAACTGGACCTTAATATCTTGTGATATTCATTCAGAACTTCTGAAGGTGTTTTAGTGTGTGTTGTCTCGTGCAGTCGTAGATTTTGAAAAAGACAAAGATGAGTTACAAAATGAAAGGATAAGTGAAACTTGACAGACTGAAAGAAACAGAGATTAGAAAAGTTAATATGAAACAGCAATCGTCTAAAAACCTCACACTAATAAATCAAGTTTCCTTGTAAACAGAATGAATAGTCTCAATTCTTTTAGGACAACCAAATAAAAAATTAAGCAGTTGTGACTAATAAAAAAACAGATGAACTAAAGATGAAATTAAAGTTTTGAATTAGTACTTGAAGCTGACTGTAGCTTCAAGTTTAAAGTTCCCTTTAAAGGATCTGAATGTGAAAATACATTAGTCTCTGAGATACAAAGAGTCCCTCACGATTAGTACGCAACAGAATCAGCTATTCTTCGCCAAGTGAAGTTCTATTGAGGGAGTAAAGCCATTTGATTAGGACTTCTTCACAGAGGGTGGAACAAATCAACCTTGAAAGTACAATAAAAATAATCAGGGAGCATTTCATCCAGAGAAAGTCAGAGTCTTCAACAATGGTCATGCCTCAACAACAGTGAGAAGAACAAACTTTTCTACAAAGGGACAAATTTAGATTCCATTTCTTTGAGTCGTGATTTGAGATTCCATAGAGCACTTTAAAAGCATCAGTGTTGTGTAAGGCATCAAAATAATGTGTTAATTTTGATTCATTAACCACAGAAATGTTGATTAATCACGTTCCATGGTGCCCTTTGACCCGGTGTGTCGCTGAAGGCCACAGTGGCTTTTGTCACATGATAGAAGCAGACTCGACGACGCTGCTCGGACCTGTGGATGAGACATTTACGTTTTTTAAAAAAGGCCAGCTAAAACTGTTGATAGGAGCATCGCTCTCCATAATTTCTGCGGGAAGGAATTTTTTGTTCCACTGGAGCACTGCAAGTCTGAAATATCATCTCAACGCAAAGTATTTAGCAGCAAACCGAGAGGTCTGACCGAGCACAGCCTCTGAAGCTGATGTCAGCAGGCAGGCTCGTTGACCTGAAATTTTTTAAACACTTTCACAGTAAAGTGCTTTAATTGCTTGACAGCCCGAGTGTTGTCAGAAAGATGCTCCTTGGTGAAAATATCGAGGTATAGTATGCAGAATTTTCCTAAAAAACTCCTAAAAAACTTATACAACAATACCTTTTATACAAAAGAAATCCCTCTAAATCATCACTTATTAAAAAAAATAATACAGGACAGTACTGCAATTGTTTTGTGTAGCAATATTGTTTCATCACACAGTTTGAATATCCATTTTTTTATGACATATTTTATCAATATGACAGATGCAAATTAAACTTTAGGTCGCCTACTGGAACATTATAATCAATTACATTTTGCTGCTGCAATAAACTGAAAACTTTATCTTATTAGATGAAACAGATGTTGGCAAACTTTTCCTTTGGGGACATAATTTACAGTTGAAAAAGAGTAGTAAATCGCAAATTTAATATTGACTACTGACCACGATTACGTATCGTGATTATATCGAATCATGGATCCTCTGGTGATTTCCACACTAACTTATTACCCAGTAAAAGTGTGTGGCAGTGTATTTATCTGCAGAAACTCTTCCCTCTGCCTGTATCTCATCTGATTTTGCTATGTTCCAGATGTTTCCTGGGTTAAGTGTGCAGGTGAGGTCGCGATTGGTGAAGCAGGTGAGAGCTGACTCAAACACAGTCATTACTGGTCAGAAGGTAGGTTTGGGACAGGACAATCAGTGGAGACAAACAAATCCTAGGCAGAGTCAATCCACAGGCCAAAAACAAAACAACAAGAAATGAACACTGGGAAACAAAAGGCTGGAACACCAGACACACAAGGAGCTGATACGAACTGGCACTGAGAGAAAACAGAGCACACACTAAACACTCTGGTGAGGGGAAGAGACACAGGTGAGGCTAATCAGAGCGGGACAGACAATCAGACACAGGTGAAGTCATCAAGAGGGAGGGAAAACACACAGGGACAGCAAGTGAAGCGATCTGAAACAAGAGGAGATGTGTCAAAGGAAAACAGGAAGCAACATGAACGAATGAAATAAAAAGACAACCTAAGAAACTCAAGCTGTGACAGGGACTTTATAGATAAGATGACGAACAGGTGACTGACCAATAAGCAGCACACATTTTCCCTTATAAATCACTTGAGACCAACAAATCTACCTGACTCTAACATCATGTTAAGTTCATACCACCCCAACATACAAGTTTTGCCAGAGTTTTGAAGAACTGACAGAGCAAAGTGACAACAAACTAGAACGCCTTGCAATATTGAGAAGTCATGTTTTGTGTCATGATGTCAGACGAATCAGTCAGCTCAGTGGAGTCGGACGATTCCAAGGTCTGGACCCAGGCAAGGAGTAAGGCTCTGTATTTAACCGGTCAATGATCTGCTCATCTCTTTGCCCTGACTTAAGCACCCACCTGCAGGCTCTGAGTCTATGTTCCTCTCAGGCAGAAGCTGTTATCGTCACTCTCATGTGAAAGAATGAATGCTTGGAAAGTTTTATTCCTACATGAATTATCTGACAAGTAATTTAATTGGTGCGGAGGCTTTGAAGTGAAGTGAATAATTATGCATTCATCTTCCATCTCTGTGTGATTGCTTTCTAACTCTGGGAGGACTTTTAACATCTTTGCTGAATCTGCTGGCTTTTATTTCCATTAGGCATTAATTAGAGGAAAGCCACGGGACACGTTTTAAGATTCGCCCGTTGTGAAACTTTTCCTTTGTTCATTACAAGAAGCCCTGGTGGTGCTGGCAGCAGGTCAAATCTATCGTGCAAAAGCTACGGATTAAACCAAGTGGACTTGCTTGTTTCCAGCAGCTCTGCCTTCCTGCCGGTCAGCTCCACATCCCGGCAGCAGCAATTTCCATAATTGTAAAGTAGAAGGGTTCTGAGCCCGGAGCTCACAGTGGAGCAATATAATGGTCTGGCTTTAAGCTTATCAGCAAAGGTCATGGCTGATTTTCAATGTGTGCTTAGTCTATTAAGTGGTCTATGCATCATTCATAGGACTAAAGAGACAGAAACAAAGAGGAAGATAGAGGACGGAGGTTGACAGACAAAAAACAAAGACATGCTAAGAGGCAGCTAAAATCCAAACAGGTCAACGGGCAGGCAGACATACTGTAAAACTCACTGCTGTCAAGGTCAGAGTGAAGTTGTCTGTAGGTGTGTCAGGGTGGCACTGATTCCACTTTTTCTTTCCTGGTATAAATTTCCCTATCAGGCACTGGTACACTGATCTCTTCTCGACCCTTTGCTAAGTCCTGCCCCCGGACACGACTGGCCAATCGTAACATAGTATCGGGCCGGCTCAGACCAGGGTCCGACAATAACACAGCTGTGCTCCGTTGACTCTGATGCAATCGTTTCAGATTTCCTTCACTTTCAGGCTGGTTTTGTGGAGAGGTCGGAAAAAGACATACGTTTGTGCCCTGTTCCAAAATCACATGCTGCTTTTTAATGATTATAACAGTGAAAAATTGCTGATATTCAACCAGCTGTGGGGCATCGCATTGTGTGCAGAATCACTGTTTCGTTTTTCCAAAAATATGATAATATTTCTTCAGGGAGGGCAGTTAGGTAAAGCGTGGGCTCCATGCTTACTGCTTACAGCTTGTCGGACCATCACAAAGGGGCGGGGCTTAGCAGAAGGCCAATTTCAAACATGGTTGATATTTGAGGTATAAAATCTGGATGATTGTGGTTATGATTACGTCTGTACGGAGCAGCTGACGGTGTCTAGCGTGTGTATGTTTGAGATTAGAGCCAAACATCTGTGAAGGTTCTCCATATGTGCATGATGCAACACAATTTCAAAATATGTTCAGATTTTAAACTCTGAGCAAATTAATAACTTTTCTGGCAAGTATACAGCATGCCAACGTGTGTATTTTGTTTAGATGTTGTAATATTTAATCACAAGAAACAGTTTTAAACATGGGTGAGTCACGTCTTGCTGAGACTTCTGTTAAATAAAGTCAGCGTCTCCCGTGATTTCTCTGCAGCTTATCAGATTGATAGATCACAGTCAGCCTGCATGTGTCTCACTCACTCTCAGCCCTTCGTGTCCTTCCCTCCCATCATACTCGTTTCCTTTCCCTCCTCTCTCCTTCCCTCTCTCTCTCTCTGTCCGTCTTTCTGCCTCTCTCTTCCTCCCTCACTCGTATCATTAGCTGATTACTCATCCATCAACATGAATTACGGAACAGCAGAAGCCAAAGGATAAACATGCATTTGCAACGCTCATCATTCAACCTGTGTGTTTGTGTGAGTGTGTGTGCGTGTGTGTGTGTGTGTGTGTGTGTGTTTTACTTGTAATTCCCCTCATACAATATTCAGGTTGTAGACATCTCAAGGCAGGCAATAAAACAGGTACACACACACACACACTCACTCACACAAACAGGATTTACTACATGCTTCATTATGTGACGGATCACCTCTCACCTAAATTAGCAATAAAAGCCAAGGCTGTGTGTGCGTGTGTGTGCGTGTGTGTGTGCACGCACACTTGTTTCGGCAGTCAAATAAATGCCTGTCTCTCTGCTTATCTCAGCAGACGAGACAGAGAGATAAAAAGAGAGGGAACCAAAGTCAAGGAGTTTAAGGGGGGGAGAGATGTGTAAAGTTAATTGGGGGATTAAATGGAGTGAGAGACAAACAGTGGGCGCTTCTGTTCCACCAATTAATACTTTACTGCAACAAGCAGCCATGTGATCAAAACAATTTGAATTCACAAACACCTTTAGACATACCAAACTATTTTTAATTAGTAGAGTTTGATATTGCTGCGCAACATCAACTGGTTGGCACAGCAAAACACATACACCTACATAAACATGTAGCACTTCTTTAAGGGCTGAAGCTGTGTCCTAGCAGCATGTACAGTTATTAAATTGTAACCTCTGCATCCTTGAGAAATTCTATATTAACAAATGTGATGACGCAGAACAGTAGATGGTAAATGGACTGCATTTATAAAGCTCTTTTCTAGTCATAGCAACTACTCAAAGCACTTTACACAACACGTCACATTCACCTATTCACACATACATTCATACACAGGTAGCCAAGGCTCATCAGTTAAACATTCACACGCACTCACACACTGATGACACAGCCATCAGGGGCAATGTAGGGGTCAGTATCTTGCCTAAGGACAGAGATCAAACTACCAACCAAGTCAAGCAGTATCTACAAAATGGAATACAACTGATGCTTTGCTTAAATTAATTTGGGGATGCAAGGATAAAAAATCAAAAAGGAAAACAACACCAAGGGCAGTGATGCTGCTGATTCTTTTTAGAGGGCTTAGAGGACGCACGCATGACTGATATTTAACCACCTGGAAAACACGAGGTCACAGTGCTGGGGGCTACTCTTGTGCCTACTCCCTGACAACTTTCAAGGGTGCAGAGGCAGGTTGCGTCTGAGGTTGCTAAGCGACTATAATCCGCACTGTATCACAGCCTGCTTGCCAGAAATCCTGCGTGCAGAGCTGATCTTCTTCCATGTTTTGTAAGTGTGTATTAGGCCAAAAATATTGCCCGTGGGACAGATGTAAGGCAAGCCGTTAAACGTTCCCACCATTCCAACACCAACACCAAAATAGCTCCAACCGTTGAAGCCGTTAATAAGTGTTGGGTAGCGTTAGTCAACAGTCAACCCTGCCGCTGTGTGTGTGAGACCCAGGCACAGAGCTCACACTCACACAAGGAGAGGCTCAGCGACTTGACACCCTGCACACAGCTCGACATTAAAATGAAATCTTACCTGTTTTGAAAAGTTAAATTTGCAGTTAAGCTGCAGTGACTGGACAAATTGCAGGGATTGGCTGAATTTGCGTAAATTGTTGTGCTCACAACATCCTGGAGGCGCTCATTATGGCCACGATGTGAATAAAGCAAAGGACAGACAGAGAGACAGACAGATGAGAGCACAAAGGCCATGAATCATAACCTCATTATTCCTCAAATGAATTAGAGTAATTTATATTCCAATGAATATTTCATGTCCCATCTGAGCCTGAGCTTTGTTTCTCCTGACTCACCTTGTCCTCCTGCAGCTCCACTTGTCTCTCTGTCTCTTGACACTGTCCCTGTCTCACTTTTATTTGTTCTCCCACGTCTCTCTAACACTCGACCAAATGCATGCTGTCCCATAACATTTTTATCTTTACCGACGCAAAATATTACTTATTCACTTTGGCTATGTTTCCCCTTGCTGGATGAGTTAAATAATAAAAAATTTAAACTGTGCAGTAACTCATGCAACTATTGTTTTCCTGCAGCATGATGAAATGTATTATGATATATGCAGCAGGCATTATGCAATATACAGTTAGTAGATGCATCGACCGCTATGTGAAATATATGGAAAGGATAAAGAACACCGCCAAATCTCTTTCAGTCAGAGTCATTGTTAAGTGTTCGGATAAATAAATACATTAATATTTTGCACAGCAGGAATTGTACAGTATGTCTGTGTCTGTTTTTTAGGTAGATAAAAACAACAGTTTCATCCCCCAACTGCTCAGTTTCAGTAACACTTTGCTCTGAAAAGTTATTACCTTTCTGCAAACATGTCTTTGCAAGTTGTCACTGTGTGTCTTTTGTTGAACAACAGTCGTGGAATTGCCACAACTCAAAAGCAATAAAAATGTTGGACAGACTCGCCACAGTATAAAGTGCTTCTGCAGCACTCAGACAGACAACATCTCCTAACTAGCTGATAATTATATTCATGCACAGAATTAGTTTATGACAGGTTGGTTCAGACTGGTATAACTGGGGCCAGTGGTGCTGAAGTATCTCCCCCTGTTAGCACGAGTCATCATCTACCAAACACTGATCAAACTGTCTGTTACCTCTGATTGAGAGCACAAATGGATCACACTCTGTTTCGTTCCAACAAAAATACATCTGTTGTTTGTGGACACATAAGTGGCTCTGTCTGGCATCAGAAAAACACATTTCTCATCCAGTATTAATACAAGAAAACAGAGGCAGGTGGTTACAGACAGCACCTCAGATTGATGAGAGTCCATGTGTTCATGCATGTTCAGTAAATACACACTCTCCAACTCATGTACATGCAATGTGGGTGTTAAGGTAAGTAGAAATGTCGTCCGCTGCCAAATATATTAAAAAAAAACAAACTAATTATCATCTGGATTTAAAAAAAGGTAGATTCTGCTGCTTAAGAACTGCTGTTCTGGTACCATAGTGCCACAGTTACCCCACAAATCTAATATCACTGAACTCTGCTTTTAACATCGGCACTTGGATAGGCTTGTTGTATGTTAGATATTTAATATTCAAACATGTCAGTGCTCATCAATCAAACCCAAAATAATCCTCTGACGTAGACCTAGACGTGATAAATTACCATCTACAGCTCATGTGTCAAAAGATCAGTCAAGCAAACACATTGTCCTTCAGTAAAGTTGCAGGGTGGTGGTGTCACCACAAGAGATTTATCGTCCATTGTTAACAGACGAGTACAAGGAAGGTCACGCAAGTCTTACAGCAACACATTCTCACTCTAAAATCCTCAAATACTGACGCGTGGTCAGAGGCCCTGGACCTCGAACTGGGACGCTCTAGGTGCTCCTGTGGCGTCCCTTTTGGATGTTCAGTGACTGCGTGTCAATTTCCGCTGGTAACCTGCATAGTTCCTCCTCAAATTAAACTTCTGTGTTCACAGGAAATGCCTCCGCTCTTTAATTGCAAACAGTTCATCCTTAAGTTTAGCGACGTGTTAGTTAGTGAATGAGTGAGGCAAAGAGTGTGAGAGAGGAGAGATGCACACTGGTATGCAACACGTAACACAACTTGACCCTATATCGATATAAATGGTGTTGTCTCAGTTTATATCTTGCTTGAAAATATATAGATATATCGTACACAGCACTGCCTCATTTTGTATGCATTATGAACCCGCCAGTGAGTTTTAAAGGTTATACAAGATTATTATAAGGGATATTTGCAACAACCTCGATGAATGGGCTATTTAATGATGTACTGCATTACCAAAGGTAACTGGGCCGCTTTTGGTTTTGCAGATAATTGGAACGAGGACCTGTGGGTCGGGTTCAGACAGACAACAGGAGCTTCTGAGTCACTGAGTATTCACATGCAATAATGTTGTCAGGATACAAAAAAAAAGAACGACAATATCATTCATCAGAAAGGTTACGGGGCTGAGAGAAAGGGCTCCCACAGAGGTTGAGGTCTTTGTGTATTAAAAAGCTGTTTGGTGAAGTTTTTAATGAGTTCTGGATTAACACTGAGTTCACCGGCTGAACTGGCTAATGAAGTCACTTTGAACACATTTTTGAAAGAATATGAGGAGATTACAGTCGGTGTGTTCTCCTCTCCATTCAATACTTTATTAAATGGACATACAAAATGATGACAACAGGCTCTGCATACTGCACCTGCAGAGGCAGACAAACACTCTGTGGTGTTTTTTGTTAGACTGTAATTCAACATGCTAATGATAATCTGCGGAGCTCTGTGTGGCTGTAACACACTGCGTCTCATAAACTTTACTTGTTTACATTTTGCCAGTCTCATGCTGTATCTGCTAGGGGTGGGCAATATGGCCCTAAAATAATATCACGATATTTCAGGGTATAATTGTGATAACGATATTCTTGGCGATATGACAAATTAGTAAAAAATATACACATATTTTACTGCTAATTTAAAAAAAACAGTATTGCACCAAAATATGTGATATAGTTTTGCATGTTAATTAGTTTGCCTTCAAATATTCAATAAAAACTAAAGAAAAATGATCTCTCATTTCTTTAGTTTGTGAACAAAACAGTAACTCAGAGTCAGATTCAGATTCTGTTACAATATTTATAGTACAACCGAATATAATCTACCACTAATTACACAGTTACTAAATACAAAAAATATACCCTGGGATCTATATATATAAATCAATAGGTGATTTGTGATTTATATATATGCTCACTGGCTTTCATCAGGGCCAGTGAGCATGGCCAAAACATGTTGGTGATTTTGGCCTTTTTAACTTTTGCACCACAGAAGAGTTGCCTTGGACTTTGTTTTTTCAAGATGTACTGCACTTCCTGACCAAAGAGCACCTTCCTGGATACCATGATACTGTAACCCACATGAGCGCTTCATCTCTTGTTGTCTTCAAGTCACTGTATTATGTTTAAGTAAAATAAGTTCTGTATGGTAGAGGTGGAAATCATAAATCAGTTGTTTGTTCTCTTTTCTCCTTAAGCTAAGCAGTAGCATCACTAAAAGCACTTACATATGTCAGTAAGTTAAGGCATCAGAGGTGCTTCAGGGTGAAGTTGCCTGGTCGAGAGCTAAGTCGGTCGTAAATTGGCGTTCTGAGTCTGACACAACAGTTATGCTGGTTGCACCATCTAGGCTTAAGCCTTCTTCTCGCTAAGACTGGGTGTAAATCTAACGTCTAGTCAGGGGCAGACATAAAGTTAAAATATCTTCTGTTAACTGACGCACAAGAGCCACAAACTTTGAACAACAACCTACATTAGATTCCCTGCTCAAAGTTCCTTTTAATCTAGTTAACTCACAAACACAAACACGTCCTGTCCATTACAGCCTGTTGAACGAGCAACCAAACAAACATTCATGCATGCGTGAAAAATGCACTGCTCATGTCAGTTATCAGCCTAGACAGGTAGCTAATTAGCTGGTCAGCTGCAAATGTCACTTAGGTCTGCTCCGACACTGGTGTGGTCCTTACTTTTTATGTAATGTATGTACATGCTGTACATGATGTTTTTACTTTGATTTCTTCCTCTAGTCTATTCCAGAGAACCTCCACAAAGACATATTTAAACACTTTTAAGGTTGGTACAAGCATCGTTAAGTTGTAATCCCTTCTCTCTCCAAGAACAGTTTTTGTATATTGTCCAGAAGTTGGTTATTTCTTGCTTTGCTTTCGTAGGTGTTGCCTCATATCTCCATACAGTAATTCAAGTACAATAATACAAGAGAACAATACAGAGTGTACTGATCCAACCCATTACATGCCATTAGCTCTAAATTTATTCCAGCCGAAGTAGCCTTACATAAGCCAAATGGATGTTTAAGTGCATATGGCTGAAATATAATGGTCACACAGTAGTAACACTTCTAAAAGTTGTTTACTTGTTTCTTACTTAAAACCACATCTCCTTTTTCTCCACAGCTGTAAGTATACACATATTTTTACCATTTATGTTACGCTTTTTGCAGGTTACCGCACTGACTGTCTTGAGCCAGGTAACCTGCAGCAGGCTGATGTCCTCACAACTGATTGGAGGAAGAGCTGACAACAGTTAAAAGACGCCATCGTTAGAGACAATTGTCACAAACTGAAAAAGTTCACTTCTGGTTGACATTCAGTGCACCGCTCTCATTTTTACAAACACAGCTACTCCACTGTTCTCCCCTTAGTTTCCTCCTTGATGTTGTTTTCTCTATCATTTCCATCCGTTGGGTATTTCAGTTATTATCATCTCCGAGAAGCTTCAAAACAGACCATAAGCCTTTAATCTGGAGCTTAAATACCACAGCGACACTCTGTTTCTACTTTCTTTAAACTCTTTTTTATTCTTGGGAAGGTTTACTGAGTAGTATTCTCAGCTTTTTCATGACTATATGTTGAAAACTAGATTTATGAGGAAACTTTGACAGTGACATCAGCATTTGATTGTATAGTTTTCCATTAGCCTCATGTCGGTGCAATAAATACAGAAACAAAGGAGGTGAGAAAGAAGATTTCAAATGTTAAATTTATGTTTGACATACTTGTTTTGAATTGAAGATTTTTATACATTTGTTATATTCAAGGAAATCCAACTGCAAAGAATGGTGTCCTGTGCTTTGTATGCAAGTACTAAGGATACAGCTGTATACAGGTTTCAAAATATGCCATGATATGAAAATTGACATTTGTCATACCATGTAAATTTTAGGGCTGTAGTCTACTGGTCGACTGGTCGATTATTTGGTCGTTATGTCCGACCAAATTCTCATTGGTCGAATAATCGCCGTGTTACTTTCATAAGGATAAAAGTGCTATATCAACAGTTTTTCAGGATTAATCCATTATTTCCTGCGGCGGGGGGACAGGCTAAGTTACTTTGTTGACAGAAAGTTGAACTCGCCCACCCTCACGCTCAACGTTGCGGTGACGCAGACCTCCTGACACCATTTCCCTCAGTGGAAATGAAGCTTGTATTTACTTTAATTTCACAGATAAAAAACAATAAATTGCGAAGACAGTAAAGCCTCCACTAAAATAGCATTTTAAGTCATGTGTGTGATTCATCCTTCAGGGATTTGTATTTCGGGATTTATCCTGGCTTCATATGAGCAGAGGAAATCTCAGCTCATTGCTAGGCTAATTTATACAATGTAAAATGTGTCCAGATAAAGACAAGAGTTTTTCAATTTTGCGATTTATAGTGAAGCCAGTTTGCGTACTTGTGTTTGAAACTGTCTCTGTTAAGCCATATTTAATGTGTGTTTTGAATCAACTATATAAATAAAGTTTGACTTGAACTAAACTTTACAGCACTTAACACAGTCCTCCACCGACGAGGTGTAACTGCAGAGTGACACAGACACACCACCGCACAAGTTAAAATAATGTGCAGATTTTTTTACCCCCACGACTAGTCGATTAGTTGAAGATTATGTGTGACTTTGGTCGACCAAGATTTTCTATGGTTGACTACAGCCCTGGTAAATTTGCTTATCTATGATATTGAATAGAATTGCAACTGGATGGAGAATTTTACCTGTATCTGTTTTCAAAAGGGAGACTTTTTACACATAGTAAAATATTATATATACATATTATAGTATTAAAACATTTGTTCAGCCAAAATTTACCCTCCTTTTCCATGCCTTTAAAATTCATTCTGACTGATAATAATAATTCTGTAACACAGAATGTTTCTGTAATACTGTAATATTTTCTGAGACAGTTGTCGTACCATGAAAATCTCACAACCTTGCAATGCTAGCGAATACTCAACTCAGCTGGATTTGATTCTTTTTCTGTGCTCTGTAGCTCAAGCTCCAGCTCTCGAGCTTCTGCTCAAACCTTTAACTGTTAAAAATTCTGGTCAGATTTTAGAATATATCTAAGATGGTTTCTCAGCTTTAAATCAATAATAATGATACCCTCTGCACTGCTACAGTAAAAATGTATTATCTGTAGCCACAGTGCCATTTGAGCAAATCATGTGAGATCAAGAGTCAGTCAATCATACAAATGCCCGTCCAATAAATCGCCTTTAAGAATTAAATGTAGCACTTGACTGTAAAGCTGCTAACAGTGATCAAATCACAGAGGAAGTGGCAGTGGTATCAGTTTCTGTGCAGTCAGTGCAGTTACAAGATGCTGTGTTCACGAGTTTAGAGATGCCGCTCTCACTTAACATGATTCTCTCTTTAGCTTTACTGTTACTTGTATCACTCCGCTGTCTGCCCACGTGTACACCCAGCAGCTGAACAATGCATCAATCAGCTTGTTAAAGAGGCACTTTGGGAAATATACTGTAGGAAACAAGGCAATAGGCAAGGGAAACTAAGAGAATTGGTACAAGCTAAATAACAGTGCCTCCTACCAAAATAACTCTTGGCTTCTGGTGATCAGAGATATGAAAGTGATAATAGTTAACAAAGTAAGAACGTTTGACGGTGGAATTTTCCGTTGAGATTGTTGGTGGATGTCACAGTAGATTAACTTCTGAAATGGATTTTTCGCCACTGCGGCCGATAAGATCGAGCTTGTCTGCTGCTCTGCTGTTTGCCCACATCCTACCAGGGGAGATCTGTGTGTGTGTGTGTGTGTGTGTGTGTGTGTGTGTGTGTGTGTGTGTGTGTGTGTGTGTGTGTGTCTGACAAAAAGCTCAACATCTTACAGCAACACTGTCAGGCAATCTATCACCAGTCTCTCCCCTCTCCCGAGAGCAGTGTTTGTGAGTGTCTGTCCGTCTGTGTGTGGCTGCACAGTGCTTACACATATATGTATGTTTTCTGTAGCTTTTAGGGAGAATATATTTCTGGATCATACTAGAGTACTAGAGTAAGTGGAGTAATGAAGTAAAGAGGTGGGAGGTGGACACTTAGCGCCCCATCTCTGCTGTAGATTATTAATTTAGAAACTTTTATGTTTTATCCAAATTACTTTATTTTAAAAATCTCATTATTTGGACAGTGGGTGCATTGGAAAGTGTAAATTATGGGTTTTCTGTCAGTAATTCTTTCACGCGTGTATGATAAAATCTCCTGGAGACATTCATCCAAATAAATGAGCTCTGTTGGCACAAGTTTCACTGAAGAGGCCCTGGCTTCACTTCCAGCAAATCTTGTGCTAAGTATTGTGGGGATTTTATTTCTGCTGAGGATACACACATGCATCCTTGTAATTTCTATGAAAGCAGGACTCAGTCCTCGGTGAAATTCGGAAGCATCCTTGACACTGGAACAGACTTTCAATATGTGTTGTTGGCTCTATGACTTATTTAAAAAATATTCCAATTATTTTGAGATTCTACAATGCAACATCAGAAAAAAGATTCATTAGATCCTGCCTTCTATCCATGTCTTAATTTTTTCAAGACATTTGAATGATTGATTTAAGACATTTATTACCAACTAAGGTCTTATTTTTAGACTAATAAATTTAAGGCCTTTTAAGGCTTTTTAAGGATCCGCTGGAACCCTGCAAGGCTAAAAATACAAAGTTTGTCATCACAGGGGCACAATGGTCATTGAATCATTAAAATCAAAATTGGTTTGTCTCATGGACAATGTGAATGTACTCTTTTTTCCTTATTGGTGGTAAAAAATTTCCCCAAATAATAGCCTAAAGAACAGGACAGAGCTGCAGACTTTAGCTTAAAGTCTGACAGCAGTGAGGAAGGGCTTTCACGGTCCACACACTATGTATCCTGTGACCCTACAAACTAATATAATGTGATCAAACTAATTTAATGTGATCATTTGGTAATGCTGGATTACAACTAAAGCTAGTTAGCAGAGCATGCTAATGAGCGCATCATAGAGCAGATCTGCACTATTTCATCCATTCCTTACACTTTAGCTCCTGTGTTTTTTTAAATTTCGGAAAGACTTTTCACGAAGGGGAAACCACCCTCCAACCTCTTTATGGTCACACATGAGCGGAAGGGGATATCTGTGCTGAATGTGGGCAGGGCTTGGCATGACAGACAAAAAAAGCTCGCTGGCTTACTAATCTTAGCTAGCTTGCTAATAAATGCAGACAAATATGATGTTATTCCTACATTTTACATTTATTTTTGTTCAAGTTATGTTTTTGTTTTATGGGATTTTTCTAGTTTATAACTAGTGAAGAGCATCTATAAGACACTTGACACCTAGAAATAATATCTATAATGTTTCATGATTAGTGAGCATGTACCCAGTATCATATGACATTAGAAATGAATGCCCTCATGATGCATTATAGATGTGTCTTCATAGAAAGTGTTACAAATATTGTTTTTGTTATTTGGGTTTTTTTATTTAGCAGTTGTCTCAATTTTCTCCTCTCCTCTGCTTCCATCCAGTCAGACTTCATGTTTCATCTCTTTTTCCTTTTGTTTGAATTGAGTGCTTTCATATCAGTGCACAATTTAATTATTACACTTTGCTTCCTGTCAATCACCGGCACCCACAGGGAAAGATGGAAATTGGTGCCAGAAAATATTAACTCACAAGTAGAAAAAAAATACGCCTCACAAATGTTATTGTTACACTGATTTCTTGTTATTTGAAGATGTCTGTACCAGCTGGCACATCAGATCATAATCAGGCAGGTGAGCTTTGTGCATTAAAATGAATGCAAAAACTGATGTGAAATGTAGTTATAAACTAACGTAAAAGACAAATTATCAAGTGAGTGGTTGAAGCGTAAATTCTTGGTATTATAAACTGGCATATATAACAGTAACTTGGATGTAAAGTTTTTTGTAAACATATGAAAATGGTTGAGGAAACTCTTTTTTCTTTCATTTAGTACTGAACAAATCAGGAAAGGCTTCACCAACCACCAAAACATTTCCTCTGGTCTCTTGAAGATTTATTTGATGGAAACACGAGGGGCTTGATAGATGTGTTCGTGTCTGATCTGGTTAAGCTGTACCTGTGAGGACTTGTTTCTGACTGCAGTGTCTTCTGAGGACATTTTGAGTTGTTTGCACATGCTACAGTTAAAAAGCAGATTTTAGGGCTGGTGATTGAGATTGAGCCTATGGTCAGGGCTTGACACAGTGAATAAGTGAGTCAAGTCAAAATAGATGTGAATGTGAAGAGACGACAGATTCAGTCAAAGCCCTAACAGGTGCTGTCCATGGTGCTGATAGTGACTTCAGCAGATATCACAAGCAGCTGAATCTGCACAAATTACATTTAAGCATCAGGCACTTCAGTAATTGCACAGCATGCTTACGCAGTATACAAATAGCCACAGGTGGAAATCTGTAATCTTTTCATATTACTGATTTCATTTATGTCCTGACGAAGGTCTGCTTATGATACAAATGTTGTCACTTTAAATGAATTTGTGTTTTGGAGACAGTGTGCAAACGTAACTATTTCCAACAATCATTTACAGACCCTTTTACTGTTAGCTTAACCGTGCATTGATTCATGTAAAAATATAACGCTATTTTTCTTCCACCAACAGGACTCTTGTTTTAGTAGAGCGTCAGACTGAAATTTTGAACGCACCATGTCAGGTCACTCACTCTCCGGGGCCGCCAGAATAATTTTGAATAAGCAAAAATAAGCAAAAACTGACCAAACTGGCCAACTTGTATGCTCTCACTCAGTGGATGGATGATGTCACAGGAAGAGGACGACACTTGCTATCGAAGTTAAAGTTAGCTAAAGCGCTACAAAGTTAGCGTTGCAGAGAAATCCAATATTCCTCTTAATCCCTCCCCAGTTTCTGATGAGGTGGACATGATAACCCTTAATACACAGAACGTTATTCATCCCTACAACAGGAAATACTTTTTCCCTAACCTGATATGAAGTGTGAGCTGCACATGTGAGCATTTTTGATGATGGCCTCCGTCCAGTCCTTTCATCTTATTATAACCATAGTCTTTGTTTTTGTTGACGGGCAGTGGCGGCTGGTTTTGAGCCATGACTCCTTCTATTCTGGCTCCCAATAACACAAGCAAGACCACTATTAAGACTCCTATGTGTGATGGATTTAACAATCACCTGAAACTCCTCGTAAAGCTCCTTAAAGCTGAGAGGAGCTGCAGATTCAGCTCTCTCTGTTGGTTCATCATCACAACAGACCCTTTTTACATGGTCACATTGTTTTCATACTGTCATTACATACATTATTATTACAATTTAAAGCCGCATTCACACCTGCAAGATGGAAACTGTGTTTTATAATATCAATAATAAAGTAAGATTGGAAACATAGTGAAGAGACACTGATGGAAATGAGAAGCGATAGATTTAGCAGAAGGAAAAGAGGCGACGTTAACAAGTGCAGCAGATGAATCTATTCTCAGTCTCCTCGGGACTGTGATTTGCATTTAAATCTGTCAACACAGTGACAGCTCGCACCAATCAGCTGGGTGATTCCCCCTGCCAGAGTAAGGCACTCACATACCCACATGCCACAGTGTGTGCTCAAAGGCACAGCTGTACACACATCTTTTGCATTTCCACGCAAATGTCCACAAGCCAGCTTCAGCCAGCTACATGCTTGGAGGCACATATTTTGACCTAAAGACATAATGGCATGTATGACCACACACATTTGCGGACTTACACATGCATGACAGCACACACAGAAACACTGTTTCAACAGGCAACGATTAATCAGTCCAGTGTGAAGCACGGCGAAGGTCAAACCCCACCTCTTTGTGGATCAGAGTAAATGGTCGTTTCATGATGGTTTGTCTGTCTCTTCTTCCCCCTTAGTCATCTCGCTCTTTTTCTTTTTCGCCTCAATTTCAGCTGATTCATTTTGCCACTAATTCTCTTTGTGGTGAGACAGAATACAGACGGGCAGCATTGTTGTGGACATTACTGTTTTTCCTAGCAGCTGCTCCTCTCAAACACTATCTCCATCATTCTCTTCCTCGATCATTGGTTCCCTTTATCAACCTCTTTCTCCTCCCTCCTCTTTGCTTTGTACTTTTTTCCCTATTCTCTCATCCCATTTTTCTGTCCTCTTCCAGACATTCCCTCTTAACCTTCAATCTCTCCCTCTCCTTTCCCTCTCCTCTTGTACTTCCACCTTATTTTTCCGTGCCCTCATCTCTGTATTTTTTACTCCCTCATGTTTCATCTTCTTCATGTCTTTCCTCTATCCATTCACTGTGTTCTACTTTTCATGCTTTTGTTTTCTTTTCCCCTTCTTCTTCAAAATTTGCAAACTCTCTCTCTTTCTGTAAGTTTCAGATTTTTGTACACTGGACTTTTTCTCCTCCTGTATGTCCTCACTTTCCCTTTCTTCCTCTCGCTGTCACTCACATCTTTACCCTTCACCTCCTACTTTTCTTTTCCCCATACTGTCCATTTCTCTCCTTCTCTCTGCGATCCTTGATTCTCCCTCACTCCTCTCCTTTTCTCTGCCTCTTCCTCTTCCTTCAGTCTCCCTAGCTCCCCCATCCCTCCTTCAGCTCTGATATATCAGCCTATAACTAATCCCTTAGTGATGGATTAAGGCCCTGTTTCACACTGCCTGAGGTGTTCAACATCACAAGTAGTGTGCATGCAAGAGAGAGAGTGTGTGTGTGTGTGTATGTGAGGAAGAAAAGGGGAGGCGATCCAGAGCTGCTGAAAAAGAGATAAAAACATACAATCAGAGGGAATGTGTGAGTCATCTGTGTGTCAGAAAATATCAAGTTCTAATAATGCAAGTCGATGAAATTGAGTGTATTGGAGTGAAAAGGAAAGTTTTATCAGACTAAATAACCATTGATGTGGAGACTAAGATATGAAGCAGTAGACTTGCGAATCGCAGGCATTTAGTGTGATGGAAGCTGGAAATAATTGGGACAATTACGGGATGATGAAAGTCTCTTTCAACGTTTGAAATTTTCAACTCCAATTCCGCGAATCACCAAAAACTAAAATAAACAGTTTAGTTACAAAGTTTAAAAACTTTTTTTTTTCATGATTTATTCTCTAGCAAAGGAGCAGAATCGTGTTCTGGCGAGTAAATTGAAAAAGTTGAGGTTGAATCGAATTTAATTATAAGGTTGAAGTCCTCAGAGACACAACGCCTTCAGCGCTGGATACAGACCGACCTATAGAGCAGCAGCTCACCCGCTTCAATGTATACTCAATACTAAAAACTTACAATTGAATATTTTTCTGTAACTCTTAACAAGATAAGAACCAATCAGACTCATGCACAGATGGAAAGTGTAGGTGATGAAGAGGACTTGCAATCGTAAGTGTTGTTATATTTGTCTGAATAACTGCGGTGAACCTCTTGAGATCGACCCTCAGTGGGCTGAAGTAGAGTCAACATGACGGTCACTCCAGAGGTGAATCACCCACAGTGCACTTCTGTTATACATTTGGTTCAAGAAAATACATCCATGTGTAGGTGGCTACATAAAACTATGTTTGCTTTCCACTGAAGGAGGAGAAGATGAATCTGTACAGTATCCGAAATGAACTTTTTGACTTGCAAGTCAAGGGGACTGGTGATGAAAAAATCAGCAGCGAGCAGCAGATTGGCACCAAGAAAAAGTTTCGTTTATTTCAAACATGTACATTTTCCCAGGCCAAAATATATACAGTTTGGGCACGACTACAGTATTTAATTATTTAAAAATGTTGCAGTAAAACAACTTGAAAATCGTCACAGAGGTACTTGAGACCTGTTGTACAAGAATATTATGGGGTTTGCTGATAACAACTTGGTGTCATTTTAAAGAATGTAGAATTCATATAGAAAATAGTGGGTAGTGTGATGGTAAATGTCATGGTACATTTGTATAGTGCCTTTCTAGTCATCCCACCACTCAAAGTGCTTTTACACGACATGTCACATTCACCCATTCACACACACATTCACACACTGATGAAACAGCCATCAGGAGCAATTTGGGGTTCAGTGTCTTGTCCAAGGATACTTTGACATGCGGAGCAGGGGATCGAATCGCCAGTCTTGCCATTGATGGACAACCTGCTCTACCTGTGAGCCACAGCCGCCCCCACAACTGTTATGATGTCTAAGCATCTATTAAAGATGCCATAGTGAAGGAACAGGTAAGTAATGACAAATGTATAAACACCTGAGTTTACAAGGGGCACTTAACTGCACCATGCTCAGCGCCCACAGGCTTTGCTGTAAAAAGCGGTGTAAATTTCAAAGTTTACGAGGTGCACCTGAATGCATCATGAAGTCTCTGTCACAGAGTGTCAAACTGATCCACGACACACACAGACAGGAGAAAAAGGAGCAGCTCGACAGTAAATGGCACCCAAACACGGTTCACACTCTCAGAATACTTTTTTATTACGTGACTATTTTGGTACAAACATTAAGATTAAGATTTACTCACCACATAGAAAATCTAGTGCTTGGCGGGAGTTAATTTTGGACCCTAAATCTATAGTGCAGACATATTGCAATTATCGTCAGGAGGCGCCTTCACCGTAATGTGTGAGGGCTGAGGGAAAGTGAATGAGGGGAAGTAGAGCTACTAATGAAACACAGCCAGTGAGTTAATTAATGCGTCTCAGGCAGACTGAACAGGATGCAGCCTTACAAACTCTCCTGTCATTGTACATCCAGCCATTCAGCTTTTTTTCTAAACTGTTACAAACTCAAGAAAGCTAAGTGTGAATACATCCCAGAGCCATTCGAGACAGATATAAGTGTGATTACATCCATCACTCCTGGATGCAGGAGCAACCTTTACTCCTTCTAAGTGTAAATACTGCTGCGTTCCACATCGCATACTTTCTCTTTATTTCTTTCAGTACGTACTGCAGCTGCCCCTCCAAAGTACGTGCTGTAGCATGAAGTATGCACACAATTGAGACGTAATACTTCGTCACAACACTGACCCTTGAACTTTGACCCTCTTGTTCAGATACCCATCACAGTCTGTGAATGCTGTCATCCGTCATTACGACCTCTGTCAGCTGTCAGTGAGCTGTCATTTGTTTGCAGCTCAGGCGATGTGTCGCATCTCCCACTGCACATTAGATTAAGGATCAGAATAGCCAGAAAAGTCTACGGTCTTGCGTATGGTAAAATGAGAGCGGATGCATGTGGACATCCTGGGAGTTTTGGCATATTAAACAGTAAGATAGTTTGGGTATTGAAATACACGGTACATCAGTAAGCACTCAGAGGAAATAGCCACCCACAGGTCTGTCCATTGTGACAACTGCAGCTGAAGTTACTCTGAAACTAGCCTTCATTCTCCCTGCTTCTGAAAACAAGAGAATAGTGACTAGCGTGATTTCCGTAAATTTCGACTACTACTACTTAATCAACTCTTATGACTGAAAGATCTTTGTGGGTGAGGAGGCAGTGTATGTGAGAATCCAGAGAAGATGCTTCTCGATGTAAGTGTGTGTGGATGTTAAGATGGGCTTTGAAAATAAACACATTGACTCATCACCCCCTGACAAATAAACACTTAAATAAATCCTGGTCATAAAGCACATTTATAAATATATTTTCCTTATACTACTTCAGAGAAATATTGCCTTTGTTGTGTGAATTGTGAAGGAGTAGGAGGGTAGACACAGAGGTCTGGAGGGATTTGACGGCTGACCCAGGAAATCATTGTGGACTTTGGGTGTTACCAAGAAAATCCCCACGGATTGGATGTTATGACTTTGGAAATCTTCAGGACCCGAAATTATTAAAGTCAGTCTGCCTGATGCTAAATCACGTTGACTAAAGGATATACGTTTGGCTTGAGGAAAATCTTGTTTCCCAGTAAAGATTCAGCTCAGTTTACAGCATGGATGAGAGACAAGAGCTACAAAGACTGTAACATCGGAGTGAGGGGAACCTCAGGTGAGCTGTGTCTCTCACCTGAAATCTGATGCTGACAAGATTAAATATGTAGCTTTGTACTTTGACTAGTTGGCTCATTTCTTATAATCTTGTTAGTTTTTGTTTATGTAAATCAATAAAACTGTAACTGCAGCTCTAAAGTAGCAACAGGTTTGTCTCTAAACCAACCTATTTTTCATTATAATGCTTTTTAATTCATCCTATTTGGAGCCTTGGTTTGTGTATGCCTGCATCTTCTCTTGCTCCTGGCTTTGTAGTAATACATTTTCTCCTGCTTCGAGCCACACACTTGCCCTTTTCACAAATTCCCTAATTTATTTCTCACTTAGTCGGAGGTCCCTATTAATCACCTACAGGTAACAGCAGCTGCTTTTGCATTATGTTTGACAATAATCAAAACAAATATTAAAACAGATGAAAAGCAAACAAAGGACTACTTCCTGTTTTGTGTGTGTTTGTTTACTTCCCCACATGAAACCTGACAGTTCAGGTCGCGTGTGTAGCCCAGCTGCTTCCAATGAAACGTTGCATCAAATTTTAACGGACTTCCCCTGTGTTATTTGATGCTCCTGTCATCACACTGCTTCTCACCCCCCTCCCGTTCTTTCTTCTTCTCTCCTTTCACATTCACTCCCCAGAGAGTGTTTCATCCTGTTATGCTTCAGTGCCCAGCAGAAAAGGGCTGGTGTGTCATGCCTGAATTTGTGTGTGAGTGATTTGTGTGATAGATAGATAGATAGATAGATAGATAGATAGATAGATAGATAGATAGATAGATAGATAGATAATGGTATAGTACATTTTCCCTGCAGCAGCAGCTTTAACAAGTACTACTGTATAATGGACTGTTATGACAAGAAACCACTTAGCAGTGTGAGAAAGACAAAGAGAGAGAGAAGTAGCGAAAAGTGGAGTGAATGGGAAAAATGTGAAAGCGAGAAAAAGGCAATATAAAGATAGAGAAAGACATAATGTTAAGACAAAGGATGGTGACCAGGGGAACAATACCTCTGCTACCAGTATTCCTCACTTTGCTTCTCTCTGTCACAATTACCTTTCTTTACCCCATTAATTCAGTGCCCGTTCTATTAGAATAAATACATCAATAAATACTGGTAATTTGGCGAATACTTGACCCCATTCAAGCCCAGGGCAATAATGAGAAATTACAACCCAGCATGTCAAACCCAATCGAGCTCAGGCTGAGAGGCTTTGGGATGATTTGACAGAACACTTCCTGTCTGAAATGGAGGAAGCTCAATAACTCAAAAAGCCCAGGTGTAGAGAGACAATTTCTTTACAATTGAACTGACAAAAACAGGAGATATTTCCAACGCTTTAAACCATCCCTGCTCTTGTTTTTTACAGACAGACTTTAATTGGTGCTGTGTAAGTGCATTACTTAAGGCAGTTTCACACATGATTGAGGAGCTCCTCCGAAATCCAAGCTGTTTCCTCTGTGAGTTAGATGCAGCTGTCGCATCCAACGTTATCTGTCATTACATGCAGTATTAATATAACGCGATATCACTCCAGGTGTCATGTTACATCTCCAGGAATATCATACAGCATTAATAAAACACAATATCACCACAGGTCTCCAGGTTACGTCTCCAGGTAGATCTTCATGACTGCAAAAATAGCACATAATATTAGATTTTAGATTGACGTCTTTAAGTGTTGCCATGGATGCGCGTTATGTAATAAGACTTGAGGTATTCTCGTGTGAAACCAACCTGCTGTAATGATTAACCTCACCAAATTATTTTGCTTAATTTAATTGATTGGTAGTCAGTCCATTTATTCGTGTGGGTTTTATCAGAGAGCGTAAGCTGATTTTATCTGAGCTGCCTGTTTATTTTATTGGTCTCTAACTGGTTTTCATGAGTTTTAAGTTGTAATGTAGAAACAAATTGGACGCCATAAAGATGATGTGTTGTATTTTATTGCTCAGAGCGTTTAAACAACTGATAAAGTAGAGCGAAGGAAAGGGATCTGGTGGGTCATGAATTATGACTGGGAACTCATTTTTTTAGATTTTTCGACACCACATGAATGCAGCACAAGGCTACGGAGGCAACTCGGACTTCTTTTACTTACTAATTAAAGAACGACAGATTGTTTGTCAGTGACATTTCTGTAACAACATATTGACCTTACATAACCTACCTACATACTAGGTTTGTAGTCATTTGATCCATCAATCTGGATCGAGATATCCATTAAATGATCAACAATCCAATGCCATTGATGAAATGTTGATCCATAAGCTTTTATTTTAAAGGTCTGCGTCACTGTCAAGCAGCATCAGGTACATGGCAAACAGCCAAGAACAAGACTATTAAGATTATTATTTAAGATATT
This sequence comes from Epinephelus cyanopodus, assembly GCA_026686955.1. NCBI lineage: Eukaryota > Metazoa > Chordata > Actinopteri > Perciformes > Serranidae > Epinephelus > Epinephelus cyanopodus. The sequence goes on from CM048922.1 coordinate 40,305,140, forward strand.
ATTTACTTGGGAATACATCAAAAGTGTGGAAATATTTTGGATCACAGAGAAAATACCAGTCAACAGTATTGTAAACATGCTAAAGCTAATAATGGGTCACTAGCAGAAAACAAGTGTTTTGTCTCTGAAGCTTGACAAGTTATTTGTTTCAGAAAGATTATCACAATACCATGTGCTGTTTACAGTGTATCAGTGGAGCCAGTTTTAAGTAAACTTTCATGCACTTAAGCAGTTAGTTATTTACATTATTCATGTGTTGCTTTTATTATTTATGGCCGAAAGCAAAAAAGAAAGGGGTGGCAGCTTGTTCTGTAACCGGCTGTGTTAAATAGACAGATAATATTGTTTCATATCAATCACAGGCCCCTGAATCGCATCAAATACAAATCTGAAACATGGACAGAAATCATAGAAGACTTACTGTTGTCAAAAGAATCAATATAATATTGCATCATGATGAAATTTGTGATTAACACTCCTACTTCATACAAGTTGGAAGTTACATCAATGCATTTTATATATCAGCTTTCCTGTGATGTGATATTTAATGGTGTTGAGCCACACAGCTCCTCAGACCAACACTTACTCTTGTCAGTTTGGTCTGACAGGAAGGAAACCGTCAACTGATAAAAACTGTCAAAGTGGAAGTAAATACCACAGCTCCAGGAAAACATTCCTTACACTGCAAGTCAGTGACTGTTACCTCTGGTCCGTCCCTTTCGCTCCTCTCCTAATATCGTTAATCCTTTGCAATTAATTCTCTGAAGTGCTCTTTAAGCACCGTGCTTATTGTTCCATAATGACACCCATCTGTTAACAATGACAGAGACGGAGAGCACAGAGCAAGAGGAGATAAAGACAGAGGAGGCCAATGTATCCGAGACAGAAAACAAAACCGTGATTTATCTAACTGAAAATCTTAAAAATGCTGCCAGCTCTTCCTTGGTTTACTCCTCATCTGTTTTCCCTGGAAATGACAGACTGTAATTACACCCTGCAATATCTCTCCTCTTCCATTGTTCCGCTTCCATCAACCTTTTCAGTATCCATCACCATCTCTCTAGCCTCCCAACCCTCTGAAAGCAAAATAAAAACCCCGAGGTCATTGGTGGGGAGGTCAGATGAGGGACAGGAAAATGTCACATAGCCATATCTCCATAGAAAAGACGAGCACGGGCACTGTTGGTTAAATGTGTACATTAATTTTGATGATAACATTTGCATTTCATTTTCCAGCTGCACAAAATTCCATGAAATCAGTGTAAGTAACCTCTTTTCACTTCAAAACTGTTGTCCCTCCTGCCTACCAGCAGACCTGAGTATGTTCACATTAGGGCTGTCAACAAATATTCTAAATTCAAATTTAAATTCGAATTTGAAAAAAGAAATGGACCTTCGAATGTGAAAACTGATATTCGATTGTGGTGATAACATAATGTTATAGATAATTGTTTTATGTGTTTTAATGTGTAGGTATGTAAATGTTTTCAAAGACGTTTATGTTGAAATAAAAATACAAACAAGTAGTTATGTTTCCTTGTATTTATACATATACAAGTATGTTTCCTTGTATTAGTTTCCCCTCTTGTGGACATAATGCGAAAAAAAAAAATAATTGAATGATTCGAACCTATGAGTTCTTTTTAGAAGGAATATTCCAACGTCATTTTTGAGCAATTTTGCCAGCCCTAGTTCACACCATTACATGTCACGTGATTCTCCACCTGCCTGCACACCTGCCCTTCAATACCTCATCACCCTAAAGGTTCATCTGCCCAGTGCCCTGAAGGCGCTATGACAATACTCTGTCAGCCCTGATCACAAGTCTTTTGCAATCTGCAAAACGCAAGGTGCGCCGCACTTAGTGAATGCCAATTAAAAAAAGACGCTTGCATCGTGGGGAGCACCACCAGCTGGTCCAGGAGCTTTGCCTCCATGATGACCGTTTCAAGTACTGCACTTACATACTTTTTTCTATTGAGATGGTGGTAACTGCGGTTTGTAAAGTCATATAGCTCTTGGAATCCAGTAACCTCTACCACCAGTTTCTACTTCATTGTTTACCAACTGTAAACTTGTGGTCGAGACCACTACAGAAGGCTAGCCTCTCAAATCATCCGACTGGACAATGGGGAAAAAGCAGAGGTGACATGGTTGGTTTCCACTCTGAGTTAAAGTCTTTTTAACCCATGGAGTTTGGAGTGCTCCATAAAAAATGCCAGGTGTCTCCAGCGCAGAAACATGAGGCGCTTAGCAACGCGAAAAGCTTCATTCTCAATAATAACAATTACAAAAAGCTGCCTCCTGTTGATAAAGCGCTTTCTGTGTGATCAGGGCTTTACAAAGCTAGTTCATTTTGGTCCAGTTTCCCTTGTTTCCCTGCTTCACAGAGCAAACATCAGCTGATTTCCAACCAACTCAACAGGAACCCTGTGGTGTGTTCTAATAGTATTACTCACAACAGTGCATTGTGTGTGTCCTTGGCGTTTAACAAACGTGTGAAATGCATTTCCCTCCTCACAAAGCATTTGTAATGTTGACCACTTTCAACATTTTGCCCCCTTCATTGTTAACATTCGTGCTTACTGTGCATACATATGTGCATTGCCTGGTACATTACCACCACCTGAAGACCAGCGGAGTAGTCTCCAGCCATAGGCCTTTTTCATGGAGGATATTACAGCATGTCACAGTCGGAAGAGGTGTAAATAATCAAATGAATGATGGCTGAATTCCATTTAGCTCCTTTAAGGATCTTGGTATTGTGCACACTGGCTTACTATCACTCTGAGTTGAGACTCTTAGAAAAGAGCCATTGTTAGTGTTATTAGTAACACCTGCGCTGTTCCTACTACGACAACATTGTCTGCTGTGGAAAAAAAGCCTGTTGGCAGGAAAGAGTATCTTGGTACCCATGTGTGCGAGTGTCTACGAGACAAAACAAGGACACACTCAACACTGTGATCAGAAATTATTTAGTGTGGACATATTCTTTACATAATTTTTCTGTTTCCTTTTAAACAGTTAAAATTCATTAGGTTCCCCTTAGTAAAGAATCATTATACATTGATATCTAATAAATAAGCATCCCTACGGTAGGTTTAGGAAAAGAATCATGGTTGTGTGTGCGCATGTATTGCTGTGGCATGACGTAATGACCTGACATCATGTACATATTTTAAAGTAACTCAACCTTGATTTTTGTTTTCCTACAGAACACAATCCCGACTCTGAAGTCGTCCAAATCCGGCACTTGGGCAGTGGCTTGTGGCATCAGAAACCAAGGAAAAAAGGCATCCTTTAACGTCGGCATGATACGTGTCTGGTTGCTGTTGTAGTTTAACGACGCCTGGGGGCTTCTGGGGGAAACTTGGCTGGACAAGGACGAAAGTTAAGGCTGCGAAAGTCCAACTGGGGTGGGGAGGAGGGGCGGTAGATGGGTCAAACAAACACCAACTTTCATCCAAGAGAGCGGTGTTTGCGTCTAAAGCCGAACCCTGTTCTTTTTTCCTAAACCCAACCACGTGTTTTTGTTGTTGAAGGAAATAAAAACGTCAATCTGAGCTGCTGAACCTACATAGTGCTTTTATTTTGAAAGAGACTGCATGCAAACTGTACATTTCCTGTGAGAACAGAAATGTATTTTGAAAGAAGACAATGCCTGTAAAAGGTAGAACTTGACATGGTGTCCCAGGACATCAACAACCAACACACCCAGGGCAACGTCGTATGTGGACATGGAAAGTCCATGAACAAATTTTGATAAGTAACAAGGTCGGAGTGAGAATGTGTTGCCCAACAATGACAAAAGATGTTCCAGTCATGTACTGAATACAACTAAAATAAAACCACGTTGGGCTGAAGAGAAGAGACACTGGATCTACAAAAATATGAAGTGGATCAATATTTTTTGTTGATGTGCTGAAGTGCATTTGTAATGTGTTAAATAAAAATCTGCTCAGAAACACATCAAATATCAGTAAACAAGAGCCCTGGCCCACCAAATGATGAGATGCGATTCAAACAGGGTAAAGGGCTGAAGAGAGATGTGAGGAGAGAAATCTCATTATCCTTATCCAGCCAGGAGAGATGGTGACGAAATACAGAGAGAAAATGGAAAAAGAGGGAGAATGGGTTTCACACTTCTCCCCCTCTGCCTCTGTCTGACTCCTTTTCTGTCATTCTGCAGCTATTTCTGTGCAGTAATGGACAAATCAGCCAGTTCCTCTCAAACAGAGGACACACTGGCCATTAAGGATCATCTGCATACAGGAGGTGACTCATTTGTCCTGAGTTGGCCAGGCTGTGTCCTGGTCATGGTCTGGTCGCAGTAAATTTCACCAAATTATCTTGTCTTTTGTAACAAGGACTGAAGTCACATTTCGGCTGTGACTACTGTCACGTTAACATCCAGACGGAAACAAAGCACTACACCTACAGCTAAATCTTTAGAGCTTTGCGGTCCAATAAAACGTGAATGCCCGCCAGTGTTGCCAGATGAACAATAATTGGAATTAATTTGTACAATAATATTGCCCTTCATACAATGTACAATCAATAACTGGCAAAGTGCCATAATGTACAATAATTTGACCATTTTGTGATGTTTACAAATAGTAGTTGGTTTTAATCTGACTCATTTTGATTAATTTCAAACTATCGTAATTCCCAAGCACGCATAGCGTTCTGGAGCTTGAACTTCCTCGCTACGGTGTGCTGTGTTCAAGTCACTTGTTTTGATTGCACCAGGAAGCCTAATTATCTATTTAATTAGCCTACTATACGGCCTTTAGGCTTGGGCTGTTTCTATGTTTTCATGTGTTTATACCTTCCTGAAATTTCACTGGCGTATACCGCATGGGAGTCGTACCCCCTCCATACATCATAGCTTCGTCAGCTTGCTTGTAAAATAATAATGATAATAATAATTTTAATAGTAGTTTTAAGCCTCTGGCACAGTAGAGGCACATTTACAAGCAGGCAAACTCACACTTTTTTTAAGCACGGACATGTGGGTGGGTGGATATGCAAATACAGACACTCTTGGTGCCCTCTCACTGTGGCTGTACTTCATCCCATTAATTGGATTTAATAGTTCTCCACAGCTGTGTGCCTACATCTCTGTCAATATTTGGACAGAGGTTTAAGCTCCTTTTAATAATGATTTTCACGGAGAAAACTCTCTGATCTCTCTGTTCTGAAAATAATTTCTGCAACGTAGATCAAATCTCCTCTGTCTGTCTTCCTGTGTGTGTGGTGAAGGTCATAACTCTCCTCCATGCCACAAAAACACACACAAATCAATGTGGACACAATCCTGTACAGTCACATTACACCCACCATCCTCCTGCAGGTGTGTATCTTAATACACTTATTGACATCCTATTAATTATGTCCTCATATATTTAATTGCAGGAGACACCAAGCATGACTGTAATGCAAGTCTCTCTATTAGACATCTTAATATGACGCATCTGCCCCCACAGAGCAGGCTTTGCTCAGTCGACACTTAGTTTAGTTTTCAATGAGTGAAGTTAGAGAATGGGAAATGTGCCTTTAGGACTAAGGTTACCCTCGTACAACGGTTTGTACGATATCTGAAGAATTAGAGTGCTACGGATGGCTTTCCATAGTTAACAGAAAGTTGCGTACTTAATGTAGTTACGTAGGTTAGCTGTCAGCAAGTAAAGATATATAGGTTAGGTTAAGAAAAAAAGAAATTTGGTGACGACGTACCTTAAAATAAATCATACTTCACATGGATATACACGGTTTCTAGGGGAAAGTGCTGTGTTGTCTGACACATCTGCCATCCCTTTCCCTTTCTTGTTCTTTATATTGACTTTGAAATGGCACTGCTTTGTGTTCCCAGCTTGTAATTTCAACATTTCCTGCCTATTACTTGTATTTCTATGACACCGGGCTGACCCTTTCACTTTTCAACATTAGATGGCAAATCTAGCCTCCTCCCCTGGGTGATTTCTGTTACACCCATTACAGTATGTTTTTTATTTTTGACTGAGTAGTTGCAGTTTTGCAGCTAAATCTTTTTCATGTGCTGCGTGTTTACTCTCGGCTGTGTTTGCATTATGCACGTGTCTTCGCCTAATCTCCTCTCGAGGCAATGTCTTTCATCTTGGCTCTGCCTCAGATGTCTTTGTTGCCTGTTGCGTCTTTGTCTGGACGGACCCGAGCCTCATTAGTTCACAGATTTTTCTGAAGCTGTGCATTCAATCATGCTCATGTATACCAAGTGCATCCTTATAATATAACCTTATTTTCTTTCTTCTCCTTCACTTGGTGAAAGGAGAGATGCATGCACAGGTAATGGGCACATGAACTTTTCTTTGATCTTACAATATTACTTCCGTGTCTGTAAAAGAGAGAGGCAGTGACAGGCAGACATGGAAAGTAATTTTCTACTAATGTGGGTGAAATGGATGAGGGAGAGAAAATTAAATGACATATGAGACGTATTAGACGGCTTATATGGGGTAGTATAACAAATTCCTATTATTAATAGAGTGATGATATCCATCTTTGAGTCAGAAGTTCGATACAGCCTGTAGGGTTTGTGGACATTGATCCATGGTTTGCAAAAAGCCCAAACTACAGTTCCTCCAAATTTCAAATATCACTGAAAAAGTTAAAACTCATTAAAACTTTTCTTTATACTTCTTATATAATGTATTATGTATTAACAATAAATCAAATGTCTGTGTGTGATGTAATAAATGGGACTCACAGCGACAAACCAACAGAGAGTAATCATCAATTTTACTGAATAAAAAGACGCATTAATAAAATATGGCAAACATATTTTGTTTTCATTACCTCTGCAATAATAAAAACAGCTGGACGTCACTTTTCTTAATGGTTTTCTTCAGTGTCGGAAAGTTACTGGTTGTGCTCAATCAGCAGCACTTCGTTTCTGGCGGCTGTTTGTTTCTTTAACTTGGTTGTTAAATTTATCTTAAATCCAACTCCGGGTGCCAGTAAAAAGGTCCCGAAATATCTTGCATTTTGTCTCCCTGCATGAACTGCCCTCCAATTTCCGCAGCCTCTTTTCCCTGCTGAGCATCTAGACAGCGGAGGACCTCCCAGAAAGTTACTGTTGTCAGAGAAACCAATATCACACACCAGCAGCCTTCTCTGCACATGGTAATAATGGTGTGTGTGTGTGTGTGTGTGTGTGTGTGTGTGTGTGTGTGGGTGTGCTTGGATAAGTGAGTATTGGCATTTAGTATTTTTCTCCTCCCCCCGTTTCCTGCAGTAATCATGAGGCATTTGTTGTTTGTGCCTGTCCACTCATACGTCTAAGCGTTTTCCTTGTCCATTAGCCTCTTAGTTTGCCTCGCACAATATTGCCTTATATTACGCTATAATTCCTCGTCGTCGTGGTGGAAATGTGGATCAGAGTTTACCCCAGTAAAGGCCTGATGACTGACTCAGTGCACCTGTAGAGGAACCCACTTACAGGGTGACTCATACCTAATACCTAATTTGGCAATTTTTTTGATTGTGGCTCTACAATGGTGGTCCTAAATGCACAGTGAATCCCAAGGACGGCCACTGTCACAGTCATGCAATCAAAGACAGCCTGGGATAAAATTTTCACTGTCAGAGATTTGGGATGACCATCTTACTGTGTGACTGCTGTTAACACTTGCATCTACTAACCAAACTAGAGAAACGCAGCATGAAATGATGCACTGATCAGCGCTAAACCAAACAAACAGACAGATAGCTGCTCGCCATGGAGGCAAATCACGCTCAAAGAAACATGTTGGATTCCAGCAAAGAGGAAAACCTAGAAGACTTGTGGCGGCAGAAGACTTTAAATTTAAATACAACATTTAAATACAAGCATTTAAAAATCCAGGCTCTTCTCTGAATCTCTTTTGTTCTGTGTGCAAGTCTTCTCTTGCTGTGCTTTACTTTTCCCATGACTACTACTCCACAGAAAAAGACTAACAAAGGACAAACGTTACACTAAAATGCAGCTCAAGTCTTGTAAATCACTTTCATTATGTGATCTTAGCTAGCTAGCTGGCTAACATATGGACAGCAGGCTACATTTAAGATGGAGACAGAGAAAGAGCTGAGAAAGGAAGCTAATGGGAGCACAACTTTGCAGAGCTGGATTCAGCAGGTAAAGCATTATGGTAGAAATGTCAAGCAACTATGTCCTATATAATATAATGGATAGTAGGCCTATTTTCTCAGATGCATTTTTAACATTGGATAGTCTTATAGTCCATCTCCTCCTGTTTTCACTAAGGGCTGAGGAGTGGAGAGGGCCTTAATCAAGGTTGGGATAATCTCTCTCTGCATCCCTGTCTTTTTCACAATTTATAATGTTATTTTTACTATTTTGTCTATTTTCATACAACTCTTACAGACTCTCTTATTTCATGTTTCATGCTGCTCTCCCTCTGTCTGCTTCTCTTACATTTGGAGCGAGGCACTCACTGCACCATTGTGCACCTGAAGGCAAGCGCTGATAAGAAGGCATAAGTCAAATGAATCAATACATGTACCACACCAAAAGCCAAAAGTGCAAATTAAAAACACATTAATGAAAAAATGATAATATAAAATAAAGTAGTAAAATGTGGCCCGGACTGGTAATAAAAGAAAAGTTGAGGAAAAAGTTGTAAGGTCAGAGAAATTAATGTGAACGTTTTATAAAGGGATTTAAAAATTGATTTGACTTATCTTACAGATGCAGGCGTACTGTTCCAGGGTTTATATACTCTGACCGCATAAGCTCTGCAGAAGGCACTCTTTGTGAACCGAGACAGGAAGTTCACTGGCAGGCCTAAAGGTTTATTTCGGGGCGTAGGTGGTTAAGAGGCCTGAAATGGAGGCTGAAGCCAAGCCAGTGATGGTTTTACAAGTAATACATTTGATCCTAATTCTTAATTTTTTGGCAGCTATTGCAATGAGGTAAAAGTTTTCAACATGGCTATGAAAGTTCACCAACTTTAAGTAGTTTTAGTTGCCTGAAGTCTGGCCCACACTAAATGATTCTTTAAATCTTAACAGAAGTTGAAAATGTGGGGGATGCCACACACGACAAAAATGTAATGACAAATTAAACTGTTTTGTTCATATAGTGTGTGGAGAGCAACAATTTGGCCAAAACAACACACCACACATTAACAGCATCTTTTCGCGAACAACCACAGCCCCGACTCTTAAAACTAAAAATTTTGCAATCAAGCATGACTTTAGAGCAGGCACGTCCCAAGTCTGGCCCGCAGACCAATTTTAATCGGCCCTCAGCTTGACTTTCAAAATATACCATATGTGGCCCTTTATACAATAATAGTTAATCAAGCAAGATCACTTCCCATTTTTACCCTTCACCTCACATATAGGACTATCATACAGTTTGTAGGCATTGCTAACTAAAAAATGTAAAATTATGAATGAAGTCAGGGAGATGGCGTGTACATGGACTGCATGTTACAGCACAAGCTGGAGGTGAGTAAATTCTGCCTGACTCCCATTTCATATAACAATAAAACCCTCTGAGACCTGCGGGACTGCTGGTAATTCTCTGGGTTTCCTTGTCACAACAGGATATCGGATCAAAAGTATTGTACCTTTAATGTTTGCAGTTTGAAAATCGGTTCAGCCAGGATGGACTCTAAGCACATTTGGCAATGTAAAAACTAGGGATGCTCGATGTTGGATTTTTTGCCAATATCCAAGATGCTGATATGTAACAGCTCAGCTAATTTTAGTGATCATCAAGTCTTTTCTGTAGTGGAATTAACACCATATTATGCATGCAAACTCTTATTGGGACGGCCCACCAGCAGATGGCCCAAAATCGCCTTGATTCTCACATAGTGTGAACCCAGCATACGCCTCACCAAACCCCAGACACTAAGGTGGCAGATCAGAAAATAGTCACCATTTTTCTAATGCTCATGTGTGTTGCTCTGGAAGTCTCTGACTGTATTTTTGGTATGACTTGTTTCTACAAAGCTGAGCAGGTGATGGGGATGAGAATGAAACATCACATAGCCTGAAGGGGCTATGTTTGCAAGGGCAAACAGATCATGCCACTAAATGGAAGGAGGAAGCAATCCAAACTCCTGAGTGCCTCTGGGTGCTGAGGGTTAACCCAAACCAGCAACCCTTCCCAACAGAAGATGAAAAGATAAGACCGAGGAGGCAGGAAAAGGGAGCCTCTGGCTGTGGCTCAGAGGGAGGGAAAATGATCCAAGGGCCAGCTGCACAGGGAGGCAGAGAGATGTCCCCAGTGACGGCTACATCCAAGATGATGACCTTGCTGTTGGCCCAGCAGCAGCGTGGGAGCTAGCATCAGACAGTGTGCCCTGCAGGTGTTACACCCACTCATTCATCTATCAGGAAAAATGTGGCTGCATGACAGGGTGAAACTGATACTGGTATTCATGTTTTTGCTGAATTCAGAGCTAAAGAGGATTTATTTGTTTTTACCTCCAACCAGCAGCACTTAAGCTCAGAGTTTATGCAGCTCTCCTGGGCTGTTTATGCAGTTTCATATTTAAAGTGTGGGTAAACGGCATTTATGTGGTTATCATCCACTCTTCTGCTGATTATAGAATGCACCCCGGCCCAAAAAGTGCCACCGCGGCCTGATTGATGCTGAGCCCTGGACATTTTCTTCAACACAAATCTTTTTTATAGTTAGCAATTTGGATTTCTTTGAAAACAAAATTAGCTTTCCTACTGAGAAGTGGTGGAGCTCTGAATGTAATGCCTCACGCATGGACCCTTTCAAGCCACAGGCCCCAGTGCAGCTGCATATTGATGCCGCTGCCCACTGGTGTTAGCCCTGTAAGATGCTGCAGAGCTGTCAGCTCTGCTACCCTGCATTTCTCATAACGCTGAGAGAAGACTTTAGATCCTGTACGACTCTGAACAAAAATAAGAAGTTACATAAGACACACATACTAGAGTGCACATTGCGTGTGTCCAGGAAATGACAAAGGTGTGGCATCGTTGGTTGTTTTCGAGAAGGCAGACAGGGAACTGCGATGCCCTCCCACCATGCCGGTCTCAGCTGGCACACCTGTTCTGGGTCAAGTTTAGTGATTTTGAAAAGCACACCTCACAAGGCGAGTAGGACACAATGAGAGCTCCGTCAAATGCAAACACACAAACACTTCCCAGTTTAAACAGTAAGTATTTGCACGGACAGAACACGCCCATGCCTGTAGGGAGTCAGTGAGTTATTACAGATGGACTGGACTGTAAAACTGTGCAGTGAGAGGTGATGAAGAGACAACTGTATGCCGTAACGTTGTGAGAGTGGATTTTTATTGTTTGTGAATATAATGTCTATTGATTTCAGTACATGGCAGCAGCAGGCAGTGTTCACTCATATAAGCCAAAATTCAATAACAGCTGCTTCTGTACAGCCTCCCATAAAAGCTAATGTAATCATGTTCTTTCCTTTCAAGTTAAGTGAGGACTACATAGAAATCACATTTGAGACAACAGTAATAACAGGACGAAGTAATATACTCCGACAAATGGCAGTCATCAGGTTTCAGTGGATCAGTGGAGGCAACTATGTGTCGGTCTCTGTCAGCGTTTTCTTACTGGTTTCCAATATATAAGTCAGTATTGAGACATTAGTTCCTGTGAGCAACCCAGACAAGACCTGACAGAGTTTCAGCTGCTACAGGCCATTTTCATGCTGTTTCCCACTGAGGTATATGTGGAGAGAAAAATGACAGATACATTCTGCATCCAAAGCTTTTAGATGTTTGGTGACAGTCTCAAAAGTTTCTGACTCACTCTGGCTTACAAAATCACCTTTGAGCTCTGCAAACTTGGATGAGTATATTTCACTATTTGGGGGGGATGAGGTCTTCATGAAAATTCTCAGTGCTGCAGATTCCTTGAAAGCTCCTTCAAAGAGAGGCTTTTCTGACCGATCAAAGGCCCCGTTTACACCTAGTATTAACATGCATCTTGGGTGATTGGATTATAAGTGGACAGCTCTAGATACAGGTGTGAATGCACCCAATGTTCCCTAGATGCGTCTTTTGCTGCAGTTTTAATTTTACCTTTATTTTAGCAGGAAGTCCCATTGAGATCAAAAATATCTTTTACAAGAGACCTGGCCAAGGTAGAGTTGCAATGGTAGAAGATTTTCACGGTACGATAACCAGAAAATATTGCGTTATCTCGGTGTCACCGCATTACAAAATTTATATTATTAGCAATCAGAATTCCCCTTAAAGGAATGAAAATGAAAGAGTTACTGTTGGTTTAATCATGGAAGTACTTACCCATTCATGCGCAGACTACACTGCAGCCCACCCCTTCATCTTTCTACCGCTCCCCCTGAGGTCTCTGTTCTCTGAGGTATCAAGGTCCATTTATTGTCATTCCTGCCTGGGGTACATGGGGTACTTCTTCTTCTTCTTTTAATTTCTGACTAGACACAGGAAGTGCACTGCTGCCTCCCATTCGCTCGCTACTGTTAGTGCAATCAAACCTTACCTAGTCAGAAGCCAATACTTTATCAATACATGTGTTCAGCAAGCTGAAACATGCAGATAATGATATTCAGTATGTTCTGTCCACAGTCTCTCATCCAGGCTATTGATGTTATGTTTTACACAAGGACAGCGCGCTACTTCGGCTAATGACGAATTGTTACACATACTCTAAAACGACAGCTGTAGACTAACTTAGTTTAACCCATCTTAAAATTGGACAGATACTTTTAAACTAAGCTGCTGGCTGAGACAAACAGCCCCTCCTCCTCTCTACCAGCGCTAATGTTACCTGCACACAGTGAATCACATCAGCAGAAAGGAAGCAGGACAAAGGACAGGAGGACAGCAGAACAGGAGGAATGACTTATAGTGACTAATGAATACTAAACTTAGCTCAGTATTGTCATCTCAAGAATATTATTTATATAGTGACTTTGGTGTTGTAAAAATTACTGGTGCTGTTCCAGAAACAACAATTTGTTATATCTAAAATATTCAGTAATCCTGTTCTGAATTTATTCTTTTTTAAATTAATACATTTTCTAAAAAGCATTTATTTAGAAATGAAAAAGAACCTATGAGAGTACCAATGAAGTACTGAATCGATAAGGAGTATCGATAAAAGTAGTAGTATCATTAAAATCTTAATAATACCCATCCCTAGTCACACCCCTCGGCATCTCATAGCCACGCACAAGGTACCCTTTAGCGAATCTATGTGACACATAGCTAAAACACATTATAAAACACGGATGGGTTGCAGTTAGGTTAAGGCAGCAAAAATACTTGGTTAAGTTGGAGTAAGATGATGTTTTAGGATAAAATAAATACATTGATATCAAGTGTCTGTATTTTCCGATCTGGGAATTCTAAAGGGCTGGAAATGAAGCGCGTGTTTATTTGCATATAGAGCGGGAAAGTGAGATCCAGTCACAAGTGGTCACTCAAGAAGCATGTAGAGGCACATTATAATGCCAGGTGAGACCAGACAGACCTAAAGGTGTCCACTTGTTCAGATCACCCGGGATGCATGTTAATACCAGAGGTAAACCAGTTACAGTCAACTCCTCGATATAAATGTAGGAGTTAACCTTTCTTGTAGAGACAATTAGGGAGAGAAAAAGGAATAGTTTAGATGAGAGGCACAGTGCTGTAGTTTATACAATACTGGATGCACACAGTCTGCCTGTGAAAGCTCTGCTGTTGTTAAAAGGGAAGCCAAATTATTTTTGGAAATGCTATGCTTTAGTTTGTCCTTGTTGGCAACAGTTTTAAGAGATAAAGAAACAGAGGAAGGAAATGTGTTGGCCTAAATTATCCTTTTGCAACAGAGGAAGACGGGAGGCAACAAAGTGCTCTGAGTTCACTGATAACAGCCAGCCTTTGTTGGAGAAATGATGGAAGTCAGTAGTGCATTTCTGCAAAGTCGATTTTCCCGTCCACAGAGTCAGAGACTCCCAGCCAGTCTGACATTAAATTGAGTGAAATGTTACCATAATTTGGTGGGTGGCTGCTGTCAATTTACTCAATACTTACATCTGCTGTGTTTCTCATGGGAGCTTAAAAGCAACAGTGTTTAAAACAGCACATCATTTTGGTCAGAAATATTTTATTTTGTATTGATTCTCTGAAGAAATTATTTTTGCCTGCCTGTTTGTTTTATTCTCGTGATGGTAAATGTCATTTTCAGCAATTTCTGTAAACACCAATAATGGTTTATAGCTGTGTGATTTGATTACAAAGCCACCCACGCTTTGAGCGCCAAGCATTCATTAGTTTATGAGATTAGTATTATGGGATTGCAGCTTTATTAGAGAGGGCACACAGCAGAGAGGAGCAGGGGGGAGAGAGACAGAGAGGAAAACAACAACAGCACAACATGCAGTCAGGACTGGAGTTCACAGCCTTTTATCTCCTGGGACACATTGACTCTCACCACCCTGACCTTCAGCACTGATGTCACATTGAATTTAATTTGTTCAATAAGGCTGATTTAGTTTCACATTTGTCTGAAGTCTGAATTATAGTTGTTTTTCCAACTGCGATTTTCAAGTGTTTATCAGGGGAGACCTTGAGTGGGTTGCAAACAGAGGTCATCAATTTAAAAAAGAGAGCATTTAATATCAACCAACTGTTGTGTGTTACTGTGCATCAGTCCTTCCTGTAATCTCCTGTTCTGCCAAAAATAAATAAATAGCGGGGCGACATAACTGAAAAATCTTGTGTGATACAAGCACCAAATTTGGTACATATGTAGTTTAATATACAGTCATGGAAAGAATTATTAGACCACCCTTGTTGTCTTCAATTTCTTGTTCATTCTAATATCTGGTACCACTAAACGTATAATACAATGAACACAACAAAAAATGCAGCTGGTCACATAATACTTTATGTCCTATTTGACATTCTTAAGCTTAATTGATTCCCAGGGTATATAAGAGGCCATTTCATGTCACAAGCAGCACTGCACATGCAAAGGCCTAGAGTGGTTTCCTGCTTACATTCAAGCCGTAGCACAACTCAGAAGTTGTCAGCTCTCACATAATGCCTAAAACAAAAGAATTATGTGAAGCCACAAAGGCAGCCATCTTGGCACTGCTGGAAATTGGCATGAGTGAGAGACAGGTAGCGAAAAAACTGAAGATCTCCAAGACAGCCGTTCATTACAACAAAAAAAAACAAGCTGAACATGGCACTACCAAATTGCTACCTGGCCGTGGCAGGAAACGTCTTTCTACCCCACGAGATGACCGTGCACTCATCCGTTCCTGTGTCAGGAATCGTCGTCAGACCTCCAGGACCTTAAAAATGAGCGGGCACTGTCGAGAAATATGACTTGTTCGGCAAGGACAGTTCGAAACCGACTTGTTGAAGCTGGTTTGAAGTCACACAGAGCACGCAAGAAGCCCTTCATCAATGAAAGGCAGAGGAAGGCCCGGTTACTCTTTGCTCGAGACCACAAGGATTGGACTGTTGATGATTGGGCTAAGGTTCTCTTCAGTGATGAATCCAATTTGAATTGATGCCCACTCCAGCCAACTTACTGGTTAGGAGGAAGCCTGGAGAAGCTTACAACCCAGACTGTCTTGCCCCTACAGTAAAACATGGGGGTGGATCAGTCATGATCTGGGGTTGTTTCAGTCTGAGTGGAACAGGGCAAATGCAATTGTGTGAAGGCCGAATGAACCAGGTCATGTACAGGACTACCCTTGAAAACAGTCTTCTTTCATCAGCTGGAAAACTCTTTCCTGCCTCGAATGACTGGATTTTCCAACAAGACAATGCCCCTTGCCACACGGCAAGGTCAGTTAAAGCCTGGATGGAGAACCACAACATTCGCACCATGCCTTGGCCTGGTCAATCACCAGATCTTAATCCAATTGAAAACCTGTGGAAAATCATCAAACTCAAAATGGAGAACCCCAAGCCCAAAAACAAAGAAAATTTGTTTGAATTTGTCCAACAGGAATGGGCTGCTGTGACAGCAGAACAATGTCAGAAGCTGGTGGAGAGCATGCCAAGACGCATGGCTGCAGTCATCAAAAACAATGGTTATGCAATCAAGTATTAACTCTTGTGTGTATCATGTTTAAAGCAAACAGAAAAGAAAACATGGAATGCTTAAAAGTAGTGTTTTTGGCGGTACAATGCCATAGCTATTGATGTAAGAATTTAAGTAATTTTGGTTATTATCAAGAAAACCATGGAAAATGAATAGTTCTTAGTTCTTAAATTAAACTCTCATGAGCTATTTTTGTTGTTATCATTATAATTGTCCAAACAAATGTACCTTTAGTTGAGCCAGGCATTAAAATTAACAAGAAATTGAAGAAAACAAGGGTGGTCTAATAATTTTTTCCATGACTGTATGTAGAGGACATCTACATATCGGGGCATCGCAGATTGGCATTTCGGTGACCATGCCAGCAAAATCCTATATGGCCACCACCTAAATGTCGTTTTGGCTATAACTTCTTAACCAGGCGAGCTGCAAATGCAAGCTTGGTGTCTGTTTTATGGTATTTGATAGGGATGCACGATAACTTTTCTTTTAAAGCGATACCGATAACCGATAACTTTCAGCTCCTAATGGCAGATACTGATAACCGGAATACGTATTCCTGTCAAAGACAAAAGGAGAAGTAAACTTCAGCATGGAGGCACCCCTACGTTGCATTAGTACAGAAATATGTGTCACTGCTTCAGAACAAATTGGTAAAATTATGTTGGTTGGTATGTCTGAGGTATCTAAATAATTCTGAGCTTTTGTATTCATTTGGAAAAAACATTGGCAGAGGTATGCGTGCTGCGTTGCTGTGTGTTTGATATGCATAATTGAAATAAAAATATTCGACCCAACAGTCACTCCAGCATCTTCATTTCTCTGTAATACCAGAGTTTTGATTCATTCAGGGAAATATCTCAACATCTAAGTTATTGTTTGGCATAAGAGTTTGGCTTAGAACCAAATAACTACACAACAAATGAAATTCCCACAAGCTTCAGCTGTACTTTGTGTTGGTGCTAACTAGCTAATGTCAGCATGCTAACACACAAACACTATGATGGTAAGCTTTACATGCTAACCATCAGTATGTCTGCATTAGGGCTGTCAAAAAAAATTCGAAGTTCGCAATATATTCGAAATTATATATTTTTTATAAGTTCGAACCTACATTTGATAATTCGAATATCATTAATAATTCATACTATTAATAACGTCGTATATCACGGCGTATCCTGTTCAGGCAGAAATGACTCACGCACAAGCCGGGCTGCAGCGGATAACTAGCGCAGCCGTTCCGCAACGGACCCGCATCCAGTGGAATTCCTGCGAGAGATGGAGGGGGATGCACAGAAGGAGGACCCGCTGCGCCAACAGCACCCACTGCACTGTCCGCGATGTGTGACCGGTTCAGGGAGACATACAGGGGGAGTGGTGCACCTGCTGCCTCCCTGCCTACCCTTTTTGAAGAAGAGATGAAACGTTACCAGAATGAGACACCACTACGAGCCGAACAGGATCCACTCTTGTGGTGGAAAACTACAGGCGCACTTAAGTATCCAAACATTGCTGTCAGAACGTTAAAAAGATAAATAATAATAATAAAAAATTAATAAAAACATTAATAATAAATTTGAATATTATTCGAACTCTACTTAATTAATTCAAAAATATTCAAACTCAATTTCATGGTGCTTTTGACAGCCCTAGTCTGCATGTTAGCATGCTGACGTTCAAGGCTCAAAGCCAACTGTGCCTTAGTACAGCCTCACAATGCTAACACACTGTTGTCTATTGATAATGCCTCTCTCTCATCCTTCCTTCCACTCCTCCACCCCGTTGATCAGTATTCATGCAGTGTAGCCAAGTCTCGTCACTGGCAGCAGAGAACTGCTGGAGGTGACATCTGCAAAGGTCCTGGGAGACGGGAATTAACTGTGGGGAGTGACAGGACGGAGGGAAAGAGTGAGGGATGGAATGAGGCATAAAATTATGATGGCAGAAATAGGAAAAGAGAGCAAGACAAGGTGAAGGAAAGGAGAGAAAAGGGGGGAGTGTGAAAGAGAAGTAGAAACAAGTCATTAAAGATGCACACGTTAAGACAGGAGGAAGGGGAAAGATTGAGGAGAAACCAGACTCACTGTGAAAGAAATACAAGATGAAACAGTCAAAGAGGATAAGACGCTAGGTTGTCTTTTGAGCCACCTGAGGCTGCACAAGAATGTTCTGTCCTGCTCTGTGAGACCAAAAAACCATGTTGTCACTTCACTCTGCAGAGCCAAACGATCGAAAATCATTAAGGCCTCAGAGGATATAGCTGCCATGGCCTGTGACCATGGCCTCAACATAGATCAATATGGAGGGATTGCAAGATAGATAGATAGATGAAGAGAGGAACAGAGAAAAGTCAAGTCAATTTCACATAGCCCGACGTCACAAATCACAACTCTGCCTCAAGGGGCTTTACAATTTGTACCCTCTGCTTTAGACCCTCTATTTAGGTGAGGAAAACCTCCCCAACCTGCCCAAAAAAGGACAGATATGCAAAAGATAATGTGTCTACAGAACAGACCAACATGGTAGAATTACAGTATGGACAATCAGGATTACTAAATTGTGGATAAATTATAAACACATGCAGTGTGGAGAATATATAGATCATGGAGGATGTCTCGTAACTTCAAGATGCTGCCAAACAAATAGAGCCTGAACCAAACAACCTCCACCGTGGTGGCCTGCAAAGAGTACAGACTGCAGAGGAAAAGACTGAAGCACCCAGAGGACAAAGATCAAGATCTAACATGTGAAAGAGCTAACGGTCCAGCCCAGAGAAGCCTGAGTGGAAAAGAGAGAATAGGAAGGAGAAACTAGAGAGGAGAGAGAGGTGGAGGCCAAAACTCTCAACTGCTCAACTCAGCTCAACTCCTCTACTTATCATTGATGTATAAAGAGAACTCTCTAGCTGTCGTTGTCACGTGTGATGAAGAATGGATGAGGAGAAACTTATTGTTCAGGTCGGGAAATATCCCGAGCCAAATGACCCACAGTCCCGTCATTACAAAGACAAACAAAAAGATATTGCCTGGTGAGTCATAGCTCTGGAGATCGGCTCTTCAGGTAAGAAATCAAATTTAATCAAGCGCTGTCCAGACTTGATTTTAGGCTAATGCAGATGTGGAGGAAGAACAGATGTTTCGGTAAAAGGAGTAATAATTTTGCATGGTCCTCTGTTGACGAGCTGCAATGCGACACATCCGGTGTGTGCAAGGGGTGGCACTTGATGCACATCACACGAGGCGCCACACCACAGTGTTGTCAGTGTGTTTTCAGCTTTAGCCTTCAGTTTTGGAGCTGAGGCTAACAAGCCCCTGCAACGACAACCAGCATATAGATGAAAGTTAAAATTTTCCTGAAAGAGGACAAAACACTGCTGAATGTTTTTCCACGATGGCATCTGTATTTTCATTAAATCTCAATGTGTCAGTTAAACATAGTTCCCAAGTGTTTGTAGGTTTGGGTGTTTGTTGTTTGTGGGTGTGCTTCCTCTGAGTATAACTATATTTATTTTACAGTATTGCGTGCACACTATTTTCAAACGTCTATATTTGGGTGAATATCAAATAAAGAATCTGTATCTTTATTCTTCGTGGTGTCTTGTATGTTCAGCACATTCTTGTTAGAGTGCACTTCACCCGCCATCCTTCACAGAGGATCAGCATAGTGCTGAAATATAAATGACACCCATGTGAAAGAACGGGCCCCATTTCCTGAAGACCCCTTCTAGGAAATTATCGTTTGTTACGGACATTTTCCAAAACAACACTTATGGCTGAGTGGAGGCACTCGACAGAAAAGAGCTTCCTTATTCCACCGTTCGTGGCCCTGAAGAGAATGATTAATTAATTCTGAAGTCCCTTGAGAAGTGTGTTTTGGGAGAAATATAATGACAGTTGGATTATGTTTTTCTACTTGAAAGCAATTCTTGAAGATTCCTCACACTCGCGCACACACACTGACACAAACACGCTATATCTCTGAACAGCCTTTTATGAGGTCAAAAGTCTTATACCCTCCAGTGGTTGTTTCCAAATCAGTCAATGTGTTCTATTTATAACATATTCTGTGGTTAGTTTTAAATGACTCCACCAATCTGTTCTTTTCCTCTGAAACCGAGGGGCACTCCATAAATTCTAAGCTTCCTGTTGAATATGTGCCCAGCCTGCTTATCATTAAACTAAATAATGTCATCCTTTTTATTTTTATAGGAGGGGTTGAATTGTAGAACAGCATGATGAAGTATGTCCATAAATATGCTCAGCAGCACACTAATATAAAATGAGAAGCCAGGTCATCATTATGGACATCACTTCCAACACAGGAAACAACCTATTGCCACGATACATTACATCAACAACTCTGTGGTTAACTGTGAGTAAATTTAGCCACAACACCGCCTTGTTATCTTGCTTTTATATTTTACTGCTTCCAATCAATCATATCGGGGCAATATTAGTATTGTTAGACTGCAATATCGATACTTACATTGGTCATTAATGTAAAATCAGCCATTCATTTTGTCTCTTCATTATATTCTGCTTCTGTCTGATGCTTCCTTATCATATTTATACTGTTTGCTTATTATATTGCTCTTTGTTTTTGCACAGTTTACTTACTTTACGTACTTATATATTGCTTTGTAGGCGATCTCGTCTTGTCTCGTCTTGTCCGTGACACAGTCCTGGTTGGAAATGCAACAACGTCTCACTAAAAGAACTCATCATTTTTGTGGCACTATACCCTGTGGAAACACAGCAACAGGTTGCTAAAAAAACACCTACGTTTAGTGGCTAAATGCTGCTGGAAACGCAGCAACGACTCACTAAAAAACAACCGGTTTTGTCTGCAATTTTTGGTCTTGTCTAGGCATCTCGTCAATGTGTCTATATGTATGAAATGTACGAAGGTAACGTATCCATTGTTTGCAGAAACATACAATGTCAACATTTTCCCCTAACATCTGGGCTGCAGGAAGAGAACAACATCAATCTCCTGTTTAAAAGAATAGTTGGGACATTTGCTTATTTGCATTTTTGGAAAGACAAAAACTTCTAAAACTATGTTAGAAGAAGCTTTTGCAAAATAAACATTGGTGTTTTTCATTACTACTGATATTGGCGATAATTGTATTTAGTTTTGAATGTCCTGTTCTATTTTCAGTGTTTTGTTTTATGGAATTTTTTCTGTAGAACTTTGAGATTTGGCTTTACTGAATTTGTTTTTAATGCTTTCTTTTTCATTATAAATTGTGGCGAGATTGAGCAAAGCAACAGGGGAAAACCAACACTCACAGATTTAGCGAAACGTCATTAAAAGCAGAGGTTGATGTTGTAGAGACGGAAGAAGAGAGGCAATCTTTCTCAGCCTCTTTTAATTCATCTGCAGCCTTGTTGGAGATTCATCAGCACTAACAACCGCAGAAACAGAGAGGAGGCCTTGACTTGAATGCACATTAGACATAGGAACAAGGACAAATGAGAGCAAAGTTCAGGTGCTTTTTTTTTCTTTGCTTTGTACAAAGCGGAGGAGGAAGAGCTGACTGGAGGAGAGATCAGTGATGTCTGCTAGTCTTTTATATTACTCTTAATAACTGGAAATCTTTTCTTCCTTTTTTCTCCTAACAGTTAATATGCTTTTGTTTGTTATACACGCAATCTGTAGCTAAGCTTTAAATCTCTTATACATAATCCAACAACATCTGTTTTTTACATACCTGTGTACATTATAGTCCTGTCTGTCATGTTATTCTGTTCTTTGCTTTATTTGACCAGCTATTTTATACATGTTCTCACATGTTATGTCTTTTTCTGTGTAAGTACACGAGAGCAATGCAAAAATACTAAACCAAATTTCTCCTAAGTGTTTACATGCATGGCCAATAAAGGTGATTCTGATTCAGATGGACTATATTTGAGTGTAAAATAGATCCTCACAACTTAAAAATGTTATATGTTGTCCGTATTTGGGCGAAAAAGTGAACCTACACATTATGTACTATAAATCCATCTCCAGCTTGGAACAACAGTCGGTTGACATACAGATAGCAGAAAAGAGATCTTTAAATAGAGAGATGACTGTACAGTAAAGGTGATGACCCTGTCATATGTACTATATCAACGTTTCCATCGTGATGTAGTATATGAGGTCAATCTGTCACTGGGAGGTGGATGAGGTGGAAGGCAAGATGTCTGCCAAGCTGCAGACCACTATTCAACGAACAGCAGAAAGACAAAAAAAAAGAAGAAGTTTTTTTTTTTTTTGCAGAGAAGCCAAAAAATGATCTTTTCCTTACCCCGTTCAAGTGCTTTTGGTGTCTTACCAAACGTTGACCACATTGTTGTGAAAAGTTAAAGTTTGAACGTGTCCGCTAAATAACAGTGTACAAATGTTTCCAGACCAACAGAGGGAGGTAGAAATTCGATTTCCTTGTGCATCTGTGTGTAATCAGGCTACTTCACACCTCTCATCATCACAAGAAAAAGCAGAATTGGAGAAAAGTTACAGAAACATGAACTGACATAATCTCACCAGGGAAGCAAATATTTTGAAGCTAAATTAACTTAGCTTAGCATAAAGACTGGAAACAGGGAAACAGCTCACCAGGCTCCGTCTTAAACCAACAACATTTTCCTGCCAGCACCTCTAAAGCTCATTCATTGACATCTTGTTTGTTTCAGCAATAAATAAATGAAGTGTAAACAGAGCTGTTGTTGGACAACCTGTTTCTATTTATATGCTCCCTGTCGCTTGCTTTGAAAGCACCGCAATGGACGAGGAACGGCTACTTCTCTAGGTGGCAGCTGGCCGGAGGGAGTTCACCAGGGAGTTGAAAGTTTCTGCTCAGGTAAATGACCATCGCTAATAACAAGCTAAGCTACTTCCTGTTGGCTACAATTAATGTCATTTCCTGTAAATGTCACAATATAAAATGTGTGTTTTCTGTTTTGAAAAGTAGTAGGAGCACAGCAAGAAGGCTCGTCACCCATCTTTGGAGTGGTTACATATCCAGTCTATCTGGAGTGCACAGCTGATAGACTTACGTGGTGTGTTTACATGATGTGACAGAAGTGAATATCTAATGTATTCAATATGAACAGTTACGCAATTTAATGCGATGATAATCAGACGCTTGTTTGCTGTTAAAAAAAAACAACTGATATACTGGTCAAGCTTTTCGTATCAAACCAGTTTGAAAAGAGCTCCCTCCTAGTGTGAAAACGTATAAAGTACAGTAGAGTAGTTTGTGTAGTATTGTAGTTTGACAGGCTTAAACATTAATATGGGGCATGTATCACTGATTTACTCTGAAAGGAACCATTCTGCATAATGAGTGCATGAAGTCCACGACCCGTTTCAGGTTTCTCAGGCCCTTCCAGTAGCCCCCACTGCAAAGCCTCATTCACCATGTCTAGTTATTTAAATAATTCAAACTGAAACATAAAAACTTTTTCTTTTTTTCTGATGCATCATAATTGATATGTTTTCCACCTACAGTTTGACCCTTTATCGAAAGACACCAGTTACGTTTGGGTACCATCTGACTGACCTTGTCTTTTTGAGCCTGTTGCCATGCATTACAATGAACATAAATACTTTCACGAGGCAGGGCTCACATGTGGGAGTTCTTTTGATCAGCTTGATGAAAAGCAACAATCCATGTGGCTTACAATCACAATGAACCACGCTGCTCGCTCGCTAATAACCTCAATTCAGCCTGCTGCATAGTTTTCATGCAGGTATTCATCTGAGTTGCCATCTTATGCGGGCTTCAGTTTTGGAGGACAAGGACAAAGCTGTGTCATGCATGCAAAAAGAGACCTGTTCATGTACACCTATGCAAGACTTTCAACACAGACACATAATGAGACGTACATGGCCAGAGACACATTATCAGCAGAAGCACAAAGGTAAATTTATGTTTGAACACTCATTCACATATGAAAACTTGGATACGAATAACATTTTAATAAATAGCTTTCAGTTTTTTGAACGACTTCAAACATTGAATTTTAGTTTGCCAATGTGAAAATTGAATTATAATATCTGGTTTTAGAGTTTTGAGTTGGACTGATTTGCAGCATCATTAGCAGCACTTCAGCAGTTCACTCTCATATGTTCCCCTCACTTTGTAAAGGTAACGGAGCAGTGGAAACACACACATATCGTGAGCTACACGTGGTTGGTTAGATTGGATTGTAGTCGGGCTTCATGACTCAAGGTGCAGGTAACATCACCTTCTTTAAAACCACACAAACCACTTTTACTCTTGTTTCGCTTGCCTGTCAGATTTGTTTCCACTGTGCATTCTTCAACCAGCTGACATGTGATCTCACACACACAAAAAATACAGTTTCATTTCTGTCAAGACAGGATAAAGATTAATGTGTGATTCTTACCAGCATCCCTCATCCACAAACTAGTACGCTGACAGCTTTTCTTTTAACCTGGTGACTCAACAACTATCTGAAGGTGACAGGCCCATACAGCATTTATGGCATTTTCATTCATAGAGGCACACTGACAGATGTCTGTGACAACTGTGGCCAATCATATTCACTACTTGCGCTGTCTGCAGAGGCAGGACTTTAACAACATGATGCACTGACAAGTCAGGAACTGAATTTTTCACGTCAGCTAGTTAAAAAATAAAAACTGGAACATGCAACACTAGAATGAAAACACTTCTGTGACTGTAAAAAACATATTTCTGTAGATACTTGTGCACTATGTGCAGCATATTTTCTGTATAGTACCCATTAGTTGTGGTTCCAATAAATTGTCAAGCAGATTTTTAAGCAAACTGCTGATATGTCACAAAAAAGAAATGGGATTTACATGAGTTTTTATGGTCCAGCCCACTTGAGATCAAATACGGCTATATAAGGTAAGGTATATAAAATAAGTGTGACACCCCTATTTTAGAGGAAATAAACTAGGCTACACAATGTATAGTTTTTTTGGAAGTTGGTGGGAAACTTGTAATGTGGCCCATCTAATACATTTACCAGAGAAAAACAGAGAAAAGTCGTCGGGAATTAGTTTCAATTGGGCAAATTTTAGTTGTTCTTAAATGTCAGCTACTTAACTCATGTGTCATGCTGTCCAGAGACAAAGATAAAATTAATGCAGTGACTCTAATGCACTGAAGGCCACAACCTTGAACCCAGCCGTTCAGTGATTAAGTAAATTGTTCACTGTACTTCAAACAACTGTAAAATATTTTTGTTCAATTAACATTTTGTCAAATTCTGCCTGTTTCATACTTCAAAATATGCATAAAGATACATTTATGGAAACATGGCTGGTGAAAAGCAACTGACTCTGTATTTTTCTGTAAAAAAAACCTACAAAAAAAAGAACATATTGTCATGTTAAACTTTTGCTCAGCGTCTGTTGTCTGTTTGTTGTTTTGTAGCTATAAACCTGGCAGTGTTTCAGTGGCTTGCTCTAACCGCCACACCACTGAACAAACAGAAGAGCTGCTCTGATCGCTCCATCTGTATGAGCTGAACTCTGGCAGCTTATCTGTCCTGCTCACCAGCAGCAGCCGGGCATCACTCCATCCTCAGCCTGACTGAAGCTGATTCAGGCTGGATAACAGTCAAACACATCGGGATTAACAGGAGTGGAATAGCTTTAGAACTTCTTTTTATGAGCAATGAACTGTTTCAAAGAGATTTGCCATGTTCTTCTTGGGACGTATGAAATGATCAAATTAAATGGAGAGATATGTATGTCATAGTTTTACATGTCAAAAGTGAAAGTAAGGAAGTAACTAAAGACTTTGTTTTCAGGTATTAGTATATCACAGGTTTTACATATTTGCTCCTTCTGGCCAGAGTTAATGTTTTCTGTCTGCATCTCTGGGATTCTTCTCAAAAATTCTTTCATACTTCAACTGATCTAAAAGCATTACTCATAGAGCTTTACTGCAGAAAACCTTTCTGTCTATAACTTTGAGGCTATGTACACATTTCTGACAGGATCCATACTTCACAATGAGTATTTTGACTTTGATGCTTTGATTTTGCTCTGGGATCAAAGAACAACATTAGTCTGAATTGTTAAAATAGAAAAATTTGCTTTTAAAGGTGTTGCAATACTATGGCAATGCTGTTGCATCAGGATTGTTATTTTCACTCACACATTAGTTCTCACTGTGGAAAGACTTATGGACTCGAGAAAAATTAAACAGAGGATGAAACAAACCTGTTGTGACAAATGAAGGAACTAAGAAAATATGTGACAGGATTTCCATTAACGTAGATGCATGGTTCATGAAAATATTTTGAAAGGTCGTACATCAAAAGATCAGAATGTCTTGAAAAACATCCTGAATCTGCAATAAATACTTCCCACTGCTGGTGTTTGGCCCATCGTATTTTATCAGAATCTGTGACAAAGGTAACAAACCGGAACAATGCAGCCCTACAGAGACATATTGATTACCATGCAGCCATATTGTGTGTGAACATGTGAATTAAGGTTTTTTTTAATACAGTTTTTAAATATCCACTTTTACGGTCTGACCAGGAAAAACGTTGGCATGGTACATGAGTGCAAACTGAAATGTTCTGCAAGCTGAGTTTCACATTAAAAGGAAGAAGGAGCGCTGGATGGTGGGAGAGCCAGGTGAGACAGCTAGGCAACAACACTTAGTGACATTTCAAGCACTGTTTGTGGCGACAACAACCACATATTTCTGAGGTAACGTCGACACATTTCCATTGATGGTTGCGCTGAAAACGAGCAGGTATTTTTTAAGGCAACATCGGCCCATTTCTGTCGGTGGTTGAGGATATAACCTGCGGGTATTTTTTAAAGCAATGTCAGCACATTTCCTGTGGTGTTTGTGGTGACATCTGGGTATTTTTAAAGCAACGTTGGCACATTTTAAGCTTTGTTTTTGGTGAATACCAGCGGGTACTTTTTGTAAGGTGCCTTCAGCACATTTCCAGTAGTGTTTGTAATGACAACAACTGAGATTTTTTAAGAAGTCAGCCCATGATGACATATCGTGACATTTCAAGCGCTGTTTGTGGCAACAACTGCATATTTTTTAAAGCGGCGTCAGCACATTTCAAGTGTTGTTTGTGGTGACAATACTGGGTATTTTAGGCCGAAACATGATTATTTTCCTGACCATAACCACGTGTTTTTTGTGCCTACAGTTAACCTTATGTTAACCACAGCATTGCCACATGGTGAATTAATGTCTCAAAAATGGCCACAGAGTTGAGTCTGACAGTGTCAACAAAACTGAGAAATGACAGGCTTCATAAAGGTAGCAGTTACTGCAAGGCTGCTGTATTAGATCGCATTAGACTGTGCAGGTGTTCCTATTTATATGGTAACTCTGTGTAGAGTGAAATGGTCTACCAACATAAAGAAAAGCAGTGTTGTGAGGTTTGTCCTTCATCATGCTCCTGAATGGAGATCAGTGAACAGGTGAGTCACATTCTGATAATTAACTACACCTGATGAGAGACAGAGAAGAAAGGCTCAGCCTTCATGACCTGACTCCTGATTAAACGCTTTCATAGACACATTAAAGGATAAACAACTCTGCTGCTCAAAATTCAAAACTATCAAGGGAATAAATTCCCAAAATTCACTGACAGATTATTACTAAATATATCTGGATGGAGCTGTGTAGAGCAAGGCTGAAAAACAGAAACAGAAGTATATTTCTGTTTGACTTATTTCTATCAATGATGATTTGTTTGATATATAATTTTGTTCTGCACTGTGGTGTCATATACAAGCTTTTTCAATAGTTTCTGCAGCCATCTAATGCAAATAAAGCATATTTGAACTTGAGCAGACAGTGAGAAGACAGAAAGTGCCAAGAAGCTGGCACATAATAAACTTCCTAACCTAAAATTAAATTCTGCAAGAAAAACTGTTAAAGCAGCATTTTGGTAACAAGGACACTGAAAACATGTTTTCAGTCTGCTAGAGAGCCCCCTTATTAATTTTCACCTAGTGCAATCCATCATTCTGCAAATGTGGATGTCACTTGTGTCAAATGAAGCCCTCATCATTTTGCAATGACAGTCACAACACTGACAAACTGACTGATGACTGAGGAGAGAGGAACTGAATACAGCATTATCACAAATTGCAAGAGAAAGAGCTCAGGTTCCCGGCTGACAGATTCTGCATTTAACATCATCGTGTCAAACACTGATAACGTGCACAGAGGAGCTGGGAGCCTGCATGCTCAGTATCGGTCAAGTGTATTGCCAACAAAGATACTTGAGCATTCAGCTTTGGTAAAATGCAGAACAGTTCAATTAAACAGAATTCACAGTCATGCCAGGCTGCATATCTTCAGTTGTGACAATTTTCTGCCCAAAATAAAGAGAACTGACCAAAATTTTGATCATCGATTGCAATTTCATTTTGTGATGTTTCCTCTGCTGGCTGCCATGTTTACTGCTTTCTGACTGTTAGTGAAAGCAGGACAATAAGCTGAATGGGAGATACACGGGCTTTGTTCGCTTAATGTATAAAAGGTTAGAGAACAACACAGTGTAATCTTCTCTCCACATTATCACTTGCATTCTGGTCTTTTGTTGCTGGAATAATATTCACGCGACAAATTTTCATTCATCCTCATACTATTGATATTACAGACCAGAGTACAAGGTTTAATTTGTGCAATTGTAATCTTACTAATGTGTTTTAAATATGTTTAATTTAATGTTCAATGTGTCCATGTGTCTCCTGTTTTTTGGAGCTGGGCTGTGACATGCAGGAAAATAACACCCTGACACCTGTTCACTTTGTAGCTCTATACCAGTGTTGAATCAAAGTCCAGTTATTGCTTTAAATTGAGAATGAATGAATGAATTTGTGCTTTAAGATGGTTTTGGTAAATATGTTAAGCAAAAGAAGAAGTTGGAGAAGTTGTTAACGTTGATATTTTAGAGATACAACAGTGTCCCCGCTGCACAATATGGTAATGCACATTTTAAACATCCAGTGTATAAACTCCAAAAATCTGAAGTGAGGAGATAACAGCAGAACGATTGCTGCTCACGTGAGATTCGGCCCATCAACCAGCGAAGTAAGACCAGTCAGGCTTTACAGGAATTATCACCACATGGGTATATGTCTTGGGCCAATCAGATTACTTGGCAGAAGCTCCCCTCTCTATGATAGGGATTACAGCAGTTGGCTAATGGAGCCTGGTTTCATTTAGACACACAATGGGATCAAGCTTCTATCTCATTTCACACTGCTTAAAGTACAGACTGGAGCCCTGACAAGGAAAGAGTAGGAAAAGGAAAATGAATTGTCTGCGATAGCCTGGCCGTGGAGAGGGGACGTATGTGTGTGTGTGTGTGTGTGGACACTGGCTTCTATTCACAGTGCACAGTGGCAGATATCCAGATTTGTTTAAAAGATCTTTGTTAGACTCAAGGTTACATTATGTACCAGTCATATAAGCTTCAAAGAAGAAATAGCTCATTAAGATCTCATAAGTACAGGAAAATGGAAGCATGGGTGTGCCTTTGGACTTTTTTTACATCTTCAGACATTTCAACTTCTATTGTTTAAGATTCTTGGACAATAAAGTGAATTTCTGACACACACACACACACATAGATCTTTGAAGTAGAGAGAGCTGAAAAATGTGAACCTCAGCAACCAATCTGTGCCACGGCAGTCAATCAGCAGTGAGATCCTCCATGGACTTACCGGCAAAAGTTCATTCAACGATTCAGTGATTTCACACACGTATGATGCAACTTATTTGCGCACATGAAGCGAGATAACACAAAATTTTCTAGCATTCACACTTGCACAGGTAACATGATACTCATCATACTTTAGCTACTGTTTATTGCGAGCTGTATGATATGTCAGCTAGACACTAAACAATAAAGACGGAAAAGCCAATTTGCGGGAGCAGATCGGCCGGACACTAAATGATGCTGGTGAGTCTTGTGCTTTTATCACTGTACTTATTGTGAGCTTGTTGTTAACCGTGCAGTCAACCCTCTGTTGAGTGTCAAGATGTTGTTGTCTTAGAAACAAAATCCATACGTAGTGTGTCATTGAAAAAAAGTGCCGGGGTTGCTTTTTTTACACAGTGTTGGGATGAAGTGCTCCCATAACCCTGCCTCCACTTTACTGTCAAATAAAAACCCTGTGTGGATACACGGCCTTAGAATCTTTCACTGTATGTTTTCTCACCAACATCCCATCAGTCACTGCTACATACTATATATTAAATACATTATTTTTCCCTGACATGGTGGAAATCTAGTAATAAACTTTTCAGCTCCTCCTTGACATCCTCATCAAGCCCTCTGAAGGCCAGTGATGAAAACAGTACAGTACAGTACAGACAGCATGCGCGTGTGTGTGTGTGTGTGTGTGAGTTCTTTCTTTTCACTGCTCAACTCCTCCCCAGTGCCTCCCGTTCTCTTGCTTTGCCTTTACACGGAGCCTGGTGGTTACAGATGCTCTGGTGCACACACCAGATCTACAAGGCGATACTCATCCCGCTGCAATGCTCAAGAAAAATGAGGCACGATATCGCATTTGGGAATCTGGAGACAGCCAGTGAGGCTCAGACAATTTTAACACGACGCTGAGCTTCATTTATCCATGTTTCCCCAGGCCACAGACATCAACACCCGACAGTCACAGTCTCAGCAGCACAGGCACAGCATCAGTGTCGTATTTAAGGATAGGGGGAAGATTAAGGTCTTGGATAAGTACACACTGACTTGAAGGATTTGAACTCCAGCCCCTGACGTCAAAGTGATGTACTTTGTATACACACCCATTCACTCAACAAGCACTTCTGTGCTTTTTCACTGAGGCATAAAGTCGTGTCATTTCCACTGAACATCCAGACTTCATTATGTTTAAACTAAAGTAGATTAGCAGGTAGAAATGATCTGCTTATGAACTTGATTTATAGGAGACAGCGTTGTGTAAGTGACATGTCTCCCCATTAAATAACACCTCTTGCTAAATGAATAATATGTCCTCCCTCTGAGGAAGTGAGATCACATCGTGGCCTTGAGCTGAAGATGACGCTCTCAGTGATTCCTTCTCCTTTGGATCTGTAGGCTCTGTATAAATAACAGCCACTGCTCCAACAAAATGTATTCTGTGATCATATCCTGTGATCCATCCATTTATCATCAATTACTTCTATTAATGTTAATGGAGGAATAAAATCATATATGTGTAATATACACAGCATCTGTAATTAGGATGGTCACAAAGTAATTTAACCAGCAAAGAAACAATCAACAGTTTAAACAGTGTTTTCTACAAATTTATTAAATTGAGGCAGCCTAGCGTTCATTTATTAATTGCACCACACAGACAGAGCAGCAGAGCGCCCAGCACAGTGAAAGTGGAACTTAATCGTCCATTGCGCTGTTTCATAAAGTTTGCTTTATTTTATTTTATTTTACACATGCCCAAAATGAAAAGTTTGGCATCCTCCTGAAACCTAAATACATCCAGCTTTCTTTGAGAGTTCTTCAGGTTTTCAAGTCCAACACAAAGCCTACCTTCCAGGCAAAAAGGATATGTGGATATCGAGTGGAAGTAAAGCAATCAATGCTTTACTAACCTTCCAAACCATTAAGCTACAGGCTACACAAAGCTGATAACATATAAAAGACAGAAGTGTTACATTGTTGTGCTGATTATATTTACAGTAAGTAAATCAATAGCCAACTATTAATATGCAACAACTAGGGGTGTAAATCACCAGCTTCATCACGATACAATATTATATCGATTTGTTTGGATGACGATACAATGTTTGCCGATATCGCAAAGTCTGTCACGATACGATTTTTATTCAGTTCGATTCAGGAGCCTGCGATCGATATGACGGGATATCATATGCCCATCTAACACAATCATTTACATCAACTCGAATATGATTTAATCATTTTATTTCTGAGCTCTGTTTGTTGTTTGAGCGGAGGCGCGCTTGCCCAGAAATGGTGACACAGACGTGCTATGTGAATTTCAAAATAAATGCATATCTTTAAGATGACGATATGGATCGATGTTTTCATTTTGCATCGATATAATCGGATTGTTAATGAATCGATGTGGATCAATGTATCGTTACACCCCTAGCAACAACTGACACCAACAGGCACTAAAAGTTGTTTAATTATCATTAGTTAGCGACTAAAAAGTATCTGCTTATCGACAGGTTTGCAGAATTAACACACTCGCTGATATGAAACAGACCATGGTGTTGTCGTAAGTTGGGTTTCCATCCAAATGTAAATGTAAATCTTAGAAAATGTGATTTTATGTGATTTTACATCCACTACTGTTAAGCAAATGTTTGTAGTTGGTTCATCAAGGTAAGCATTAGGTTGTGTTCATTGTCCAGTCAGGCGCCAGTCAAACTTCAAACAAAGGAAAACAATAGAGTTAAATATGAGGCACTCAGGGCAATGGAAAGAGACATTTCAACAACAAATGTTACAGCTCTGTGCTCTTGTAAGAGTCCTGGTAACAGTGTGCAGACATAAGCTCTTAAAAGGCATTCAGAGATGACGAGGAGAGCTTGCAGTGTACGTCATCATTTAGTCACTGAATCTGTTGCCATTACTCTTAAGTCGCATTCGTCTTTTGTTAATACACCCACTTTTCCACTTCCCCCGAACATAAAAACTTTACTTCTAAATCTTTTTGAAGCTATTTTGCTAGGTCTTTTTGAATTTCTGTTTTTTTTTTTCAATGTGGATGAATGCGCATGGAAAGAGGTGGATGGACATGCACCTACAGATATGTGTCACAAAGTGTGAAAACAAGTCACAGTAATGACTAACCCTTCCAAATGTCTGAAGAAAGCAACCAAGGCAGTGAGTATCTGGACCAAATGTGAATAGCCTTCAACCTTTTCCTTTTTCTTTCTTGCTGTGTTTGAAAACATAATCACCGCCTTTAAAGATTTGTGAGAGGTTCACTTCCATGGCTCCTAATTAATCCCTACATGTAACTGTTTGTTTAATTTCAAGGCTGTTGTAAAGTTACCACAGCTGAATCTCTGTCTATCAGAATGGCAAACGCTGATATATGTGCTGCTTTTCAGACAGACAAAACTGCAGGTAAAGGCAGGTGAGGACAGCGCACTGTAAAAATAGATTTTTCGTCAACAATTTATAATCTGTGAAAGTCAGTCATGGTCAGAAGGCAGCCTGGTGGAAAGAAAGCAACCCCTCCAGACGTACTGATGGATGCCATTTTGGCTCCAGATGATAAAGAGTCCTAGGTCAAAGTCATTTACCTGATGTCATTAGTTTGATCTCGATATCGCTCAGACAGGTACTCTGTAGTGTTTTATGGGTCTCCCATTCAGCCAGACAGAAGAGGGGAGTGGCAAATAGCTTCTCCTCTGGTTTATGAGGGGGGACGTCTCAAGTAGAGGACGCTACAGCGCACAATGCTAAATGATGATGGCATGCTCTCTCTCTCTCTCTCTCTCTCTCTCCTCTGATCCTTTATCTATTCTCCTAATAAACATTTCAAGACTGGATGGTTTAATTTTTTAATTATTTCTTCGATTAGTCGACTGATCATTTTATCAAAAAATGTATTAAAATGTTGAAAAATGTCGGTCTGTCTCTCCCAAACCCCAAAATTATGTCATCTAATGTCTTGTTTCATACTCATGCCAAAGGGTTTTAGTTCATCATCATGGGAGAGAGTGTAAAGCTGCCGATATTTGAATGTAAGTAGCTGCAATAAGTATTTTGGGTACTTTTATAGTACTTTTCTATGAAAAATGACTGATTAGTCGACTACTAAAATAGTCACCGATTATTTTAATAGTTGATTAGTCATCGATTAGTCGACTAATCGTTGCAGCCCTAGCTGACACACAGAGACAGACAACGATTCACACTCACATTCAATCATACGGCCAATTTAGAGTCATCAGTTAACCCGATGTACATGTCTTTGGACTGTGGGAGGAAGCTGGAGAACCCAGAGAGAACCCACACTGACACAGGGAGAACATGCAAACACAGAAGGGCTTCGCCACCCTGGGTTCGAACCAGGAACCCTCTTGCTGTGAGGCAACAATGCTAACCATTGCCCCAACATGCCAATTTTGTTTCTGTTTGCTGAGACAGTGAGATTTCAAATTAATAAAAACTAACCAAAGAGACATCTGTTGCTCATGTGCAACTGTAGAACTCCACTTAAAAAACAGACAAGAGGAAAAAGGAAGAAACTTAAGAAAAATATCAAAGTGCTTTTTTCTGGAAAGAAGCCTCCCAACAACCAACACTACTTCTTTCATCATGTGGGCAATCCTTCCCTTACTTTAACCAAGTAGTTTTAGTTGCTTAACTCTAACCTGACCTGGCAGATCAGAAAAAGCTCCTGTCCATTATTTTTGAATTGGTCATTGCTTTGGAGCAAACTGACAAGCAAACTAATGAGTTGTTTTGGCAGCTGACTTGCTGAAAACATCCTCATATATCCGTTCACAATCATTTCCAAAGACGTTTAGATATGAATCTTGCAATTTGGATTGATGATAATCTTCTCCATCTTCTCTCTGTGTGACTGGCAGGAATGTTAACTTAATCTGTCCTCTTTCCTTGCTTCCCTCAGACATGTTGCTAACACGAAACACAGTCTGACAGAAACATATGCATGACAGAAACATATGTCACATGTCGGAGGCAGCAGCCCCTACATTGTAATGACACTGTATTGAAGCAAAGAATTCATCCCCTCCTGCTGATCACTAATAATGGCGCAGGCCTTGCTGTTGTTATATTAAAACCCTTCTATGTAACAGACCCTGAGGAAAAGTTAGAACCTGATGTTTTTCATCATAATAAATTAGAGGGGATGATCATGATAATACGTATATGTTTACAGAACTGTCCTTTGAAACAGAAAGTTTGAGTCTGGTTTCTTGTCAATGGTTTTTTGAAAGAGGTAACGAACAGAACCCTACATCTGTCCTTGTATGGTCTTGTAATTGCACATTTTTCGTCCACCCATTGTACTGATAGTCCAAGCTTTATCAAAGGACTGACAGTTATTGCTACAGAGAAGAAATATTGTCAGGATCTTGACCTACAGCATTATTTCTCTTTGAAGCACAGGTGTAGTGCAGTGCCAGCAACGGATGCTGGGAGAAGTTCAGTGATCAATAATTTCACTGATTCACTAAGTTTGATTTTTAAGAAGACTGACAGAAGCAAGCAGGGGAACAACCTGTTTTGTATTTTAATACCTTTTTCCTGTATCCATGAAAACCAGCATAGAAATATCTGGACCCTCCTGTTGCCCATTATTTTAGTTTACATGTTAGAATCGCCTCTGTGAAGTTGGTGTTTTTAAAAGACATTCTTTAAAACTACTTTGCTCAAATTCAAATATGTGTGTTTTGCCTCTTCATTTTGCTCTTTTTTGTCATACTTCAGCTGTTAAATATAAAAAAAACCTGCCGTGCTAAAGAAAAATTTAAATCCTTCAGTTGATCCTTTTTTGTGACAATTACTTTTTTCACACAAAATAAGCCTTTCGACTGTCTCCTTAAATGTTGTCTTTAAAAGACCACAGAAGCCTTTTGGGCGTCAGACATTCAGCTGTTGCAAGAAAGTAAACGTAGCAGCAGTGTGGTCTCTCAAAAACAGAAAAGGGGTCAACCAATTTTTCTCTCCTCACAGTGAAAAGCTGAAGGCTTTGTTCTTGCAAGTGTCCTCTCTCACCCTTTCAGAGGTTTACTAGTCTCGGGAGTGGGGAAGGACAGTCATTGTGTCTCCACGAAAGCCCTCTACAACAAAGCTCAACTCAAGTGCTTTCATTTCTGTAGACGTATGAAAGGACACACTTCCCCAGAGCACAGCTCGTCCTGTTGCAGTACAATAGCTTGGCTACATCTCTTTATTACACGGCTCTATTAAATGATATATTCTGATTGGTCAGTCGCTACATTCAGTGGTCTGATATTACTGTGTAATGACAGCTGCTAGTAGCAACGGTCATTACACAGTTGCTATGTAGCCCAGTGTTGCTAGAGACGCTGCCCTGCAACACTGCAGATGTCAAACAACTTCCGAGGGACAAAACAAACAGAAGTGGCTGATTTTAACATTTCTTATAACTTATTTGGAGAGTAGTTACAAGGGCGCGTCGGTATTTTCCCAGTATTCACCGGCTCATTATACATTATCACTTACATAAACGACTACAGAACTGTTTTTATTTAAGAATGTTTTGATGCCCCTATAAATGGTGCCTTAAGAAAGTTTCTGTTGTGACATGCCACTTGTTTAATGATGACTTCTTCAAAGGAAAATAAAACAACAAAAATGCTCTGTGACAGTTTCTCTTGCATTTAATGCTTTGAGAGCAAATGTCTGGCGGCAATTTCTGCAATGCTTGTGCAAATACACTCAAGACTGTCTGTCTGTGTTTAAACAGAGGAAGGAAATGACAGCTCAATCAATACTGTACTGATTCCCAATAGCTCAGAGAAGGTAGAGATTGGCAGGTCAGATACGTGTGTGTGTGTGTGTGTGTGTGTGTGTGTGTGTGTGTGTTTGTGGGTGAAGAGAGAACATGTATGTGACACGTGCCACCTGTTCATGTTATCTTTTAGTTAAACATTCCCAAGGTTATTCAGTGTGTGTGTGTGTGTGTGTGTGTGTGTGTGTGTGTGTGTGTGTGTGTGAGAGAGAGAGAGAGAGAGAGAGAGAGAGAGAGAGAGAGACCCATCAAAGTTCATTTACAACTGTTGCATTACCAAATAATTTTGGGGTAATCAAAGGAAAAAATCAAAGCCCAGTGCTGTGATGTTGATATAGTACAATGAAATGTAAGGGCGTAGAGTCTGGACTGAAGGTGGAGGAGTATGAAGACCTTAGTGTTCCACAGGGGTAACACATATGGCATTTTATATTAATATAATGGCAAGTCGCACAAATGTTGAAACTGAGCGTATCAGTAAAATATTCACTGACAACATATTTTATGAATTTTCTGCCAAAACATCCGATCTGGCTTGGCAAAAGATCAAAGTCTTGGCTACAGGATTTCACAAGTTTTGGCGTAACAGTTACAAGGTAAATAGTAAGAATATGGCTTTCATACTACAAAATAATGTACTGGGAATGTATGCTTGCATGAATTTGACTGGCCCAGACATCACCTTGCCGGACAACATCATAATCAAGTTCATGTTTTTTGTGTTAGATCTCTGCGTTGACACCCATGTCACATAGCCAAACCAGCTTCATTAAGATGAATAAGAGGACTGCATTTTTTTCCACACAGAGATTAAATTGGTCTAAATGCTTCTCTAGTTTCACCTCAGGAAATGATCTAAGATTATTGAAAGTTTAATCTGTCTGATATCAGCCTCAAGGAGCTGTTGCCATGGCCGTAGTCTTATCATTGACTGCGTTTCCTGCTTTTGCCCCTACTCAGAGACAATATTCCTACTGAGCTGTTTACATGGCTAATGAAAATGAACACTCCACTAATATTCCTGTTTACACGGGATTTTGTATGTCTAGATTTATGTGTCCTAATGTGTCATTTACCAAGTCAAAATATGGAAAAGTGGCTGCTTGTGCCACTGACCTTTATTCAGAGCAGACATGGCAACAAAGAGCTGATCGTAAACAGGCAAGAAACCACGTGTCACCAAATGAAATAAAACCCAAGTTGAGATGCGTATTCTTGATGTCCTAATCGGAAAATGCTTTGTTCGGGAAAAGGTCTGATTTGGAATATCCAAACAGGATATGCTGTTTACATAACCCCTATAAAATTCAGAATATTTTCATATTCAGAATTTTAGAGGCATATTAGCCTCTTAACGTAATCACTTAACCATGACCGCCATCTTTCCTTAGCTAGCTTTAAGTCTACCTCAGCTGTGATGCAAGGATACTGTAGGGGAGTAACCTTTTGAAAGATGGCGGCCAGTGTTTAGAGATGTTTCCACCAAGATGTGATTTATTATTGCAATTTCCTATCAATACAGTTCCAGAGAGATGAGAGAGATGAGGATCTGTGTTTGTGATGGCGTGTACATGTATGAGGAGGAGAGAGACGGTAAGAGAGAAACGAGTACTTCTCCTTTAGGGAATATGGTCATACACTCAAGCACATATCCCATCTACAGCTACACACTGCCATCTACAGTATTAATTCTCCACTTAACTACACCTGGACACATTTATCATTGAAACACTTGTAGTAACGGGGTTACTGCAGTTAATGGAGATAAACTTTACACACACCAGTTCCACACATACATTTTGTTTTGATCAGTGAGTCTGTGGCTGTTGTGGCTTGCTTTCAACTGCAAAGTCTGTGTTTCCAGTCAAAATATTGGAACAAATGAAGATGAAGCAGGTACACACACACACACACACACACACACACACACACACACACACACACACAGCAGGAGGATCTACATGGACCAACACTACCCTCTAGTGGCTACAATATATTCTCACAAACACTGAAATTAACATCTTGTCAAATTGACCACTTGGAGGCCTTCAGCCATTATCTTGAATTTGCTTTAAATGGCAGGACGTGAACACAACATTTTATTCCTTTATGCTGACATGTGATACAGCAAAGTGTCTGTCTGATTCCCTGGGACCATATTCACAAAGCTTCCTGGTGCAAAGAGTTGCTCCTAATGACAAAATTCTAAGAAAATTCTCAGAATTTACCCTTGAAGTTAAGACAAGGTCCTTGTAAAAAATTATGTACGGAGCATCTCAGACTGCTCTGAGAACTTTTCTGAATCACTCCTAAGCTGGGACCCACCCTGGGATACTGTGGTCACTCATAACTTCAACACTGTTTAAAGTGGAGTCAGGTAATACTGTTTACAATACACTAAGGAAAGAGAGACAGTCGGAAAAAGAAAACCATTATCTAGTGATTAAGCAAACATTTTAACACAGTGTAAATGAGTTTGACGTACATGAAAAAAGATATTTTCCTGGCAGTGTTTTCTGAAGAAAAAAAAGACATCTTTTACCATCCTCCACTCAGTACTGCTACTACCATCATACACTGTCCATATTATACAAAGAATAAATCTCAGTACAGACCTAAAAGGGCCAGTGCCCATTGAAAATTTGATTAAGTAGATTCTATATGGGTCAATTTTTACAAATTAGAAAAGAGGTTCACTGATTAAATTAATACAAATCTTACAGGTCCTGACATAGTGTCATAAACCCAATGTATTTTTAATACCCAGAACATTAAAGATTATGTAGAAGCCAAGAAAGGAACGTAGTAACACAAGAAGTAACAGTTTTTACAGTTTTCTGAAAGAATATTGTATGTGTATTCAGAATTACTGCAATACATAAGTTGCAGTAACTGGGGATTTTTTCTTGGCCACTTGAGGGTAGCAGAAACAAGCTGTGAACATTTACCTTTTAAAGGTATAAGGTGCAGGTATTGTGTGTTACTGTGCCAGCGAAAAAGCCTACCACAGATTCACTTTGCTTGTGGTTTGTCAGTGCTGTGTCTCTTGGGTGCCTGCTGCCGAAGTTCTGGCACCTGGGGCCATATTCACCAAGCGTCCTAGGGGTGAAGATTTTCTCCTTGAGAGTAGGGGTGGGCCATATCATATCGTTCACGATAATACCGGTATAATTTTTTAAATCATACGAAAGATTCATTTCGTGATATTTCAATTGCTGACATATGACATTGTACTGTTACCCACAGCAACAAAAAGCCTGACTGAAAGTGAAATTACTACGGACTCTGCGGTGGTTCTAAAAAGAAGAGAAGCTCCAGCAGTGTGGAATAAACTGTGGCAGCCTGAATGTTTTATGAACAGCTACCGAGTTACCGTGAGTTACCCTTCCTGTAGAGGGGAACTCATTCAGCAGCTCCTTTGGCAGCAGCACAGCGTCTCTCCCTCTCCTTTCTCGCCCGTGAACACGGGAGTTGATGTCGTCAAGTTATTCTGTCATAAACCTATGTTGATATAAACCTACACGCCAATCGCAGTTGGACAAAGAACTACATATATGTGAATGTGCAGTAGCTGTGGTATCATAACAGCCTGTCACAGGTTACAGCGTGATGATCAGAGGAGAAATGGCAGAGCATAAAGGTCCAGGTGGAAAAAAAGAACAACTCAATCATTTAGGATTTTACTAAAAGTAGGAAATCACCTGTTGATTTACATATACAGATTCCAGGGGACATTTTTTTTGTATTTGGGAGCTGTTTAAATGTGTAAATTATGTTAGATTTAATTTATTTGTTCATATCACCCAGCCCTACTCGAGACAAAATTCTAAGAATTTCCCCTTCAAGTTCAGACTAGATCCTGCTCTTAATAAAAGTTACTCACAAAGCATCTTAGCCCTTAAGAGAGCTCCAAAGATGAAAAACTGTAGGGAGTAGTGGCCAGTAGGTTTATAAACACACACTCTTTAATTAAAATGACCATTAATAATCATTTTTATTAGCAAATATTAATTAATGCAGCTGTTGTGATATTTTAAACCATGATTCATTTTGATTTTTGTTTTGAGACACACCTATCTTATTGTAAAGCAGCCACTTAGTGTT
The DNA here is from genome assembly GCA_026686955.1 of Epinephelus cyanopodus. Lineage (NCBI taxonomy): Eukaryota > Metazoa > Chordata > Actinopteri > Perciformes > Serranidae > Epinephelus > Epinephelus cyanopodus. The sequence goes on from CM048922.1 coordinate 40,345,823, forward strand.
TGCTGCACTGCATCATCACCCGCCGGTAAGTTTATTGATGGCTCAGCATCGTGGACACAACAGACTGCTGCTGAGATTGAATCTGTGACCTTTGCTGACAACAAGTTTTAACCACTAATCAATCCTGCTGCTCTTCATCTGATAGCTGATGTAGTCACCCATGTAAAGAATCTCTCTAGTGACCCTGACACTGGCCCACCGACCCTATGACACTGCAGTAGCTGACTTTTACTATTTTCACCCAGATGGAGACTGCACGCACTTGTGGAAAACACTGCCTCTTCCCTGTTGCTAGCGAAAGTGAATAATCTCTGCTTGTGTTTAATTGATGACTTGTCTGAGCAGTTAAATAGTTGTAAAAAAAAAATAGCTCTTGTCAGTAATATAACATTTCATAATAAATAGATAAAATGGACTGATTGACCAAATGATCAACCAGTTGATTTATTGATGATTCCTTTCCAAAATCTACACATTGAAACATCAAGCTTTTTTAAAGAGATGAGACAGATTGCTGAACAGGATCTGTTTATTAGATCAACTGAAATTAAATCAGAAGTGTCAATATATCTCCAGCTGTGATGTCATCGACGCTCGACACGCTGCTAGAGATGACATCATGAGTGGTGATGTGACATCACCATGGCAGATGAAGATGACATGGAGGTGATCTTCACAGGCGCTTGCCACAAACGTAAGGTCTCTTCAGATGGCAAGGGACATCGTTGGGAGCATCTAGAGTTAAAAAAATAAGAAACAATTAGGGCTGCAGGGAGTGACTGTTTTAATCATGGATTAATCTCACCATTGTTTTCAGATATAAAAAAGGTAATCAATGCGTACTGCGGTAGTTCAGCTCCAAGCAGTGTTCTTTTTTGCCAGCGTTGTCGGGCTGCCCTTTAGGCCAAAAACCCTTGCCTTTAAAAGGGGAACCATCAGCCCACATCCACTCGCCCTCCTGAAACAAAGTTATAAGGGTCAATTCAGTTCAGTCACAAGAATGATATTTTTCTATCATGTACCTTTCTATCACTTACCTTTACTACGTCCTGAGCTCCAACCCAAGTTTGGTCATCTCTGTTAGTCGATGTTTTGATTAGCTTTCTGACAAACTCTTGAACGTCTGGTTTCTGGACCGTTGCCAGATTCCCACCGTCGGCAACGCAGGCAATCTAATAAGAACGTTTGTAATCATTAAAGGCTAAAATGAGTTAAATGAAGCCATAGAAATAAGTTAAGCTACTTCTACTGAATTATTCTCGAAAGAAGTAGCTCTTTCAAAGCATATGGGATGAATACAGTTTGGTAGCTGTAACTCATATTGTTTCTTAAAGTACCTCGGCACCAGCCCAGTCCTTTGAAGCATGGTTGTAAATGTAACAGTGATCCTTAAACTGAGTCCAACCAGGAGGGCAGGTCTTGCAAGGCTCACAGCAGTCTGAAACACGGTTGAGGATGGTTAGAAGAATAATAACACAAAGACTGAATCATCTGGCTCGCATGGCACAAGTGGGACAGGAGAAAAGTCACAGTCATGTTCCTCATTGAGAGTTACTGATCCTTGTAATCATATCTCTGGTAGAGCGACTACACAATGAAAATTGGGGGATAAGCTGCCTGTGCTCTGTGAAAAGTACCATTCTAAACTTCCTCTAAAGCTAATATGGGGCTTAAGCAGTCTGAGTTAGACAAATCAAGTGGACATCCTCCAAAGTTACAAAGCATAGAATTCCCCCTCATGTTGTCCTGTTGAGCTGCAGTGGACAGTAACACAAAGAGGGAATTTTGTAAGCAAAAGACTTTAACTTACAAAGACACTAACCTCATTTATCTTACTCAGACTGATGATATCAGCTTTGGGAAAACTTCTGAATAAATCTTTACATAGAAGGATTTTGTTCAATAGTACTGGTACTTAAAGTGCTGTAAGGATTGATATTCTAATGTCCAGTATGAACAGGAGACATGATTACAGAAGGTAAAACCTGGCTCAATGTTCATTTGGGCACCTGACTGTTGTTTTATGACAGAAAATATGAACCTATCCTTTAAGTGAATAAGTTCCTGAAGACAATGGAAGTGTATGGATATTATAAATCACCATCGTCATCAAAGCTGTCTTTGTCTGCTCAGAAAAGCAGCCCTCTTTTAAGGATCACTCTGAAAATTATACATAACTTAAATAGCAGTCACAAAGTGCCAGCTGCTGTGTTATGACCATCCACCTCCCAACTCTGAGAAGTACCAACCTCCACACTGCGCCTGTGAACATAAAGAAAATATTATGAGCACTGAACTCCACTTCAACCTCACTTTTGTTCTTACTTTAGACTTAGACTTAATCGCTATCTTTGATTGCAGTGGTAGTTATTGTGATGACAAATTTTGACAGATTTTGTTGAGAACTGTTGAGCACAATGCTAGTGTTTAAAGTTTAGCTGGATAACACCAAAGATATTTCTAAAATAAATGTCTATATGTGCAGATTACTTACACTTGCTCCAGTCCACAGTCCAATGGTCAGACACAGGACCACAATGAAATGAAGGCTTGATGCCATCTGTGTAAATGAAGTAATGCACCACAGATAAAAAGGAATGGTCTAAATGTGAACTTAAATTACAAAATTAAAATCTGAGCTTTTCTTTTTTGGTGATGTAGGAGGAAAAAATGAACATCAAGTCTACACAATCTACAGAAACAGGCATTTTAAAGACCTTTTCTTAAACTGAATGCTAAATGTAACAATGAACAGATGAAAACTTTTCTCTAGATATGAATGATAACAGTTGATGCTATGATGTAAGGCAGGTATAAGCCCCTTACTTGATGTGATGATCAGGAGAGGTTGCACTTGCAGCGGTAGCAGGTAGCAGGGTGTCTTTGAGAGGGAAACTCACAGTTTATATACCATCTCTGGGTGTTTTGACTTCAAAGGCTGAAACGCCTCTTTCGTTGATCTCAAGCCAATGTTTAATCATCATTATTAATCAATTTTTTAATGAGGTATCTATTGGCTTGCACTTGACAAACCCGAATGCCAAACTCTTCAAACAACCTGCCTTTTAGCTATCGGCTACAGCGTGTGTTACAGGAAATCAAATAAGAGTGAGTTTAGGTAGGGTCCTGCACTCATCGCAAGTTTGACTCAACTACTCTAGTCCGCATCTCAAAGTGTCCTTGGGCATGATACCCAACCCCTCAATTGCCCCCAACAGCGGTGCCTATATTGCTTTGTGAATACATAAATACATAAATGCTTAACTGAATAGTGGATGGCACGTTGTCTGGGAGCCACCAGTCTATAAATGTGTGTGCAAATAGGTGAATGCATGTAGTGTAAAGGCACTTTGAGTGGTCACAAGACCAGAGAAGCAAGCACAAGTCCATTCACTGTTTACCAGTTACAATTAAGCAACAGCCATACAATGTATTTACATTTGTTCACCGACATTGGCTTGTGTTTTTTTGGCCAAGCATTTGTGGGATAATTGCTTCACACCTGAAAACCTCTGATGCCAACCCTGTATGTTTTGATCTTCACCTTTTTTATTGTCTTTAGTGAAACATCTTAGTTTGGATTGCCATTAAATTTAGTCTGTAACCCTAGTCACCCCTGTCCAGGGTGTACACCGCCTCATGCCCAATTTAAGCTGGGATAGGCCCCAGCCCCCCTGCGACCTCCAACAGGATAAGAGCTTTCAGAAAATGAGTGAACAGATGAATGAATAATGGTGAAATGTTTATGAAATTAATAGATATATCAATTAAATCAAAAACATAGTGTTAAAGGTCACACATATTGTGCTGGCCCTTTTCACTGGCTACTACCACAAGTATATTTCAGACCTGTGGAAAACTATTTTCATTTTAATTAACACACACACACACACACACACACACACACACACACACATGCGCAGGTACCCTGTTACCCTCTACCGCTGCAGGTAGATATTCAGGACTGGAAAACATGTGAAATAGCCCTAGGGTGGATTCTGTGAATACAGCCAGGAGAGTAAACTGGCAGATACTTCTCTGAAATTAATCTCTCAGGGGTGTTTGCTTAAGATGGTTCTCTTTAACTTCAAACATCCTGGTTGAAAATGAACCCTTTATGGCCTACCATAGAACAAGTCCACCAGGGCACATCTTTACATTTTTACATACTGTAGTGCCATTTTTGAGAGTATTTTAATATGCTATACATCGATATAACCTTTATATCCCAAATTTTAATAATATGTGTGGACATACGTCCATACTAATTTAAAAAATTGCTAAAAAAAAAAAAAAATACTGGTGGTGCAATAAACCACCAAAAAAAAAAGAAAATCGTTTTTGTTTTTACACATATTTTTCTAAATACAGAAGAATCATGGCTGTATCCCTCAAAATTGTAAATGTAATAAAGTTGCACAAAATCCTTTCAATTTTGAGTGTCTCATAACTTATTTTTTGAGATGTATTTCATTTTTATAAAGCAGTACTGTTTGTTCTGTCAAAAAACCTGAAACGTGTGAACCAGTTAACTTTGAACAAACAGCTCTGAGGGTTTGGTTATGATGAAATTGTTTAACTTTAGCAAAATTCTGAATGACTCATCCCTTGATCCGTCACACCATGTTGCTATAAATCTTTTAACAGAGAGGACAAAGCCCCCGGGTTTCCAGCAGTGGTGAATTACAGGGGCTCTATAAAAAATTTCAAGCGTAAGAGTTGTCCGGACACAGTTCTCAACATAGAGGCAACAGTGCTGACAGAGGGGGAACTGGACCTGGGAACGCCATCCCAGTATCAGCAGTAACTGCCATATGAGTGCAGTGCAAAGCATCAGTGATGAACTATAGCACAGAACTATACAATCAGCACAGTTTCAAGGTGGGCACCCAAGGTTAAGGTCACCGATTCAGTATCTGACCAAATGTCTCCCCTTCTGATCCTGAGATATGACACTGAGTCACGGCCAGGAAAATGTTTCTGCTGAACATTATGATGTCACAGTTCAGTTGACCTATGACACTTTGGATATAAGATGTCATGACTTCATCATGACACCCTATTAGACGTTAGAAGTATTAGAAGTTTTGTCATAATTACATATTGATTCTTGAGTTGTGGCCAACAACATGTTTTTTGAGGTCACAGTGACTTTGGCCTTTGAGCACCAAAAAAATCAGTTTATTTTTGAGTCCAAGTGGACATTTAGGCCAAATTTGAGTAAATCTTTCTCAAGGCCGTCGGGAGATATTTTGTTCATGAGAGTGAGACAGATGCAGGGTCACAGTTACCTTTGACCACCAAAGTCTAATCAGTTCACTGTTAAGTCCAAGTGGATGTTTGTGTCAAATTTGAAGAAATTCCCTCAAGGTGTTCTTGAGATACGCGCCATGAGAACAGGACGTACTGACAGACGGACGGACAACCCGAAAACAAAATGCCTCTCACCACAGTTATGGCCAGGACGAAGGCAAAAAAACTTAAATGTGCACTGAAGCAACCCAGCAATCTGCGTTGATATCAACTAGACTTTTATGACAAGCCCAGCTATAAAGTCTGCTTCTACAAAACCGGTCTGTTTAGTTTTCTGCAAATAAACGTATGATAATTCCTTCAAAGAAAAGGTGCAGTAGCAGTGGATAAAAAAGTTAACAGACTTCACACTACACTTCAGTGATACACTGACATGCAGAATATAGGTAATATATACGTGTGTCATTTCATCAAGTGCCCAAACATGAAACAGCCAGCATTCACTATGTTTATCAGAGATTTAAGAAAACGAATGAGGGCTGGTGCAGGGCACACACAGGGAATGTTTAGTTCTCCTAAAAACTAAACACAGAAGTAATTTCTATTTGTTTCCTCCTGTGGAAGGAGGGAAATCACCTTGAACAGTGTAGCGGGGATCAAATGTTCAACAATGTGTCGTGAGGATCAAATGTTCAACAATCCAGGGCTAAAGAAACCTGACAAGTATAAAAACGGATTTTCCCTTCCTTGTTTGTCTGTTCATCCTCTCATCTTGTGCCAGGCATAACCACAGCACAGGTAACGTTTTCCTGACCTACCACATGCCTTTCAAAATGAATTTTTAGCTTGATATATTTTACTTTGAATCCTCCTAACTCATCCATGCTAACCTACAGTCACTGGTGTTCTGCATCTACACGGTAAAATGATTTTGTCAAGTATCTTTCCACAGATGGCGTCAGGTTTCTACTTGGTTTTCTTCCTCTGTTTGTCCAGCAAACTACTGATTGTAGGAACGGCAAGTAAAATTCAGTGCAATATTTCTTCAATATTCTCTTTTAGGTTTGACTGGCAGCTTGATTAAGTTGTTCTGTAGGCTTCTTTCTCTGAAGAGCATGACATCTTGTTTATGCTTGACATGCAGTGAACAGCATTATTCCATATTCCTTAACCGAAAGATGAAAATTAAATTAACAGCAAAGAACTGTTTAAAGTTATGGGAAACTCAAAACTCTGACAGGTTTCAATTGTGTATGTAGATGCATGTTTAAGTTGTCTTAACCTGACAGGATAGTGAGCTGCTATGACATTGTAGCTCCCCCTTAAGAAATTAGGGAAATTCATATTTTCGTTGTTTCATCAGTGAGAAAGAATGTTATCGGGTTTTTATTTCATCCTACAAATAATGTTATTTATTTCACAATCACTATACTATTTCTTGTATTTGACTGCATTGATAAAACATTGTGACTACTGGAGTAGCTATTTTGACTGTGCTTTCCATGTTCACAGAGAGCAGACTCTAATGAACCTGACTTGCCAGGTTGGTAAGCTGCGCCTTATTTATACTTGGATTAACTTTTCATCATTTACAACTGAACTCAATGGAAATTGTTTATATAAAGATTAACTTCATCTGGTTTGCCCACAATGTTAAACTCCTTGATTACATGAATATTATCTTGGATTATGTTAGTATTATTATTATAGTAGCAGAGAAAGGATTATTTTTAAAATATATTTATTAACTAAACTGACCAAACAGCAAATTGATTTTCTCTTATTTAGAGCAACTTTAATATTAACATTAATTTGACAAAAAAAATTTGAAAATGTTTGCTCTGTGTTGCTCTACCAGACTAGCGATGTAGTAGATTGTCTATATAACAATGACATAGACTGATAGTAGATTTGTGAAAAACAGCAAACAAATTGATGTAAACTATAAAAATGAAAATTTTCGTCAGGGAGCCAAATAATTGTAGCTGGACCACAATGTTTCTGCCTGGGTCAAGACCTTTGAATCCACCCCTTCCTTTGAGTTTGAGTTGACTTACTTATCTGGCAATCATGATTAGAAACAGCAGATGGTCAGATTGTTTTCTGGTCAACAAAAAACAATCCAATGAGCACAACAGGGGGGCTGATTCCACTGCCAAGCTGTTGATGTGTTGACAAGCAGTGCACTAGAACCAATGAGGAGTAATTACAACAATGGCGAGCTCTACAGACAAGACAGACACTGCTACCAAGGCTGTTCTAATTTAACATGTCTTTTCAATACTGCTAGACTTTACTTTTTACATCGCTACGCTCTACTCTTTAAAACCCTGGCAAAACAAATATGTTGGCAATATGTCGAAATCAAGCTGATGAATGGTTGGGAAAATCAACGATGACATGATGTCAGACTGAAGATGGAAACAGAGTCTTAACTAGCTGACAATTCTGTCTGATATCAGCAAATAACACCTTGATTCACATGCAGCTGGCGACCTTTTCTGCATCTCTCTCTCATGTCCTGTCATCTCTCCACTAGTACTTTCTCATACTTGCACAAAAATGGCTTGTGATCCACAAGCAACAATCAACACAGACTGCATTTGCAGTTCAGTGGTCAAAATTGTGCAAGTTGCAGACACTTTTTGTCTGATACACCTTTAACAGGTGTGTGTGTTAATGTCAGTATGTGAGACTGACCTCTCCTCTACCTAAACTTTCATTTATTTGCTCTATCTTTTGAGTTATCTTCTATCTGATATAATTTGCGTTGCAGTTCCTGGCTGTCCTCCTGATTGGACTCGGTTGGACTCTCGTTGCTTCATCTTCCAAAACACTGAGAGGAGCGCGGGAGATGCAGAGGTATTGGAACAATATCACAAAGTGCTGCTGATGTGGCTTTGACACAGTTTGCTGTTAACAGAATCAGCTGTTCCACCTGCTGGTCTGTTGGTGCAAGGTTTTATTTATAGGATTGACTGGCATATTTTTTTTGTATAGACATTCATGGTCCCCACAGGATAAATGCAATGAAGTTTGGTGGTCTCTTGATTTTTCATTTAGCAAAATCATCATCTCAAAATGCCCATTTCTCTAACACCTAGTAGCTCACAAATATGAGATTACATTAACATTTAAAAATTGTACTCCCATTAGAATTAGCTGTGTTTTTTATATTCATGACACTTAGTTAATAGATGCTTAGGGGTCAGCATGGATAGGGGGGCAGTGATCCAAAAAAAGGTTAAGCACCACTGCTCTTTGGGTTTGTACATGATGTCCATGTATAAGCCTCTCTAATCCTTTAACTCATTCTCCTCTGTGAACATGCAATTACTTCTTCCTTTTCATTTTAGTTTTCTCACCTCTTCTCCCCCAACAGAGAGTCTGCAGCTCTCTTGGTGGGAACCTGGCCTCGATCCACCGTGTTCAGGAACTCATGTTACTTAAGGAACTGATTCACAAAAGGTCTGGCTCATACTCAAGAGCCTGGATAGGATGCCATGACGGAGTAAAGGTGAGGCATTTAAAAACACAAAGGATCTGACACAGCTGTGCCTTGTTTTTGTAGAAGTAGCCTGTAAGTTCTAATCTTCAAAACTAAGCTTTTTTTCCAGGAAGGAATGTGGATGTGGACTGATGGCTCAAAGTTTGACTACCATGCCTGGGGTCCTGGGGAGCCCAACAACAATGGCAGAACAGAACACTGTGTAGAGATGAACTGGAGAGGTACAAATATCCAAATATTACCTGAGTTTATTATGGTCATTTTTATTTTTTTTTTAAATGAATGGATTCCTGAAAGCTACTTCTGAAAAATACTAGTGATGTAAAATACTGGATCAGGCGTTGTATACACCTGAACTTCTGATCGTCGTATTTAGTCAATAGTTGTATTCATTATGTCTATTAAGAGAGACATTTACTGTTAGTAAAATATGTACAATCATTTGTGGAAGTTTCATTTATTTATTCTTACAGAGCGATACTGGAACGACATCCCGTGCAACACTGGCAGACCTTTTGTTTGTGCAAAAGACTTGTGATGCCTCCCACCACTGACTGACATATCTGCTGTGACGATGTCTCTTCCACCACATTGATGGCACTTCAGTGACATGCAAAAAATGTCTTTCTTGGAGTGAAATGCAATCATTTGTTTACATTACGTTCATTTTTGGAATTGGAAGAATTTAGAAAATGTTAGTAAATTTCTCAAGACTCAAAGTAAAATACTAAATGTCATGTAAAATTAAGTACATGTATGTAAAGAATCAAACCGTGTCTGTGTGTTTTAAAAACAAACCTATGCCTCTGCCTGTGAATTACACACACATTAAACTAGGGAGTACTCAACTTGCTTTGCCCAAGGGCCTCTTTTGCAAAATGGGTGGAGGCCAGGGAAAACAAATACTGATGATATTTATCAGTCTATAAAAAATGAATTGCCTGTTTTCAACCTTTCAGCATTTGCTGTCCTCCCTTATCTTTTGTCAAGAGGCAAATCCAGTCGCTCCAGGTCACATGTAAACAAGGGGTGTTTCTGGGAATGGGGGCGACATTTGGGGTTGGTCCAGACCTCTGTGCTTCTAGGGCTGAACGATTTCATATCTCGATATTTATGCCAGATATCTCGATATCGATACGACACGATATGACTATGGCGTCAGTGAAAACTACAGAAGACAGAGTAGTTGTGCGCACATCCAATCCTGTTTTAGGTCAGGTGCTGGATACTAGGGGTCCATGCAGAAAGAAGAGGAAAATCCGCACACTGAATTAGAGCTCCCAGTTTTTTTGTCTTTTATTGACTAAAATTTTAGTCAATAAAAGACAAAAAAAACTGGGAGCTCTAATTCAGTGAAAACTAAGCATTCTTTAGAAAAAAAAAAATACAAAAAAATGAGTCTGGACCATTTTCTGGAAGCCCTCTAGTGACTGAATACACAGGAATCATGTGTAGCAATATGGTACGTTATAGCGTTTGTAATGTCTTTGTGGCTGCTGGACATCGATTGGTATGGCATAATGCTACTGAATGCATCGGCAATCCGACCTTGCTTGGGCTTGACACAGGAGGCCCCAGATGCCGTATCTTTTATTGCAAGGCACTGTTCATACAGTACTCGGTAGTGTTGTCACGGTACCAAAATTGGGACCCACGGTGCGATACCAGTGAAAGTATCTCGGTTCTGAGTAGTATCAGGATACCACAGCAAAAATGAGGCAGATGTGCCTTTTGTCACTTTTCTATAATACATCAATGATATTTCAATGGAATAAATTACTTATTGACTTATTCATACTTCAAAAACAGCATCAATGAGTGATTGACATAGGGGGGATTGAAATAAAATAAATAAATAAAATAAAAATCAACCAGCCACCCTCCTCCCCTGACAAGTGAAGAACAGTCCCTTCATAAGTAAAGAACAGTCCCTAAAGTGCGGTGAGGTTTGTGGAAATGTGAACGGCTCGTTTCTCCTCTGACACGTCACATACTTGTGTGCCACCACGGCTTGGCTGTTCACGAACTCCTGGGCAGTCATGACACCAACTTATTCACTTGGAGCCAGGCTTCTCCGTCGGCGGTAGCCTCGCGTCACCAGGCTCTTCACGTACGGCGAAACGCAGGTAAACCGCATTATCTTGCGGCGGCCATAGTGCTCCACCGTATTCCCGTCTGTGACCCCCGTTCAACCCACAACCGGTAAGATTCGCCTTTCATTTCTGCTGCTGGTTGAAATCTGTGCTCACACAGCGTGCTGAATGATTTATTTTGCTCGAACAAAACTACTTTAGTCGCAAATGTGTTGTGTGTACTAGCAAGCTGCTAGCAGCAGCACGTCTCCCTCGCTCAAGGGGATGTTTGTGATTGGCTGGTTTTGCTGTCGATTCAAGGCAAGCAGGAAATGAGGTTTGTGATTGGCTGGCCTTAGCTGTACATTTCGGGCAAGCGTGAAAAAGATGTTGGTGATATGGCTGAGCTGTATATGCAGGTCAAGCTGGGGAAACTCATGGGGAAATTATATCGTCAATATCGTTGCCTTTTGGGATATTAATATCTTGCATGTTCATATCTTGGTATAGATACAATAACGATATATCGTTCAGCCCTAGTCTCCGCCAACGCGGATACCGCACACCGCTGCCAGGTAGCCTATAGTTCTCTCCAACATGCGTTCGCTGGCCAATAAATGGATGAACTTCAGCTACTTGTGGTGAAAAACGGAGACTTTCTACATCTGCAGTTTTGTGTTTCACAGAGACGTGGCTGTGTGGATCGATACCGGACTCCCGTTGTGGGTTGAACGGGGGTCACAGACACGGACAAGAATACGTATTCCTGTCAAATATGGCGGTGCATGATAACAGCTTACCAGCAACGGAGAAGTCTGGCTCCAGGTGAATAACTTGTTGTCATGACTGTCCAAAAGTACACAAGAGTACCTGGACAGCCGAGCTGTGGCAGCACACAGTATGTGGCGCATCAGAGGAGAAACGAGCCGTTCACATTACTCCTTGCGGCAGGTAATGGTCCACAAACCTCACTGCACTATAGGGACTGTTCTTTACTTATGAAGGGACTTGTCAGGGGAGAAGGGTGGCTGGTTGATTTTTATTTTATTTATTTTGATCCCCCCTATGTTAATCACTTATTGATGCTGTTTTTGAAGTATAAATAAGTCAATAAGTAATTTATTCCTTTGAAATATCATTGATGTATTGTAGAAAAAATTCATCTTTTTATAAATGACAAAGGCACAGCATAGAAAGCAGTAATGTGCTGTGGGCAGTTACCCTTTCAAATTGAAAGGAATAAAAAGGAAAACTAATGTGCACTGGACACTCAATGTGCACAAAACTTTTACAGTATCATGAATATATCCTTTACTGCAGTGGTCTTTGTGGTACCACAATAGAGTAAATGTCCATCAGCGCAGGGGTACCAGTAGAAATCCTATGAACATATAACAACAGACTGAGTTAAAGAGGGGTTAATTTCCTTTTCAACATGTGTATGTTCTGCCAAAACTGTGTTGTGGTTATATGTGAATAAAAAAATATGTTTAACAAAGTGTCGCAAAAACTATCGATTTATCAATACATATCGATCCTGGACAGGGTCCAACATTAACGGTTGCTCGAATTCCCGGGGCAAGTACAAATAGCCGGCGGGCCAGCAGACCCTGTGCAGACATGCCCGATCGGGCAAGCAGCACCGACTCGGATTTTTTTTTTTTTATTATGAGAGAACAAGGGCCAAACAGTCAGTGCCGTGGAGTCCCCGGTGTGTGGCCATAATGCCCCTCCTACCCATACGGCCAGTGTAGCATGCCCTGTTTTTTTATGACAAACAGCATAGCAAGGCTACGGCTAAGTTAACGTACTGACACTCCGAGACACACACACACACACACACACACACACACACATACTTTAAGACATTGCTGTCAAGGTTTTGTGATGACTGGCCCAAAGGTTTGTGGAGTTGTGTGCTAAGCCCCCACTAAAGTTCATTGGTCAATATCTTCTAAACACAATGAGATATCAACAACCTCTGGATAATTTTGATAAGCTTAGTCCAATGATGAGCCACAGAAACTTTGGTACAAATGCAACCTACAGTTTAGGAGAAGATGTCAGAAATGTGTTTGTGAAAAAAAATTCAACCCTGCTTATAGTGCCCCAATCTGGCTGTTTGGCATTATATTTCTTGAGCAGCATTTACATACACTTTCCAATCATTGGTGAATGTTTCATGTCCCTATGATGTACCATCTCACAGGAATTTGCAAAAACATTTCTGAACAATAATGATAATAAAAAACAACACAAAAACAACAGGGTTTCAGTCCTCTGGCTTGAACCCCTAAAAATCCATGAACATGACATTTAATGTCCTCAGACCGATGGACAGGCGTTAATGGATGAGATGGATGAGAAGAAGATGAGAGGCATCGCACATACAGTGCAACGCTTTCATATATGCTACACCAATTTAGTGCCAGAGTGGCAAAGACAATGTCACTATTGAAAACTATTCACATGAAATGTGAACTACCATTTGAAAGACAAAAAAAAAGTTTTATGGCCTGATGAAATTACATTTGGCCGCTTTACTAAACTCGCAGACAAAGAAGAATGAGGAACTGGACTTGACAAACATTATACACAAAGAATCAAGGATGTAATGTATTTTTTTGTTTGTTTCCTTATTGTTGCATGTGAGAATGCCCCATGTTCTCTGACACCCACATGACATGTTTTACATTCTAGAGACAAAGTTAGAGACATGCTATAAATGGCCTGACTGGTCCTCCACCACAAAATCTGCTGTCTCTTCAACTGCTCTGCCTGTCACTACGGTAAAAGGTAATATTTTAAAAGGTTTCCTATGTCACTTCAGAATATTTTTTGGAATGTTTCAAAGGTTTCTCTACATATCTTTCACATGCATACTTAATTATCTGGCCACACTGTGTGTCTGAAATCATCTAAGCACTGTCTTTCCACAGATGGCATCAGGATTTCAGCTGGTTTTCCTCCTCTCTGTGACCAGTGGACTATTCATTGCAGGAACTGTAAGTAACACTCCACAAAACTTGTCTTTGCTTTCTTTCTTTGTGTTTGTGACTAGATGCTAAAATGCATCTGAGCAAAGATGATTCAGTCATTCCTGATTAAAAAAAATGTAGAGAGCAGGATGAGTTTCACAAGTTGATACTGAAGCTACAGAGTCATTTCAAGGTATTTCTGATGCCAGACGCCTAGTTTATTACAAAACTAAAAATTCTGGAGGCTCACGTGAAAAATAACTCGACCACTTACAAACCAACTGATCCTACACAGCAGTTACTGGTATGATGTACACACGCATAGACACTCGATCACAATTCTACTGAAGATAAAGTTCATTTATAAACAGAGTTGACTTTTGTTGTCAGGTCCAAAAAGATCCCCCCACAGAAAACTGATTTATCACAAATGACAAACAACATCACAGAGATTAGAGTTTTAGCTTGTATGTTTTCATTGGCCCAGCAGCCAAAGAATTAAAATAACTCTTTATTCCATCATTTTGGTGATTTATTGTAGCCTAAATAATATGGACAACAATAATATGTAAAGTTCCCTTTCAATTTGATTGTCGTCCTTTAGTTAATAACAATAATGTTGATATACAAAACTGTGAATGCTATATTATTTTGCACCTGTATAGCACCTTTCTAGTCATCTGACCATTCCAAGCGCTTTTCACACTACGAGTCACATTCACCCATTCACGCTTGTTTGCCCCACCTAACCAACACATGTTGTCTTAAATTGTTTCTACAGCAGAGTATGGAAAACACTTGTCACTGTGTCTAAAGTATGCTACGTACGAGTCAGTGGAACTGCCGAGGAGAGTGCTTAAAAGAGCAAATTCCCAGCTGATCAAACACTGTGTTGTATCTTTTCAGATGTCGCAGACAGTTGAGGAAGAGACAGGTTTGTAACTGAATTATAGATTTGTTAGTTTGTTTCATGTTTAACAAATGTTTCATGGCAGGCATTTTGACATGTCATAGCAGGAAAAGTACAGGCCTTACTTATAACATTAATAATGGCTCTGTTCCAAGTCAGTGAGCCAGCATGAGTAACAGGACCCTTAAACTTGCATATCTAAATGTCATGTAGCCATGCCTGTGCTTTTCCTGCTATTACAAGGCAAAATGTTTGATGTAACCAGACACTGACCTTTGTCTTTTACACATATACAGTCTGTGTAATATAACTTGACATATACAAATTACTATTACACTAAACAAAGCACAAAAGCAAACAAACGCTTTGTCCTGTCTTAAAGCACTTGCAAAACTTGACAATCGAATAGGATGTTCAAGTTGCCTGTAGACGTGCATCACACAAATGACCTATTTTGGATTCAAACAAAAGGTGACAAGTTTCCACTCCTGATTTCTGTATTGTCTTTAACATGGACAATTGTGTTGCAGGTCCTGCCTGTCCCCCTGAGTGGACTCGGTCTGGCGCTCGCTGTTACTTGTTCAATTACATACCAAAGCCCTGGATTGATGCAGAGGTACTTGATAGAACAAAAACTGACTGTGATTCTTTTGATCCGCTGGAATAGCTTATTGCTAAAATACTCACAGAGTGTGCGCAATTTAGCTACACTTTGGTCAGCCTGTCTCTTGACCTGTCTTTGTTACAGAGCAAAATATCTCTGCAAATATTTAATGGAAATACATATATACTTAGTTGCCAGTTTATTGGGTACACCGGCCTAAAAATAATGCAACCGAATACAACAGTCCTGCAATAAATTCTACCTTTCATGTAGGTTATAATTTTCTAATTTAGAGAAGTACTAATTTAACTTTCTGATCATTTGGAAGGCTGCAGTATCCCATGATTACACTAATGGTTGTTTCTATTATTTTGTCCACTTTATCAGTAGGCTAAGCAGTAGGCTAAACAGAAATACCTCTCTGCATAATGCAGTGTTCCTCTCTTTTGCTCTGTTTCTCTCTCCTACTTAAACTCTCAACCTCTCAATCTTATTACCTCGTTCTCTCAATTCGTCTCCCCCATTAGGCTTTGTGCATTTATCTTGGTGGGAATCTGGCCTCGGTCCACAGTGCTGATGAAAATGCCTTCCTCAGAGACTATATTCAAAGAATGACTGGCTCCCGTGTACACACCTGGATTGGTGGCTTCGATGCAGTACACGTAAGATATACAAATATAGGATCTGATGCTACTAGAACCAGTGAGAGACAGAGGGATGTCGTATGCTGTAAAGCCCTGTGAGGCAAATTGTATTTGTGATATTGGGCTTTATAAATAAAATTGATTGATTGATTGAGGTGACCTGTTGCTACATGGGGTTTTAGTACGCTTTGGAAAATGTGTACATTAGGGTTCTCACAATTCACGGTTTGGTTTGATACATTTTTAGTAGCAATGCCAGGGAAATTTCCTTGATTTTTAAAATTGTGAATGTAGCTGTGCGGTGCCTCATTCTTTGGCTCACAGCAAAACCAAAGTGGCTCCAAACACCAGAACTGTACGTTATCGAAGGATCTTCTATTTGTGGTCTGGTAATGGTGTTACTAACCAGCGTATAACGAACTAACTTAGCATAAATATGTATTTTTTTATGAAGCCCTTTGTGAAGCCCATGATATACCATATGAAATATCTTATGGTCTTAACGTTAATTAATTAGCTTTATCTATTTACCTCATTTGTCTTATATGTGTTAATTATTTACATATACAATGTTGGTGTGTAGTGCTAGACTGTGACTACATAGCCTACTCTTTAAATAAGCTATAAATGTATATGTAACAAACTCATCTGTTACATAATGTGACGCTTACAGGCGTAAACACAGTAACACACACACCTGTGCAGAATAAAGCAATGTAACACAAAGTTTTCCAGGGTATTTTGCAAAGCTTATAGAGAGCTATAATTTTTGAGGCAGTAGGTTGCTGCATTGTTGTATTTAATCGCATGATATTCCAGGAGGGAAGGTGGCAGTGGACTGATGGCTCAGCATTTAACTACAAGCGCTGGAGTATCGGGGAGCCAAACAACCTAGGAACAGAACACTGCATCGAGATGAACTGGGGAGGTACAAATATTGTTACTTGACTTCATGATGTTAATTTTTAACGTGGAGATTTAAAGATGCTTGAAAATCTATTTTTATCAATAGAGTGTGCTGCATGGTCATGTGCTGTTTTACTTAATGTTTCGTTTTCAAACTCTCCCTGCAGGAAACTACTGGAATGACAGCCGGTGTTCCTACGCAAAACATTTTGTTTGTGTCAGAGATGTGTCGCATTGATGTATCTTCCACAATAACTTTACGTCCTCTGTAATGACCAGCTGATGGTCATGTTAGCTTTACTGACAGTTAATATCAAATCAAATACTTCTGAATCAATAAACAGCAACAGAACTCTGTATGATCATATATTCAGATTTTTTTTTTAATGAATTTAGAGGAAAATTGCCTTACTGAGCTGACTTATGTGGAATTTTAAATCATGCCTTTATTACGAGGGAAAAATAATTATCATTTGATTGTTGTTCTCTAATGACATTTGTTTTTACCAATTTAAATCTTTAAAACTATGTAATCAACCAGCCAATAAAAAATATATAAAAATCATTTTTGCTGAAAACACATTCTTGTCTGCTGTTGATTCATTGACTTTTGCATTCTGAAGTCTGCACACTGGAAGCTTAAAATCAATGCAGTATACTACATAGACAATCAAAGAGAGACAGACCAGGAATTAAAAATGGCTTTGAATCTTTGACAAATCAGACGAATCTACCAAAACAGATTTTTCTGTGGGAAATATGTTTGACGTTACACTTGAATCAAACATACAGACTTCATTCCTGTCTTTACAAAACAGAAATACTACAGCTTTGTAAGAAAACATCAAAGCTAAACTACAAGATTACACAAACCCTGAATACACCACATAACAAAAATTGAGGCTTTACATGCGTCTAGCAGATTAATGTCATCTACTACAGAACTGTACACCAGGTGTGTAAATATAGACAGTGTAGGCAGTACAGTTGCACTGGCAGTGGTTGGGTGAGGGGCTCATTAAGAGACCGGCCATGCAACATTGTGGTCAAAGTAATACTCATGTTAAAGTAAAACAATGCTGTTTGCTATATGCGCCCTCAAAAATTTCCATTTTCATCTTATTGGTAAAACAGTCAGAAGCAATCTCTAACAAAATGATATGCTCCTTCAATATAAACTACAGCCCGACGTTACGTCTATATTTGATCATTTGATCATACAAATAAGGTAGTTACTTTGGGAGCAAAATCTGTCAAGACTGACAAGCACAACATATCTACAAGCCAAGTGAGCACTCGTGCCTTACAACTAACTAGCATGCACTAGGGCCCGTCATAACAGTCTTTACCCACTGCTATGTGTGACCAGTGGGAGGAATGTGCAGCACAGCTATTACTTAATTTGATTCACAAAGGAGCAATAAAGAAAACAACTCAAGAAAAAAGCCGGATTTGCAAAATGACATGTAATATTTGTCTCCTCTGTATTTCCATAAGACAAATATGAAACAGTAACAGAACAGGAGGGATGGTTAACTATAAAAATGTATGGGCCAAGTTAGCAGCCACCACCACATACATGTGTGATTTATTTTCTCAGACTAAATGTGTGTCTCTCTCAAGTTCAGTATCACTGCAGCATGGCGGAAAAAGTTGAAGCACCGCTGCTTTACCAAACTGACTCAAACTTTAGTAGCCTATTTGAGATTCACCTTTGCCATTTGTAACTGCTAAATACTACTGCCTCACACACCATTATGTGCCACATCACTGCAGAAAGAGCTGTGGTGAGTATCATGCCATGCTCATGTAATTCAGTCAAATTTGAGTGAATTAACAAGATCAACACAAAAGCCTACAACAACTTGTAAACTGACAGTGAAATTATCACAGATCAATCATATCAACCACTGGAATACAAAATGTGACATGTGATGTGCAGGTGATGAAAACCCAAATTATGCCCATCACAAGCAGATAAGCCTGACCTAACGGAAACCCCAATTAACACACATCCTGTCACTACACAAGCTTCACACAGCATAAAGTTACTTACAGGTCCTACCTTTAGATGAGCTCCAGTCTTCTTCTGCCTGATTTATGATGAAGTCCTCCAAGTCCAGGAAGGACGCTGTGTAGGTTGCAGCTCTCCATAGTTCAGGATCTGTAGAAATTCAGTGTTAACCATAGATATATGTATATACAGAGATGCCACACCCTGGCTTGTGGGATGCATCAATACCGCCACCATCTTGCCTAGGTGCTCTAACCGGTTCAGACCCCTGTCAGACTCAACAAAAATGCCACATTTTTGCTCTGCATTTGGGTGAACTAACGAGAGAAGTGTTAAAACCAAGCAGAAGGGAATAACATTGCACAGGTAAGAAGTTGTTTTACAATATTTTACTGTTAGGAACATGTTTATTGAGATATATATCTCAAAAAGCGATCCTTCTTTTAAACTAATCAAGTAAAGTAACTGTCCTGATCTGCTCCTAAATGCCAAATTAAGTTAACACTATGTCACACAACTTAAAGAAAAAAGGTTAACATTTATATAATATTACTTAGAAAATTATGATGCTTTGTCAAACAGCTGTCTGTGTATGTGTTATTCCAAATTGTCAACTATCTGTTTCATGACACCAACCGTTAGTAGTAAACTTGTGGCCTGAATTGTAACTACAAATTATGTGGAACTGCGTTTTTCTGACACACTTATTTTGTGTGTAGTTTCCCAAAAAACACAGATAGGAGACGGGCAAGAGCAGCAGCAGTGAGGAGAAAGGACTTTGTCCCGAGTGACTCCTCAGCCATCTGCAGCTGTCACTCCAGACCTGAGGACTTTGACAGGACTGGGCAGACCGTCCGCTTAAGGGACGGAGTGACTCCCTCTGTATTATATTTTTGTAAATATGACCTAATAATGTTCTAATAAACAGTTCTGTGTCCAGGCTCCCATGAGCACTGTGTGAGATTAAAGCAAAATGTTGTGTAAACATGCAGCTCTAAGTCATTTATTTTCACTTGTACAAAACCAACATTTGAATTAAAATAATCAAACTTAATAATTAAACGACATCATGGTGGGCATTGTACATCTAGTGAGAAAAAGAATATTTATTACAAGTTTAGTTTAAATGTGTTGCAGAACTATTACTGTTACTTTATCTACATAAGATCAAATATTTTGGTATGAAAAGCTGCATTTTTTATTTAACCAAGTATCCTGTATCATAACTACATGTCTGATGGGTGTAACAAACCAAATCACATGAAAATCGGTTGAGAATTCAGCGAGTAACGATGATTTTAATCATAAATAATCTCCTGCCTCAGTAGACACACATGCATTAGGCAGCGCGGCTCCACCTGGGCAAGATGGCGGCCGCGTTGACGTAACGTTATCGCTCCAACAGGTAAATTGGCCCGTCGCCATTTTGTTGCACTGAGTTACCTTTCAAACTTCGTCCTGTCACTCTCGTCTGCCCCACTGAGCTGTTTCTCCAACAGTCGTTAATGTTGGCAGTGAAATAATTCCAGAAATTACTGTTACATCCATTTGAGTGACGCTAACCACCTGTTGCTACAGCTTGCAGTTATTGTAAGCTAACATTAGCTAAGTAACGCCAGCCGATTAGCTTACTGTTAGCCCTGCGCGGCGGTGCTAGCTTAAATATAAAATCTTCTAATATAAGACTGAAATTGAAAATATGATTCCGCTGAAGGGAAGGCGACGTTCTCAGTAACATTTTAAGTAAATTCGCGCTGCTGTCAAACAGGAAACTCCAGCTCTCCGCAGGTTACTCGTCAAAGGCTGAGAAACAAAATGGCGGCTGATTTCTTCCCTCTTTTTTTTTTTTCTTGCGCTCAGCGCTGCCACCTGGAGGCCTCACAGTGTAACGTTAGTTCACTCTGGCCGCAGTAACTGATTTGTTTGCTTCTGTTCGTGACATTTACTCAAGTACTGAACACTAAGTACAATTTTTGAAGTACTTTACTCGAGTATTTACTGTGTTTTCTGATTTTTAACGTTTTTACTTCACTACGATTCAGACGCATTGGTTTTTACTCCACTACGTTTATTTGATAACTTACAAAATATGACACCCTAATAATTTATCATGTATCATTATAGCTTAAAAATGAGCTCCACCTTGACCAGCTGCAAAATAGTGATTAACACGCAATAATGCCTCAATGACAATGTAATTCCAACATGGGCCATTCTGAAAAATGAGTAACCTGCTTTTACTTTTACTTTTTATTGTCTAATTTAAGTATATATTTTTATTTTAAAATTCTAGGATACCTATTTTTATACTGTGGTATTGAAAATTTTATTTAAGCAGAAGATCTGTATTTTTTTCCTCCTCTGTATTCCAATATTGGAGTTTACTACAGTTCTAAAGTCTAAAATGTAATGTTATTCGATAATTATAGATAAATATCCAAAAATTATTTTCAAAAATGTTTGTAAAAATCTGAAAAAAATAAAAAACAAAATATTAGTAAAATATCTGAAAAATATTAGTAACTTGAATAGAAAATACTAGCAAAATATCCAAGAAATATCTATGGAATATGCCAAAAATATTATTGAAATATACAAAAAAATAATAATCATAAATTTAAGAAACATTAGCAAAATATTTTTGTATTTGAAGTACTGGTAAAAATTCCAGAAAATGTATGTAAAATATCCAAGAAATATGAGTTATATATCCAGGATATTAGGAGATGAAACAAAAAAATATTTTTTTAATAAAAAATTAGACCTTCATAAAACGTAACTGCATAAACAATTTCTAGCAGAGCGAGTCCTGCAGTTAATTATTTAATACATTTTACTGTTCAAATGACACATGTCAATATTTCAGTTGATTTCATGTCTTTAGATTGAAATTTCAAACTTGTATTGGGTCTTTGTAGGTGTGCAAACTTTTATTTTGTTGTATATTTTATCATGTAAAAGCATAAGGTAACTCTTTATTCTCAAAATAAACTGTATAACAATTTCTCAATTAAAACTTATGTTCTCATCTAAAACCATATTTATATCAACACTTACTTCGTACATTTATTCTATTTATTCATTTTTCTCCCTTTATTCACTTTTTAGTGCATACACATGTAGACTATTGTAACAATAATAATCTTGTTAATTCAGAAAACAAAGCACATTTTTTGTGTTCTGAGATAATAATCATGTCAATTCAGAAAAATAGGCCTTTTTTTCTCAATACACTTTTGTAGGGAAGAAAGTAGTAACTCATTTAGAAACAAAGAAGAACAGAAGGAGGGACCAAAAAGAAAAGTGAGTGGAAGTAAATAAATAAAACAAATGGCGAGATCTGTTTGGGTTTGGATGTATTCCAGGCGAGCTTTGCACCATGAGTTTGTTTATTATTAATAATTTCTTTTATTTATACATACACACTCGCACGTACACATACATGTTACCCCAGTTACATGCTTGCATTTACATTTATACTTGAGTTGTGGCGTGAGGTCACTGGCAGCAGGATAGAGATAAAAAGTGTTGAAAATATTTTTGTTTAAATTATCAAGTTTTTTTTCCTTTTCAAAACGGATTGTTCCATTGATATCTGCAGCTCAGCCACCAGAACAAAAGGTCGACATGGTACATTTCTGCAAATCATATATACGTTATATTTGCACATTTCATACGGATCATATCAGCATTTCCAGAGTGACATACATGAGCTGACTCTGTCATCTTGAGGTGGAGAGGTTTGTGGATGGCATGACACCTGCCAAGCTGCAGACCACTGTTTGAGAACAAACAAAACCAGATGTTTTTTAGCAAGTCACTGCTGTGTTTAAAGCAGCATTTGAGGCACCAAACCTGGGTGGTTTCCAGCTACCTGTCGCTGTGTTTCCACTGGGGGTCGTGCCACAAAAACCCTGTTGTCTTTTGCTAAGACATTGTTGCATTTCCTGCCAGGACTGTGCCCCCAGACCCGTGTATTTTGAGCCAAAACATGATCATTTTCTGACCATAACCAAGTGGGTTTGTGCCTAAACTTAAATGCAGCATTGCTGAAACAAAGTTTTAGATCGCAGAGTGCACATACAGAACGGGATACTGGAATACTACAGCTAAGAAATAGGAATAATGTGGTGGCTGCTTCTTCGCAGAAATGTGCTGTTGGAGCCAGAGTGCGTGGAGGTAGTTGGCAGTTGTGTTACGTTACACTGAGTGCATGTCTGATCATACACATTGCACCTTTGAGAAGGGTGAAACATTTGTATTTGAAGATGAGGTCAGGTATGAGGTCCATGATGGTGTCATGATCCAGGTTATAACAGCTCCGGGTGAATTGAAAGCAGCTTTGAAGACCCCCCAAAATGATTCTAGTGATTTTGTTCCCCCACGAGGCGTCAGGTACAAACGATACATCGGCAGAAAACATATCAAACAAGGACCAGCCAGTGACAGAGGATGAGAGGCAGTAGTCATGTCCATTTACTGTCATTGCATACACGTTGATACAAACAAGGAAATGAAAACAACACAAACAGAGGATGAACAGAGAGAAACAAAAAATACAAACATAATTCTCTTTCCTTCACCCGAGTTATTTTACAAACAAAAACAGAAAGCTTCTAAATCAACAAGCAGCTGCACTGTTTTTCTGAACATTAGATACAATTATCTGCTTTACACACCCAGCTCCACTGTTGGCACATCGAGACACGAACAGCAACAAAATCAACAACAGAAAGAAAAGCTGGTGAAATCTGTGTGAGGTCCTGCTTCTGGTTCATCGCACACAAAGTCAATCACTCTCACAATTACAGACGTCGTCCACAATAGAGACCTTTAAAGCCCCAAATCAGCTCAGGGTTCAGATCAGTTCAACTTCAGTTTTACGTTGTGAATGAAAACTTGCTTTAACCCTGACTCCAGGCTCTGGGACTGGGGTCAAACATGAAGGCTTTTGCTTGGAAATCGTTTTTTATCCACAGACTGACATTTTGTTCTTTAATATCTAAGAAAAACACTAAAGGATGGAGGACGTCTGGTAGATTATGCATTTTCCTTAAGAAAGTCAGAAATGATTGAGAAAGGGAAAAACATGTTGGTTTTGTGATGGAGTTTGCTGACAGACATTTAAAAAAAAGGGGTACCAACATCCTTTCTCTTTTAGATGAACTTTTCTTTGATAAAGTGGATCTTAAAGCTGGGGTAGGCAACTTGTTTTAGAAGCATTTTTTACATAATTACAGCTATTTGGGACTGACTTCAGTACGTTATTGAATCAGAAACATCTCTGTAAAGTCTGATTTAATAATGAAACACAGTTTTGTTTTGGAGTTATTGGTAAATTCAAGACACGCTTTGTTCCCTTTTGAACATCAGATCTGCAGCTGGTTTGGGGCTTTTGTGAGAGGAGCTCCTGAGCTACATGACGATGAACACACTTTCCCAGTTTCCACCAGACTAAAAGAAGAGCCCGATCACTTCTCTGCAACTTTAACACAAAGAAGAAGAAGAAAAATAAAATACAAGCACTGACAGACATACCCAACAAATCCTAATGTCAAAAATTAGGTGGAATAAAAACAAAAAAAAGACACATCTACAATTTTTTTAAGAAAATGACAATAGAAATTAAAACTAGTAGAAATATTGAGCGTTCTCTGATTTAGCTAATCATCAGTGTACATAACAGTACTATGGCAGCAAGCGAGGGGAGGAGACAACCAGTTGTGTTAACTACAGGGCAGTTACAGGTAGCACTTACATCAGCCTTATTCCAGTGTGGGAAACTGGACTCGCTGTGGTGCAACAGTACGGTACAAGTACTGAGTGTACACTTTTACTGAGCAGTTACATAGCAGGTATTGCTGTGTATTATTGGTTGAAACACCAGGATAAAACCAAGGGAAGAGTTAACCTGTTCTGCGTCTTCCACACAGTTGGACTGCAGCACGGTCTTTTTACAGAAACAACCTCTGGCTTCTCGCTCTCAAACACACCACTGCCTTGTTTTTTTAACCAGCAGCATCACTATAACCTTCTGGAAAACATTCAAGCCCAAAAACTACATTCCTACACTTTGTTTGTTGCTGTTAAAAATATTACTACGTCTACAGGAGTGGGAAACATCTACCAGTAACCAGACAGATGTTGTGTCTCCACCTGCTGCTGGTGTTTCTTACATTAAAGGACAGTGGGGTCATTTTGCAGCACACTGGTCAATCTCATCAGGAGCTAAAGGTTGTTTGTTGGGCAAGACCAAGTGCATGGGATTTCTCCTCCACCTCTTTTTCATTTTCTTCTTCCCTGGTTAGGTTTGTAGCCGCTGGCGTGCGGCTGTAGTCGGAGCCTCCCTGCGAGGATCCTGGAGGCCGTCACACGCTGGTGCAGCATCTGTTCTGGAAGAGCTGCTCAACCACCGAGGAGTCGGCCAGCGTGGAGATGTCGCCCAGGTCTCGCTCGTCACAGGCGATTTTGCGGAGCACCCGTCGCATGATCTTCCCTGCAAAGAGCAGACGGTGGAGGTAATAATGGTACGTTAGTTGTTGAGGTCTGGAACTCGTGAAATAGAAGTGCATAATTATTTCTTCTTGTTAGACTATATTTTGTAAATTTTATTTATGAGTGTTTGTGAATTTTTATGTTTTATCTTATCTTATCGAGTTATTTTTATTGAGCGTTATTTTTAATGTTTCCTGAGTCTGTCTCTCACAGTGCCATTTTGTAGTCGCATTAAAAAAGCGCTGCCTTTTATCAGTCACATGATCAGTTAAAGTGCTTTACAAATAAAGTTGGATTGGATCTAATGTGTCGTATTGTCTTCTGCAGGTCTGTTTTTGTTTGTTTAATGTTATAATTTTTGCTGTGTCTGTTAACTTTCCCACCTCCAACACAGTTATACTTTGCCCACTAGGTGTCGTTGTTTTTCCTTTCTCAGGTGTATCTGTAGCTCCTTGATACTAACTTGAATATAATGTGGTGCCAAATTGATCTATTTGAACTTAAAGGAGAAAATGAAGTTGGAGACAGTGCGGGTTACATTTCTGGGGGAGCAGAGGTGCAGAAACAGGTGTCCAGAAGGCAAATAATGTGTGATGTTGTCTTGTAAAGGAGTCATAAATGCCAGAAAACAACATCTTCGAGTCGTCAGTTGTACATGCCCTGTCCACACACACATTACACTAGCAATGACAGTTGCACTATGTAACACTTTGAGCCGAATCTAAGATAAAGGCCACAGATTTTTTAATCCTTACAGAAACATTGCTCCTGTTAAGTTTTTAAATGTCGTTTTACAATGCTATGATCATCACAAACCAAGTTCAAATCACCTCCTTCAGAGACAGCTATAAACCCTTAGCACGGCTGAATTAACTGATCCTCTAAATAATAAAGACACTAGGGTTTGGTTGGAGCTCTAATTATGTTAGTGTTGTACATCAGTCAGGTTTGGTTCATTGAAAAGTGTCTAAATTTCCTTCTGGTCAAGTGAAATGAAACGCTATCCATCAATTACTTATTGATAATTTTCTGTATATTGGGTACATTTACCAGATCGGGTTTTGGGGAGTCCTGGAGCGTTCTGCATGTAGTCTGGTGTTGCAATGGCACCAATCTTCTCCCGCACTGTTAACACCAAAGAAACATAAAATCAGATGTGGTGCAGAAATAAAAAAATGCCTTAAAAGAAACCTACCTCAGACACAACCACATCAACTTTGACAGAAATAATCTGAGAAACAATGGCTGAAGAATGAAGCACAGTTGAAAAGGTGTTCGACTCTTCTTCCCACACAAGACTACAATTAAAAAAAAAAATACTTGAATGCATCTTCCCTGAGCTGTCTTTACCAACCTTGTCTTTTGAGTTCTGCCTCCAGCGTGCGGTTGTACGTCACTCCATCAGTGAGAGTTACGAAGCAGTAGAGGCTTTCTCCTTTGACGGGGTGAGGTCTGCCCACCACAGCGGCCTCGGCGACAGCTTCATGCTCCACCAGAGCCGACTCCACCTCTGCTGTGCTCAATAAATGACCTGCAGGGAGCAGACAGGGACAAAGGGAGGTGGTAAACAGATCCTGATATCAGTCATATTAGTCATAGAGCTGCTGTGAAACTGCGCCTACTTGGGGCAACAAAAAGAAAACAGACACCCAATTTAGATGATTTTAAATCAGATAAACTCAGCGATCAGTCTTACCGGAGACATTCAGCATGTCGTCTATCCTGCCTGTTATCCAGTAGTAGCCATCCTTGTCCCTACGGCAACCTGTACATTAAAAAAGTACTTGTCATAAGCAGTTAAATTTAAACAAGTGTTGCAAATACAAAGCCTCTGACAAAAATTAGCAGCAGCACAAAGTGCACATGTGGTTTGTTGCTAAGACAGGAGCTGTGGTGGACAGCACTGGGTTGCCGATTTTACTTCTGTCCAACTTAATTAAGGATAAAAAGACAAACTTAAAGAAAACTAAGGTAATATAATAAAAGATAAATGATGATATGAGAAATTTATCTTACAGCAGAATAAGAAACCGTCTGACAAGGTTGGAAACACAAAGAACAAAATAAGAAAGTTTAATCAGAACAGATCCATTCTCTCACCGTCTCCTGTGACGTAATATCCAGGAAACTTCTTGAAGTAGGTGGTTTCAAACCTCTGGTGGTTTCCGTACACCGTCCTCATCACACCGGGCCATGGCTGCTTGAAAACCTGTTTGTTGGCAGAAGAAGCAGAAAGTCATCGACACATTATGAATCACAGGCTGAAACACACAAATGATAGTTCCGGTCATTTTGTGGTGATGATGATGATGATCCTCACCAAGTAACCTTCACTCGGTCCCTCCAGCTCCTCTCCAGACTCATTCAAGATGGCCGGCACCACTCCGAAGAACGGAAACGTCTGGAGGACAGGAAGAGAAAACATGACACATACATGCATTGTCTTTAATTCAAGACATTAAACACAGCTTGAGGCAAATATTACAACTGCAGAGGGGAGTTAAATTTTGGAAGACCTGACTGTATACACCTGCAGCTTCTTGACCTCCAGTCACGTCTATTTTGCATCTGTTGTCTACTTTTATGCACTTTGCAAAAATTCAAACTGAGAAACAAAAAGTGTTACAATCTCAGGCGGCCTTTAAAGACAGCTGCATGTTGCATATTTTTATTTTTGGTTTATTCAAATCCCTTTTGCTTCATGAATGAACTGTGCTTTATAAAAACATCTACCTTGCCTGACAAATTTGAACCAAAGTTTTGAGCGTTTGTTATTTCAGCATCATTTACTCACAGCAGATCCAGGTTTCATGGGTGTGGCTGCAGGTAGAGGAGTCAACACGTGTCCACCCTGAAAAGCCAGAGAACAGTGAGAAATGTCTTTTTATATATGCAATAAACTGAGTTTCCACCAGGGGGCAGCAGGATGACTGCACTGTAATTTGCTAAAATAAGCTGACAAGACTTGTGTGTTTTATTTTGAAGTGTATAAAATGTCTGGTCTCGTATGGCTCTTGCTCATGAGGAAATTACTTAAACAAAATCATCTCTACCTCAGTGGAAATATGAGAATGACAACTTACAGTTTCTGTCTGCCAGAAGGTGTCAACGATCGGACATCTCTTCTCTCCCACCACGGTGTAGTACCACTGCCAGGCCTCAGGGTTAATGGGCTCTCCCACTGTCCCCAAAACCTTCAGAGACTCTCGCTTATACCTGCAGACGGAGTGTTTTAGCACATTAATAAGATGAAGAATCACTTGCGTCTAACTAAAAGTGTTTGATGTGGTTTTACTAAAAATGCACCTTGTTTATTCCCTAAATAAAACACATTATAAAACACAGAAACAGTTAAGATTAGACGACTCACTTCTGTACCGGCTCCTTGCCGTACTTCATCAGCAGCCTGATGGCGGTCGGAGCTGTGTAGAACTTGGTCACGTGATATTTGTCCACGATCTCCCACATGCGGCTCACATCTGGGTAAGTCGGCAGGCCTTCGAACTGAAACACACGCCAGCAGTTAATGTAAACAAAATCAACAGACGCAAGAATTACAGATAAATATATGTTGATTATATGTTAATATCAAGTAAAAAAGCTATCACCAGAAAATGTCTGAAGACAGAGGCCCCTACGATAAAAGGACTGGGTGGATGTAATACATGCTATATATGTGAGGGAGAAGTTGACCTTTTCTTCCAGATTGGAACTGGAAATATTTTACTGTGTAAATTCAAGAGTCCCTTGGGTCAGGGTGCTGGTGGCTTAGTGGTTAGAGCAGGCGCCCCATGTACAAAGGCTTTGTCCTTAACGAACTAAATCAACCGAAACAGCAAAAAAAAATAAGCAGCAAGTACACATGCAAAAATAGGGAAGATATGGGGAATGAAGCAATATAAATAATTAAAGTAATGAATAAAATAAAAGTTGGTGGAATGCCTTTGTATATAAATAAATAGGTTTAAAGAACTGTCTACAGATAAAAGTGAATTCAGGCCACAAACCCTGTGAAAGCACACTTATAAAAGTAAGTCTGATCTCCTTGGTGAGTCAGGGGCCGTCAGCCCAGACTGCAGGAAACGGCTCATAATACTATAAATATAAATCATATAGGAAGGATGTATTAAAACGACTTTATTGGTTGACTTTCTTAGGCTGCAGAAAAAAAATCTGACACCACCTGCAGTCGGTCACAATAGAGCGACCGTCAGCCAAGTTGGTCTAAGTTTGTAAAAACAGGAAGTTGAGTCTCCCGTCCCTCAGACGGCACTCACCAGGACGCTGGTGGCTCCGTTGGCCAGCGGGCCGTAAGTGATGTAGGAGTGTCCTGTGATCCAGCCGATGTCCGCCGTGCACCAGTAGACGTCGTCAGGCTGGTGGTCAAACACCAGTTTGAAGGTTGTGGCAGTGTAGAGCATGTAGCCACTGACTGTGTGGAGAACTCCCTGCAGACGAGAGGAGAGAGGAGCGCTGGTGAGGATGATTAAAACCTCCTCCACTCAGCTGGGATGCCGGCGTCTGCAGCCGACTGTGCCGTCTCTCGGAGGTTTCAGCAGGTTGAGTTTTGAAGGTAGAGTGAAGATACTGGTATCACATGAAACTAAAATACCTAATGGATCCTAGCATGTTGGGAGGGAAGTTAACTAACTGGGGTCCCTAAACAGTCTTGGAATTGCATAAATTGCAGATCTGCTGAGCTGCCTGTCAAATTAATCTTCAGGTTCCCAGCTTTCGACGATGTTCACCACTTCTATGTGACATATGTTGACCTGCTGTTTCCTCTCCTAAAAATGGGTCTATGCTAGAAAGGAGGGGGGTTAAAGAGGATAAAAAATGTGTGATTTAACAAGCAAAAACAGAGACCATCTTTTCAAGTTGCAGATGAGAATTAAAATGATCTAACTTTGTTGTTGGAGGTTTAAATACTTATGATGCTCCAGTGTGAAATTTCTGTGCTTATAATGATCATTACCTGCTGGTTTGGGCCTGACTAACACTAAAAGTTCAACATTTTCAATTTACCTGGATCATGATAGAAAAATGTGTTTTGCTCTACCTTTGGTTTGCCAGTTGAGCCGCTGGTGTAGAGGATGAAGAGAGGATCTTCAGAATCGCACCACTCTGGTTCACACTCGTCTGAAGCTCCGCGGACCAGAGTGTGCCAACACAAGTCCACCTCCAGGTTCCATGGGACCTGTAACAAACACACACATACAGGACACCACACACACGCACACAAACATGCACAGACATAAACAGATAGTACAAGTGAACAAGGGCTGGGTGATATATGGATATGATATCGATATCGAGATTAGACTCTAGGCTTCATCGCAGATTTTGGACCTTGCAGTATCATGAGCGTTGTCTTTCCGTGGTTTTAAAGGCTGACTTACAGTTAAGCGATGATGTTTTCTGAACTCGCAACCTGTTCTAGCTGCTCTGTTATTTGCCTATAATGACCAGGTATTACTTGGGGTTCATCCCAATATCCCTCCTAAACTCCTCTATCCTGGATCACTTGACCTGGAACTCGATTGACCTCCTTGATTACCTCCTCGCTTCTCTCCTCCGTGTCTTACGAGGATGGAGCTAAGACATGAGGAAGAGATGCAAGTGAAGGAAACGCGGCTGCAAGATCAGTAATGTGGTCATTCTCTCCACATTACTGATGATTTACCAAAAATTTAATGTGTAAACACTTAGTGAAAGCACTAAAAGTCAACCTGGTAATATCGTCACAAAATCGATATCGAGGTAATTGATAAAAATTAAAATGATAATCGGTTTTCTCCATATCGCCCAGCCCTAAAGTGAACACAGAAATTCCCCCATGGTATCAATAAAATCCCCGTTAATCAGTCACAAAACATTCACAACAACAATCGTCTCTACAATCTAAAACACAAAAGTGAGAGAAAGTTAGTTTGACAAACTAGTTCAGAGAGAAAATGCAAAACAAGAGAAAGTAGAGTGGATCGGAGTTACAGTGAACAAAGCAACAAAGAGCGGTTAGAAAAGTTACAAACGTGTCTGTTGTAACTTATTCACTGTGTGTCAATCAGAGCTGGGTCACTTACCATCTGATACGAAATGAGACTAAAACAAAGCAAAACTATGAGGTGAAATGTGTGAAGTTTAAGGACTAATGGGGGAAATGTTATCTTAAATAGCCTGAAAATCTTTGGACTAACGGAAAGATAAGAGCAGAAAGAGATTAAGATAAGGAAAGATAAGAGGTTGAGAAAGAGAAAGAGAAAATCTCGTTTGTCTTAATGTGCCAAAAACAATCAGGTGAGCTCCTTTCAAACAGTAAATCAACCCAGGTTTGATGTCCACTGGACCTCACACAGAGATACATCTCTTATAATGCAGTTGTCTTGGTTCAAGAGGAATTCAAACAGAGCTGACGTCATGTTAAAGATGACTTCACGTTGGCGGGGCCTTGTGTTTTCAATTAGCACCAACAGGTTTCCGTCATGTTCAGAGTTTTCTGAAGTTATTTCAATTGGGTATAAACTAAAGAAAACAACTGATAATTTACTGTCTCGTCTTTCAATCTGAACCGTTCGTGCACGAGGAGAGAGAAATGTAAACTACGTACAGAGCACACTGAATAAGAGAAAACACAGGGCTCTACCTCTCATCTAAAGTCTTTATCTATAACTAAGTTACTGAGAAAGAATCAAGGGTCTGTTTGTATCTGCATCTGGACATCAAGGAGGCAAAATTACCTTTATAAAAATTTAAATGTATATTTAGACACAAATCTGATTCTGGTGTCCTGGATCTGATTATAAATAAGAAATGTGAATATAGCAGATTAGTTGAAGTCTGTTACACAAAAGATAAGCAGGTATTTAAAAGTAAAACATGACATGAGGTGAGGGCTGAAATCATCATGAGGATATTAAAGGAAATATATTATATTGACCGTCATTAGTAATTGGTATATTTTTAATTTTAATTAACAGTTATTTTACTGTTAGCAATCAATGGAATAATCACTAATTTAACAACAAACGCTGGAAATGTTACAATACTTAAGTAACTTTTTCATGATGACGATGACGAATAATTTCCTAGCACAGTGGTTCCCAACCAGTCCGGCCACAGGGTCCAGATTTCTACTTAATCATTAGTTAAAGGTCCCACAGTTTAATACATTCAGCATTATACTTGGGTTCACCCATATCGTTGAGCTAGTTTATGGCCTCAATTCCCTATGGCATTGAAAATGGAATTCAATTTTGATATTTTCCAAGGTATTGTATCGAAGTTGGGGTTTCCAGTATGGTGACAACACAACAACAGAGACCCCTGATTCTTCCTGGCTTGTCAGCAAAGGAGAGAAGTGTTACAGCAGTTACATTAGCAATAAAAACCCAACAGCCTTCAGAGACTGCAGGTCATGTCAGGCTGTGTCCAAGCAAGTGGTTAAAAAGTTTAAAACGTCGACATAAGCAGTGAGTTCACAACAGATACAGAAAGAGAAAAAACACTGTTAATACAAAGAGCATTTACATCTTATTCCAATGAATTTAAACGGTCCAGAAAACATCTGAGAACATGAGAAACACTTTCCAATCATGTGTGGTCCAATATTGTCTCTGATTTAACTCTTATTTTTATTAACATTTGTGTCTAAATTTTGGTCTTAATTCTGTTTCTGCCTCAGATAAAGTGTAAAAAATATAAACATCTAGAAGCTGACATGTCATTGTGTCCTTTTGATATTGTGTAACTGCTACAACAGATGTCATAGACATAATGTGACCTTCACGAAATTTAAGTTAAATAGTTTCTCAATTCGAAACAAATGATTTTTCATGTTCACAAATGCACTGTCCAAAAGCACAGGAATAAGAGACTGCTGTTGCTGGGTAAAAACAATAAATCAATGATGATAGTTTCTTGAATTATATCAGATAAAAATAATAATAATGGTGAGAATTTTTCCTCCTACTTTGTTTATTCTTTTTACCCTGCAGCAGAGATACAAAAACTCTACTTGAGGGTGAAGCATCCCTTTAAAAAACAAAAACAAAAAGGTGTTATGGGGGTCTTAGTGGAGGGAAGAGGGAATGAAAATACCTGCGGAACAGGACGTGTTTTCTTTACTCTCCCTGTCTGTTTCTCCTGCTGGACAGGGAGGGAAGCAAAGAAGGAAGAGGAGGAGGAGGAGGAGGAGGAAGGAAAAGTTAATGAGGGAAAGCGGTTACTTAAAAACCCAAATTAAAGAACATAAAATTAAGATGAAAACAGGGTCCACAACGTCACCATAAGTTGAGAAACTGAGAGAAGATTTTCGAGATTGATTTTGTAAAAGATCCCAAACAACACAACATAAAAATCAGATGCAAAACCTTCATAACGGAATTCCGAGGAACATACCCGTCTTCAACTTTATTAAGATAACTGATGTACAAAAATAGAAAATATAATTTAAAAGGATAAAGCTGGCTTTGCTCTGTATCAACAAATCACAAGAAAAGACCAAAAACAATGTTCGCAATGTCTGAATACTTCATGACTTCCTGTCTGTGGCTGTCAGCAGCGGTTCCTGCTTAAGATGTTAATCTTTACAAACACAAATACATAATTTTGTTTTTTGAAAAATCTTAGTAAATTCCTGAAACAGCTGGTCACTGAAGTTTTTAATCAAACAAACAGGAGAAATGGTGCATTTGTTGGGGACTATTTGCAGCGGTGGATTAATCCACATTTGATGCACTAGTGAGTATTTGTAGCAGCAGGACACTGTGTGTGGGACTGAGACAAAATGAACTACAGTGTTCATGGTGATGAGGAACATGTCACCCAGTCACACAGCTCATTGGTATGCTTAACAACAATGGAGCTCTGTGGCACAGA
Organism: Epinephelus cyanopodus; assembly: GCA_026686955.1. Taxonomy (NCBI): domain Eukaryota; kingdom Metazoa; phylum Chordata; class Actinopteri; order Perciformes; family Serranidae; genus Epinephelus; species Epinephelus cyanopodus. The sequence goes on from CM048922.1 coordinate 40,380,084, forward strand.
GGAAGCACATATATCAGGTTATAGATACACACACAGGACTTGATTAGCGGGAATTCTGCAGAGATACACATTGGCGTCTTTGCAAACCCACACACGGAGGCTGTTACAGGTAATTGTAGATCAAGCCTCTGCAAGAGATCGTCCCGTCCGTTTAAAATCGTAAATCCAAATTCTTTGCTTTGTTTGTTACGTTGATGTAGAAGTTTGTTTGCACTGTAAACAGGGTGAAATTGATCACACTTCCTGATTGCTTACACTTGTTCTTTACATTGTGGTTTGCAAAACGTGACACCAGGGATGTCACGGATGTCACAGGAAGCAGTAACTTTGGTATCAAGTCAATGCAAAAATTCTGAAAACCTGACATCACATGTCAGAGACAGCTCCGCCTCCACTCATCAAAAAGGAAATCATTTTTCCCAAGGCGGCCAGTGTATTTTTTTTTAAGTTCTTTGCAATGTGAGTGCCATGTATTTACTTTGTGCTACAATCTGCAACAGCATGAGGAGGCTCTGAACATCTATTGGGTATCTCTTTTCGTGACATGCCTACGTGACGCTGCTTCCTAGCTGTGTGTACGTTGTACCCCAAATCTGTTCACGTGTAATACAACCAACCTGTGTGACTGCAGCTCTTTTAGGATCAATTCATTGTTGGGTTTGGTCTTTTCATGCAACATGTTGACAACAAGAAAAATACAAAACATCACCACCCTTTTCCTTTAGAGTAAAAAAGAAATAAAATAAATGTTGAATAAGTATTTTTTGCATGTTAGTAAAACTAAAACTTTGTATTTTATATGGCAAACATGGGAGAAGCAAAGCAATGATGTTTTCTTGGGGAGAATGAGAACTTAACTTAAAAGACACACTATGACGGCACTGAATGATTTGATGTTATAGTTTAACTGCAGACAGACTATTGTGGCAGTGACGCTTTAACCTGGTCTGGAACGGCAGTTTGTGTCTTTAGCTCATCTTTTTACCTGCAGATCAGGGCAGGGCCGTTTGGCTGGAGGAGACTGAGAGCCCAGAGGAGTCTCTTCTGCTTCTTTGGACAAATGCTTGAGCATGATACACTTCTGTACTGGGAATCCTCTGCACAGAGACACAGACATGGTGGTTGTTACTATCTCTGCAAGATAAATTATGTTAGACAAATAGTTTTGTTTACATGCTGCCACTGGACCATCCATTTATTCTTATCCAAACATGATCACCCTGTTTAATTCTGCAGGATGGAAACGAAGAGACTGTGCAGATGGATGATGAGAGGAGAGGAGAGGAGAGGTAATCTAATTCCAGTGGGTGCATTGTCCATTTCTTAATTACATCAAGACAGACAAGAACATGATATATGTGTACCGAGAAGGAAACTGTCTGACTGTTGGTTTAATTTAAAATGGAAATATGTGCATTCCTGCATTTAACAGGCATCAAACTTCATTTATCTAAACAGCACCTTTCATACAAACATGCAGCTCAAACTGTTTTGCGCTGCATAATTTAAACAATATAGAGAAAAAAATAAAATTTTGCAAGACAAAAAATATAAAAATAAAGTGTTACAAATCAAAAAATAAAAGTCAAACACCAAATCAAAAAGATAGTTCTTTAATTTCCTTTTAATAAAACCAACAGAGCTTGTCATTCTAACATCCAGAGGTAGTGAGTTTTAATATATATTTAATATATTTGTTATCACATATTCTTGATGTAACCTTGTTATGCATGTAGAGTAGCTGCGAGTATCTTAAGACAGCTGTATGTGTGTTTTTATACGGATGAGTTGTTGCCAAGGTTACAAGTACAAATAGTCACTAATACAAGGTATTAAAAAATAATGTGTTATTCTGCAGCATTTTGAATCTACTTAGATTCACGTTAAAGATACAATAAGGCCCTGATCACACAGAATGTTGAGGCCGAGGGTGTGTCTGTAGCTCTGGTTGAGGCTGAGAGGCTGTCACCAGATAAACAGAGATCTGTGTGGGTACATGAGACCCTAAAAGAGAGGCTGGATCATAGGGAGTAAAAATTCAGCCCTCCTACAGCTGTCATGAGGGGAAAATAAGCTATAGAGACCAAAACCGGTTTTTGCTTCAGGCTGTAAACATGTTTAAGTTTGGCATTTTAACATGGGGGTCTATGGGGACTGGCACTTCCACACTGGCTTCAATTACTTTAACCCCAGAGGTTAACGCTTCATAAAGAAGTCCAACCATCTGCGTGTTTTTGTGTGTGTGTGTGTGTGTGTGTGTGTGTGTGTGTGTGTGTGTGTGTGTGTGTGTGTGTGTGTGTGTGTGTGTGTGTTAGACAGCTTACTTGTCTCTGCATTTCTGCAGTGCTTCGTCAGCTAAGACCTTCAGGTTTATCAGCTTATCTCCTCGATAGAAACCATCTGAACAAATGAGATATAAAAACAGAGATGAACAGAGACAGAGAGGGAGACATTCTGCAGTCGAACCAGTTCAGCAAGGAAGCTGTACATGCTGACAGGTTAACAGCAGGCAGGGCAAGAAATAATGTAGACAGAGTTATTAATATGAGCCGCAGGAGGCAGCGTGGGTAGCAGACTAAATGTATTTTTTTAATGCAAGACAAAACTGACTTATACTATGTCTCTCGTCAGCTCACTGCGTACAAATCTGTGCATCATTCTGTAGCTTCCCGGTAGTGTTACTCAATGTATTCAAATCCCAACATTCAAATTTTGGTTTAAAAGTGTCCCAAGCCCCATACAGTGCCTCATTAGCTCCTTTCCCACTGCACAAAACACAGCTAACACCTGCTAACATCTGTTTTTTTCATGTGATGGAAAAGTTTTTATTCAGCATTCACACTCGGGTCAAATGACTCTGCAGTAGTCACAGGTATTTATCAGCTCCGGCTCTGATCAGCATTGATAGGAACACAACACCCAGGTGAACGTGCTAATTTTAGGTCCTCTACTGACAAGATGCAATGACGCACCACCACAAAATACCGTCTGTCTCCACCCAAGCAGCACTCACACATCGATCCTGAATAAGTAAGCGATACATAAAACGAAATAACCACTGTAAAGTTTTCAGAGGCCTCTATGCTCCTCTCTACAGTTACCTGTTTTCCATGTCAAATGTGACACCCCAAAACAAACTCGACAAACACAGAAAGGCACACTCGCCTGCTGCAGAGCCGTGTACACAGCTCTGGTCTACTGGAAATGGGAAAAGAGTCTGTAATCTATTCTTAGCAGGTTTACCTGTGTTTAAAAAACCTGCGTACACATGCTAATGTTAGTGTAGAAGGGATATTAGTGACTGAACCAAGCAGTCTTTGGTGAGTGTGTGTTATCGGCCCTCCACACCAGCTATATTCCTCTAACCTCTGTCGTTAGGTCAGATCCAAACATCTGACAATGACACAATCTAGCCAATCAAAGTCCCTCATACAACCCCACTTCAAAAAATTTAAACTAACCTTTTAGTTATTATTATTATCAGCACAATAACCTTCATCACTGCTTCTTGCTGACAGCTGAGTGGGTGCTTCCTTTTGAAAAACCCGGGGGAAAAAATGCAGATGGACCCGCCCTTTGAATGTTTTGTATTCACTGCTATCAGGTCTCTGTGGGTGTGAAGCTCCACCGTTTCACAGCAGGGCCTCACCCCCCGCAGGTTCATGGGTAGTTTACAAAACTTCATTCATGCTCTAATTACTTTCTTTACAAGGCAGTAAAACTCTACGAGAACACTGCCAGTCACTCAGGATTAAAGACTCCATGATCTGCTTACAGGAATTCTATGAATGAGAAGTGTTTGTGTGTGTGTGTGTGTGTGTGTGTGTGTGTGTGTGTGTGTGTGTGTGTGTGTGTGTGTGTGTGTCCACCCACGGGCCATTAACCCAGAAGATTAACAGATTTATATCCCCACACTCTAATCCAGCTAATAAGACTTTGATTGCTGGTCACAGCTCAGCACCTTGTCTCAGTCAGTCCCTTGTTTCAGCTTCACTAGCTGAGAAACCGGAGGGAAACTTCAGTGACTGAAAACAAGCTGAACAGGCCACTGACAGCCACCATTTCCACTGCTGTCTCAAATGTCCAAAAAACCCACAGAATTCTCTGTTAATTAAACGATAAGATAAAGTAATGCAGCTTTATCCTTTGATAAATACTGAGAAATTATTACTCTGCAACAGAACTGACCAATAAATTTTCTTTAAAAACATCTGCTAATCACTTTCATCTCATAAAGCTGCATCTGTCTTACAACTGTCCTTTTATTATTGTCAATAAATCTCAACAACATGTTGCATGTCTCTATTGTTCTGTATCTCCTCAAGGGATTTGCTGAAGAGTATCTTCACTAGATATTCTTTAACCTGAACACTGTCTGAAACCCTAAACTACTTCCCTGCCCTGTCTCTACATGAGAAAAGCCTTGTTACTGCCTTGACAACGATACAGTATCTCCCACTGTACAACAGTCTGCAGTATACGTACAAGAAATGATGATGAAACTGCGGATGCTTAAGACTTTGGCACACTGCTGCCTATTTCAACACTGCCAACTTCCGACATATAAAACATTTCAATGTCTGTATTTCATGTTTTCTGACTTGCCACCCCCCACAATCAATTTATCAATTTTTTTTCCAGCTTTGCTTCCTGTGACCACACCTGACTTCATACCAGTAGAGGAAAAGTTCACTAGTCACTAGGCTAATTTATGCAATGGTAAATGTCATAGGCCTATGCTAATAACGTTAGCATGCTGTATTCGTGGGGAAAATGTGTCTGGTATAAGGCAACTGTTTTGTTGCTGAACTCTGTGAGTTATAATGGAGCGCAAATTTGTAGCGAAACCTTTGTTAAATGTTCATACGAGGAAAAGTCTGCAAGTCGCCCAGCTGATGTTTGCAATGTAATAATCCTATAACATGTAAACAACGCTATCATGTTATTTTTGTGGGGTAAACGTGCCAAATTACAGCTGTTTTGTCTGTGAACCTTGTGAGTTATAATGGAGCCGAATTTGTACTTTAACGTTGTCGCTATTAAGCCATGCTTTGTGTATGTTTTTCGGTGTGTAGTTACAGAGCAGCACAGACACACCACTCCACACGTATAAACACTCATAATGGCGTAGGCCACTTGCATAGGCAACAGTGTAGGCTCTGTCTAGAGCATATGCACAACTACAATCTCAGCCCTAAAGGTCAGACACAGAGCAGCAGATCTGGAGCTGGCATGTATTCAGTGTCATCAGGCGAAGGACACGTCAGAAGAAAATGTGCTTCCTGTCAGCGAGGCTTGAACCCCAGTGATTCAGTAGCAGTTTGATGATGCCATTTTTAAAATAATAATAATAATTTTTGGACCTCAACATGGCCTTTAAAATATTCTTGTGAACACCCGTGATGTGAATTTGTTAAAACCAAACCTGAAACCATAAAAATAAAATGACCTTCTCATTGTATCTTTACACCTGACACCCACCTGCCGTGATGAGCAGCGAACACTGTGAGTCCATGATCCTCTCACACAGAGACTCCGCAGAGAAACCTGCAAACTACGAACAGCAGCACGCACAGTGTTAAAGTCCATCTTTATCTATCTCACTTTTTATCTCACACTAACCATAAGTCACCATGTATATGCTGCAACACATCCATCAAGCCATGTATGTAACTCACCACTATGGAGTGGACAGCTCCGATGCGGACGCAGGCTAACATAGCGACCACCAGCTCCACCACCATGGGCATGTAGATGGACACCCGGTCGCCCTTCTTCACTCCTGCAGAAACAAAGACAGGAGTATTGTCACTAAAGCAACATTAAAGCAGGGAACTAAAAGCAGAAATCGCCGCTACTGCTGTTTTACTCAAGACGAGATGAATCTTTGCTGCCATAATTCACAAACAGCATTAGTTATAGATCATGTAGTGTTAGCAGGCAGTGTAAACGTACCCTGAGACTTCAGGACGTTGGCAAACTGACAGACCCTCTGCAGCAGCTCTCTGTAGGTCACTGTCAGCTCGTCCCCCGGCTCATTGCCTTCCCTAAAACAATCAAAACACACAAAACAATGTGTGAACAAACAGCATGTTTTAACAGCACGTTCTGGTTTCTTAACATTTGTAGACAACGGCAATATTGGTTGCTATTTTTGTAAGAATGGTCATTTTTGCATTTCATTTTGATTAAAAAAAAAATAGATGACGTAAGTTTTGCTGGTGCCTGTAAAACAAACAAGCATGATCCCTTACGTCTGGAAATGATTTATAGGCCAATGCATCTCTGAAGCACCACCAATGCTTCATCAATGATGGTTTGCTGTGAAACATTTTACCTTCGGCAAAAGATTGCAGCTCCTGCGATTTGGATATTGCACTTGGCCATACTGCAGTTTAAATAATATTTCCATTCATAGTGAGGACCAAGTTTGTGCCAAGTTAAAATGCCCAGATCCAGGTGTCTCGCTCTGAGTTGATCATCCTTATTGTGGTTCTGTGTTTACATGGTGCATGGTGTGTATTCTGACTTTACCCACATGTCTCCACCACAACACAAAGGAGTAGTTACAAATCCAGAAATCTAAACTCTTATTCATTCATCTTTTAAACGTGTAGAACTTCAGCTCAGTTGTGAAACATCTTAACTTTCCCCCTTTTTCACAACAGAGTATCATCCTGGATGTTTAAGGAACACCATGATTGCAAAAGCATCATTCAAGGTCACATAGTGCCTCACACACACACACGGGTGCACACACACACACACACACACACAAAATTTGGAGGGGTTAAGACTTTTGGATTAATCTCATTGTCTGTGAGAAGGCAGAGAGATGAATGAGCTGTGACAGCGCCGCCTCTCCCCTTTATTAAATCACAGTCGTGCTCGTGAAGCTCGTCTCGCAGCATCACAGTCTGCAAACCGAAAAATATGACTGACAAACAGTTAGTGATGGGAGGAGAGAGCTGTGCTCCAAGTCTGTACTCCAAAATATTGAATTCATCTACACGGTTAGACCACTGAGATTAAATATATAAAATCATATTGATGTATATTTACGTGATATAATGAACACAAGACTGTTGTCTCCAAATCCTGGAATACATTTTGTAAATGTTTTTTTTTTGTGTGGTTTTCAACAAGGCTGCATTACAGTAAAGCATTGTAATTTTCTGAATTTAACAGCCTGTTCTTTTCTTGTCTTTATCCACTTTGTAATTATATCCACATTACGGATTATTATTCATCGACAATCTTACTGTGTAAATGTTTGTCAAAGCAACAATAGTCAACCCCACAATATCACTGCACTATTGATATCAAGGTGTTTGGTCAACAGCATTGTGATATAAATTTAAAGTATATTACGAGAAGAATGATTGTTTTCATAACTTTATTTATCAGTTTTAGCTAAAACAATTAATCTGTTACTTGGTTAGGTTGTTTAGAAAACTAACTAACTAGGCTTCGGGAAATTGCGACGACCAATTTTCCTTTATTTTCTGACATTTGAGATCCAATGATTAATCAGTTCATCAAGACAATAACTGTTAAATGCAACCCTACTTACAATTATCTTTACGATTGATTTGTTAATGTATTAATGTCTTTAAAAAATGTCTGGAAAGGTTTAAAAAAAAAAAAAAAAAAAGCCCACAACAATTTGCCAAATTGCCGACCAATCTGTTGATTATTTCCTTGATTAATTGATAAGTTGTTTGTTATATAAATTGCCAAAATGATCGGTGTGTCCCGAAGCCCGAGATGACGTCCTCAAATGTTTGTCCACAACCCAAAGATACATTCAGTTTATCGTCATAAAGGAGTAAAGAAACCAGAAAGTTTTAACATTAAAGAGGCTGAAATCAGAGAATTTATTCTTAGCTTTTTCAAAGAAAATTACTCAAACCGATTAAAACGTTATCAAATTAGCTGGTGATAAATTTAATAGTTGACAACTAATCAAAGCATGTTTGCAACGGTAATTTCCAAGAGCCCTGCACCATCATCTCAGATTGATTTTAATTTTTCGCAGCTGTGAGCTGCTCCTCTATTTCCCTCGTGCAATGCAATGTGTGACAGTGTAAATCTATTTTAAAAAAATGAATGCTTAGAATAGTAATGTACTATGAAACTGGGACACAGCTCAAGAAAGTAAATGTTAAAGTGCACCTGAGGGAAAGACATTCAGGTAGGAGGCAGATGGGCGACAACAAGTCAGAGACGAGGAGTCGATAAAGGACAGGGAGAGAGGAGTGCATTAAGAAACACTGCTTAGAGGGGGAAAGTATGACAGCGCAAGAGGAAAGAAATGAGAGCATTAAATGCACCACGAGGAGAAAAACACCTGCAGCCAGAAGTTGTAAAAGAAACATCAAACTATATTAAAATATTTAGACATTAGATATGAACAAATAGTTTATGAGCAGCTTTCTTTAAATACAAGCTTGAACTTGTCTTTGATTTCTCAGCTGAGTTTGATTGTGTTTTCAGTTTTAGACTAAGGGGCACATTGCTGCACATCTGGACCATTAAAGTATTCGAAGAAAACATACGAAATTAAAAAAAGCTACACAGATTAAAGCACAGTGAAGCCGTCCTGGTGGAAACAATGAGGAGGGAAACACGTACAGCAGTAACATAACTTCTGTCTTTTCATACGTAGTGTCAGATGTGCCACGTCTAGAACAGTATGTCAATATCTTTCTGCACAATCTCTTTCCTTTATTGCCTAACCGGTTGTGGCTAACTGTAACTTTATAGAAACACATACAAACAAACACACACATACAGTGCATATAAGCCCCGCCCTCCACTCGCTTCCAGCACAAAACTCTTCAACAAAAATACAGATTGCACAACATCTCTTTCAGCAGCAGCGAATGGAGATTTTCTTGGTACAATAATTCAGGAACACCAGCCAACACGCTGCTGCCTCACTGGAGTTGCTCAACAGTGCTCACTGTATCTGTATCTGTAATGTTTTCCAGCATGCGTGTGTGTGTGTGTGCTGTTGGTGGGAGGGGGAGTGTACATAGCTGAAAGGTTTCTGTGACCCGCCTGGCACTGACAGCTGATGGGAGTTCACAGAATAACTGACACTATTACAAAGCTCTGACCTTGATAATCATTTCCAACATGACATCCGAGCTGCAGTTTCTGTGTGTTGACAATCGGGACTATACATATATATATATATATGTGCCCTGACATGCCCTGCGCTGTGTGGAAGACATACAAGAAGCAGCAACAAGGCTGGCAGGCAACATACTGCAGTATTTTAGCACGGTGTTGTGCTGCCTGTACACATTTCTGGCACACACTTGAGACCTTGCTCATCTCTACAGTAACACACATTCACTGGGGGCGGCATGAGCTCAGTCAATAGGGACTTGGCTTGGAGACTGGAGTGTCACTGGTTCAAGTCCCCATGCGGACCAAGCATGGTGTAGACTGGCAGCTGGAGAGGCACTCAAAGTCCTCACTCTGACATATCTCCATTCACTGCACGTATCGGTCCTGTTTGAGGATGTGTGTGTGTAGTTCAGGCCTGTGTGTATGTGACACTCTGGAAATTAATAAAGTATATTTCCTTTTTCTTCTGCTGTATATGAGGAGGTTTGTGGGGCAGGGGAGCCTTTGAACTTTCTCAATATTAATACAGACAACTAGCATAATTACATAACCACAGTGATGTTTATATGTACACTTCCTGTGTCGCTGATGCATTAAAAAAGGAAAGGAATCTACTGATGCTTTTGTAGAATGCACTTTGATATTTTCCCCAGTTGCCCACGTACAGTTTCACATGGTGTGTGTGTGGGATACAGGTCATAGGAAAATGAAGATTAAATAGTCAACTGAACCCATTAAGAAGAGCAATGTATTCAGACAGAGTGTTTGTGGATTTGATAGTACGATTGCTTTATTGAAAGTACAGTAGCACCACTGGCAATAGTGGTAAAATGGTATCGTTTGTCTAACGTGGGACTGACAGAATGACTGACTGACAGTTTTCGTGATTATGTACAGCAGACCATACCATGACTTAGTCATACTAAAAACTGGGAAAAACAACAACATCGGTCCACAGGGGGAGCCACAGCGATCGGCTAAAGTTTAGTAAAAATCCATATGGCGGTTAGGCCTAGATAAGAAACGAGCTCTCTAGCGCCCCCATTTTGTTTGATGGGGTCAATAATGGAGGGGTCCCCTCAGATTATGTGTGGTCATATGCCTACAAAGTTGCGTGGTGATGGGTGAAACCCTTGAGATGTTATACACCTTTATGTGATGAGCCACGCCCTCCGCAATATTCATTGCCTTATAGAAGCTCAGTTTTAGGAAGTTTTCCAACTTTTGCCAAGAGGGAACTTTAGATATTGGTCCCTAGATTATGTTCACCCAGTTTCATGCAGATCGCTCAAACTTCCTAGGAAGAGATCCAGTTTGAAAATTCAAAATGGCGGAAAATCTATATAAGCAGAAGTTATGGGTTCTTGAGGCAAATGTGTTCCTCATGAGGAGAGACATCTCTGTGTGTCTCTACGACATACAGGGCTAAGTTATTACTACAGATATTCAAGTACTCTTACACTGGAACGTCTCCTGTGACAGCAGATGTTGCCTGAAATGATGACGACCTGACGATGCTCCACCGTCCTGTGTACACACCGTGTTGACACAACATTTTCACCTGCCCCTGTCACTTTACTACCAACAGCGCATATGTCTCACACATGACAAGATCCTGTTCTGTTCATTGTCTCCGTCATTAAAAGCATCAAATTCAAACAGAAGCTTATTTGAAGTTTTTATGGATTACCACATAACATTACAATCATAAATCATATTTGATTTACTTGATGCTGGGCAGATGATTTTGGTGCTCACCTGAGTAAGAAATTTGTATAATGTTTTGCACACAGACTGTATATAACGACACGTGTACAGTCTATGATTCTTAAAAAACATTTTCAGATTTTCAACTTTTTTGGCTCAATTTTCAGATGCAGATTTAATATAAATGAATGTGCCAATTTTTAAAACATCAAACAAAAGTTTAACACTAAAACTGCCAAAAAACACAGGTTTTATTATGGGCCCACTCAAATAACCACCAACACCAACCACCGACATTAAAACCTATCAACATAACTGTAAATCATATCATATAATTCTCTGGTGTTACAAGATTAGAGCTGGTGGTTTCATATTACTCTGACATGTTACTATACTTAGTTCCAGTACCAAACTGGTCGTGGATACAGCGTGTATACTGCCTGAGTTTGGAGTTGCTCTTGTATGGCTTCTATTTTTATTTTATTTATTTTTATGATGCTCTCTATTATCTGGACTTATTTCTGTCCTTAGATTGCTGCAGCAACTCTTTATGACAGCTGGTTTTTCCCTCTGCTTTCAGGTGTGGCCTGTCAGTGTCCTGAAATAAAACACATAACTCCACGCTGGATATTCTACCTGTTATTCTGTACATAGCTAGTAGCCTAATTAATGATTCGTAGTTATAAGCGTAAGTTATCAGGATTTGAATAAGATGAATAAACTGATCCTGGATTTCCAAATCCAGATCAAACCACTGGGCCCAGATGATTAGATTTCTCTCGCTCTCCTTCGTGTCCTTATTACTCAATCTGTACTACAGACTGAGGTCAGACACTGTATGAAGTCATCTGAAATAAACCTGCACGCACACAGTGTCTTACTGTATTCTGATATCAAACCAGCCAACACGCCCACAAAGTCTGCAAATAAAACAGCTCTGATAAGAACAAACAAGGTCATTTCTGACTGTTTTAGGACCAATTGCACATAAACTGCTTCCTACCTCTGACTCAAAGGGACAGTTCATCTCCTAAATCAAGTTACATATTCTTCCTTGTACCTGTAGTGCTATTAATCAGTCTAAATTGCTCTAGTGAGTCACCAAGTGTTCGAGATATCAGCCGTAGAGATGTCTGCCTTCTCTCTAAATGTGGTGCTCAAAGTGCCAGTAAAATATTGTTTTTTACAAAAAAATTTAACATCAATCATGACCTACTTACTGAAGATTCTCCCCAGACCTTGTTGTGAGCAGTTTCAAGTAGGAACTATTTTCTTTTCGTCAAAAATGTGAAGTTATTCTGCTTGTTTTGTCATATCTGACAGTAAACTGAGTATTTTGGGGGTTTTGGACTGCTGTTCGCACAAAACACGCACTAATTGTACAAACAGCTTCATACATACATACATTTGTTGCTGCTTTATTTTGGGTTCTGGCGCCGACTCTTACACATGCTGCTGCAGCGTGTTTTACATGCTGAAAACAAACACTGCACTGAAGGTCATCGGACGCGTTTCTTTGCCCGGCTATCCTATCTGGAAATGTTAAGAGCGATAATAGCAAGTGCACAACTTTATAAGCGCACACAGAGTACACACACCTATAAATACACAATGGTAAAACCCATTTTAAACACTGGGGGTTTAAATGTCAGGAACCAGTGAGGACAAAAAGACGATCAAACAAAGTGTAGAAGATATAAGATATAATTTCCCTTCAGCTGTAACAGTTGGAACATTGAGTTAAACACAGACAACAACAGATAAGAGAGTTGACTGCATGCTCTTAATTTCATCTCAAAGAACAAGTGACTAACTCTGCCACTGATACTGCTGATGGTATTACTGTCACTTGGGAGGGTTTTAGTTGCCAGTGAACATCCTCAAGGGGCGCATTCAACACAGTGTCCACATTGTGTATTAGTCACAGTGGCTCTGTTGAACAAGATACATTTTTTCCGTCTGTTTTTATTCACAACAATATAAGTTGGACACTAAGTCATGTGTTTGTTTATTTTTGCATATTTTGACTGGTAGCCTAGTAAGATATGAATGTTTGTGGAAAACGTGTCTAACCAGTAGTTAAATGAGGTCGAACTGGATTTTATTCAACGTTTGCTTAAACGAGGGACTCGTTCACCTCCCTCGGAATATATGATGAACGTTAACATGGCAAACACACTGAACAAAGAAACACTTGTTTTTGCTCCCATTTTGTTGTGCTGAAATAAAGATCTAACACGTTTTCTGTGCACACAAAGGGCTTATCTCTCTCAAATTTTGTTCACAAATCTGTATCAATCTGCATTCATTGACACTTTACAACCGTAATCCATTCACCTGAGAGGTGTAGCGTATCAAGATGCTGATTATGAGCAGTCCACATGGACGTGTTTTTGAAAATGTGGTATTCCCCTCCAATCTAAAAACAATTCCTGTCCACAAGCACTGTTAGACATAAAATCTCTCTGTGTACGAAAACTCTCAAGAGTGTAACAAATATGATGGTGATGTAATCATATCCCTGAAGCAACGTTAAGAAGAAGAAAAGCATTGGCCAATGAAAGCCTGAAACTATGTGGAGCAGTGACCTCTGTAAGCTCATTCTGACGCCTCTGTTCATCAATATAATGGAAGAGCAACTGGATATTTTAGAGCCAGCACAACTTTGCCCATGTCTGCAACTGCACATTTGTAATGTCTTTACAAAAGAGGTAACGGGCACCCTGTCTACACGTCAACACTGAAAACACGAAAGGCAAAAACACATAGAAAAAGCTAGTTTTCAAATGAACCTGTGTACACGTGGACAAAGTGCAAACAGCATGATTCTTACGCAGGTGTGTGTTGGGCTCTTCACAATGAGGCCGCTCTAAAATGTGCAGTTTGATCGCACAACACGATGCCACAGTTCATGTTGCAAGCACAATGATGCAGGTTTTGAGGGACAACATCTACAATGTTGTTTCCCTGAGTTTGCCAATACATCCAACCAGCCTCACAACCACACAAGTCAGCTACAGTGACGAGCTGCTGTCAGGTCAAAGCCCCTGTGAGGACGATGAGCATGCATATAAGTTTCCCTGAGACGTTTTTTTGATAGTTTGTGCAAACCATTTGTTGCATCGGCTCTTCAGGTGGCTGGTCTCAGATGATCTTGCAGGTGAGGAGGCTGGATGTGGAGGTTCTGGATTGTTTTAGTAGTCGACTAATCGGTTTGAGTCATTTTTAATAGTAAAGTACTATAAAAGTACCCCAAAATACTCTTATTGCAGCTTCTTAGGTTCAGATATTGGCAGCTTTACACACTCTCCCATGACGGTGAACTAAAACCCTTTGGTGCGAGTACGAAGTAAGACATTAGATGACATAATTTTGGGGTTTGGGAGAGACAGACTGACATTTTTCGATAAAACGATTAGTCAACTAATCAAAGAAATAATCGACAGATTAGTCGACAATGAAAAAAAATCTCAAAAACAACATTTAAGATGGCTTATTGTAGTGAAATTAACATTCAGTTCACGGGCAACGGCTCTGGTGGACACTCCTGCAGACAGCATGCTAATAGCACACGCCCTGAAAACTTAGTGGACATCTGTGGCATCGTGTTGTGTGATCAAACTCCACATTTTGTGTCCTTTCACTGTGACCATGAGGCGCACCTGAGTAGTAATGATGCTGTTTAATCAGCATCTTGATATGCAACACCTGTCAACAAAGTTTAAAGGGAGATAAGCCTTTTGTGTCCAATTTGAGCTCTGGAAAATCAAAACAAAAATAAAAGTGTTGCATTTCTATTTTTGTTCATTGTGATAAAACAGTCATAAATGTCTGTTTTTGACTACACAGTAATGACAGAAGTCATTTTTAACCAAAAAGCAACATTCGCAGGTTCAAGCTACGTGATGTACATATTCCTGCTGTTCTTTGTCAAATATGATAATAAATCAAATATTTTTGGAGCTGTACCTTTGATTGGACAACAAAAGCAATCTGAACATGTTAAATCAGGTTTTACTGGTTTACTTTTATGATAAACTGAATACCTGTGGGTTTTGGAATGTTGGTTTAAGCTCATTTTTTTTATTCCTATCTGACATTATGCAAACAAAATTTAAAAAAAAAAAGCTGTTAGTTGCAACCCCACTGACTCTGGACTCAACTTTTCTGGTACTTTTCAGAGATTTCCCTGCAGAGAAAAGTCAGCGAGAGGACACACTTCCTGGTATCGCTGCCTCATTCAATCACACGTTCCCATTTTCCCCATCATCTCCCTGGATAACTCTGCTTTTAAAAAGCCCTGTGAGGTCCGACTACATTCCTCTGTGTGGCTTCACCACTCACATCAGGACACATCAGAGGCCGGAGGCAAGAGGCACAAAGACAGAGAGGAGAGCAGAGAGAGAGGCAGAAAGAAAAGAAGTGATGCTGCAGACAGAGATGAGTGGCCTCTCAGGACAAACGGGGACAAGTGCAGCTGAGAGGGAGAGATGGAGCAGTGATATGAGAGGATATGAGCAGGTACGTGAAAGAAGTAACTAACAGGAGTGTGATGCTGCAGGTTTGTGGACAGAGAGCAAAATAAACTCCTTATATTACTGACTTTACTCTGCAGGGACGACCACTGATGATCTGTCCTCTGTAAGCTGCTTCATGTTGTCAATATAAAAAGGTGACTGTCACACCTCAATTAAAACTTACTGGTTTTCTAATTACACCGCCTGAACAACCAGTGTATAAGCTGCAAAAGTAGTGAGGGGAAAGTCTAAGAAGCCATGACTCTTTCAGTATCCTTTGATGCTCATAATTATGTACTTTTATATAAGTAATAATCTGTATTTTATGTAAAGCGCTGTTCAAAGCAAAGTGTTTTACATGTCAAAAATTAAAACAGACAAGACATGAAAACAACAGCTCTGAAAAGAACGGATAAAAACACTTTGGTATATAAAAACTGAGGAAATAAAAGACAGTTTAAATGAAATAAGAACTCAAGTAAAATCAGGAAAAGCTCTCTGATAAAAGTATATTTTAAGAGGGAGTCAACGACTCAAAAAACGCCCTGGTGTGTGCAGTACTAGGAGGTCGAGGAAGATAAAGCTGGGACAGAGACTATAACGAGTCGTACTGCTACTTTTGCTTAAGTAAAAAATTAAAGTTCTTCTAAAGCAGTGTGTCTGTTCTCCACTCATTTGCAGCATCAACCTTTGACAGTATAGACGTGGAACAAACGGCTTCTTTTAACATTCTCAACTGTGACTTTGTTGCAAATGGTGCAGGTCTTTATCATTCTTGCTCAACTATCTTGCACATGAAGTCATAAAAATATGGGGCCCAAGACAACGTAACTGTCACTGCTGGTTTCAGACTGACACGGTTGTAATTTTCACAGCCAGCGCCCATGTTGTGTAAGTAGGTTTGGTAGTAAGTAAGTAAGTAGGGTAGGAAGTCAGGTGCATCGTTGGCATATTGTTATGTGAGGCGGCAGAAAATTACTGTGTCACTGATCAACAAAAAACTGGTGTAAAGTCAGAATGGCGCAGTCATTTTCCTGCTGTTTAAAAGCTGCATTATTCACAAAGTAAGGTGCACCAGTTCACAACATGTGATTTTGATTCTGTAAAATGTGAACAGATCAGAGCTTCTGTCCGACTCCCAAATAAGAGAGACAGTGCACATGTACGCACGAGGGACAGCATGACTTCATTTACTATTTCGGAAGCTAAAAGTTCTATTTCCTGTGTCAAGCTTAAGACTACAGCTTTTAGTTTTGCTGCTTGAATGTTTAGTTTAGTTTATTTAATTTATAACAGGACAGCGTGCAGTGGCATTAATTATTCCAGAGAAATAAAAAGATGGCTGCACCAGATTTAGCAGGAAAGCTAATTTCCATCTGTTCCCCACATATTTGCTTTATCTGACTGCATTACTCTCAGAAGAAGATCACTCACTTCTGAAATTTGTTGAATCCACCTTGTAAGCAGCAGTGCTGCAGTTGCAGGCACACCTGGCTTTGTAAAGGAATTTGGGAGATGACACTGAGTGACTGACTTCATGTTACGCCCAAATCACACCTGTGATTAACTACGGGACTAGATGTAACCCCATTTGCCCCCTGCGCCTTACTTTGCGCCCACATTAGGCACCGTTTAACTACCACAAGTGGAACTGGCCACTTACTAAAATGCAGTTGTACACCAATTATGAAGCATATTAAAACAAAGGTTTTAAAAGTATAAGGTTTTAATCACTTTTGTTATCAATGTTTAGGTGGAAAAAGAAGACGAGCAGAGTGTGAGAGAGAGACAAAGCTGGAGGAGGAGAAAGAGGAGGAAAGACCGAAGGGGAAGTATGCGAGAAAGAGAGAAAGACAAAGGAGGGAGGATGAGTGCAGCTCCATTCATTCGATCTGATGGTATTCAATTGTGTTATTGTGTTGTCAAGCGGCGACCCCCTCACAAAGAGGACACACACACACACACCAGCCTGAGACAGAGAGGAGGCTTTAGATAAATCAGCGACCCCCTTTAAACACACTTTCTCTTGTATTGAGGAATGTAGGCACAAACCCAACACACTCGCTCACACACAGAGAAAACACATTAACAGTAGAGCTGCACGATTAACCGCTCAGCCTCGAGAGAGTGAAGGTTTCTGTTGGGGTTGTTTTTTTGTCCTGAGGTGAAGTTAACTGAATATGTGGAATATTTGGACTGTTAGACAGATAAATGTCAGCTCCAGGACACTGTGACGGACATTCTTTACCCTTTTCTTGCGTTTAATAGATAAAGAATTAATCAATACTAAAAATCACTGTTAGTTACAGACCTAATTAAGATCCATATGATCACAGTTCTTCATTCATAATTAAAAGCAAAACTGTTTATTTTTCTTTAGTGCTGTAACTATTATTTTTAGTTTCAACTAATCTTTCTTTTTTCTTTTGTTCTTTGAATGAATCACTGTTTAAATCATTTGAAACATCTACAACAGTCAGAGAATGAATATTACGGTTTCCAAGATCAGGTGAAACCTTGAAATTGATTCTTTAGTGCAACCTGGACTGTTAAAACCAACAATAATAAACAGAGAAAAAAGAGAAAAAAGCAGCAAATATTTAAACTTCAGAAGATGGTATGTGCATTCTTGCTTTATAAATAATCTAAACGATAATCTAAATGGGTAACTAATTATCTACCTGGTTGAATAAAGGAATAGAAAAGAAGAAAAATAAGTTGTCAATGGTCAGAAAAATGTAACAAGGGGAATTTGATTTGATAATCGGAGAAAATTACCGCTCACTCTGATGCTGACCAATATACTACACAGGCTTTCTGTCAGGTCAGGTGCTTTCACATCTGTCCTGTTTAGTTCGGTTCAGTCGAACTCAAGTTCATTTGCCCCCTCAGTGCGGTTCATTTGTGCAGGTGTGAACACAGCAATCACACTCAGGTGTGCACCAAAACAACCGGACCAAGACCTTCTTGAAGAGGTGGTGTCAGTCCGGTTACAGTGCAAACATTTCACACACACACACACAACACAGACTAACCAGTAGAAGGCCACTTTGTCGCCGAGCTTCCTCTCATGGACGTTGCGGTCGAGGATGTTATAGCAAATGTTGGTGGAAGCTCCTTCCATACACTTGACGAATATGTCTCCTTTGGTCACATCGAAGTTGTAGTCGAGGAACTGACCCGTGTGTTTGGTCTTCCAGAAGAAATCTTTGGCGATGTCGCCCCAGAACTCTGCAGGACGGGAAGAGATGGGATCAGAGAGACAGACACAAAATAATGCAAGATGCATTTGGTGAAATGTGCAATCAGAATGTGACATAAAGAAACAATTCCTAAGTTTTGGGCTGGTCGGGGCTGCAACTAACAATATCGCAATTACTGTAATGATTATTTTCTCATTTAACCAATTAATCATTTGATCTATAACATGCAGGAACTTACACTTATTTTTCATCACAGTTTCCAAAAAGTCTTGTCTTGGTAGGTATTTATTGAAAAAAGGGAAAGACAGCAAATCTCGATGTTGGAGAAGATGCAGCCAGAAAAGAGTCTAACATTTATGCCTCAGAAATATATTTAAAGATTAACTGACAATCAAAACTGCTGCCCAAGAATTTCCTGTCAGTCGGCTAATTTTGCAGCTCTACACACACACACACACACACACACACACACACACACACACACACACACAAATATATATCATCTATCTTTTTGCTGTAACTCTTCCTTCCCATAAGAGTTCCTTTGGTGAGACCTTTATCCGGGTCAGCATTTCCTCCAACTCAACATCATTATCTCATCATGACACAGCTCTGGTGAATGGCCTGAGGACAAATTCCACCTACAGGAGAAACTTGTTTGATTGCCTCTGAGGCACTTCACGTAGCCTCCACACTTGACAAGGAAATGACACAAGCAGCTGTTTTATTAACAATAGCTGCACTGATAAAGAATCTTCCTGCTCCTGCCTGGTAATAGTAGAGACAGGTCCCACCCAAAGGCCACGCGACTTCCTTATAACAGTGACAGTGAGTCAAATGTCACATTTTATAACATCAACTACTGTATGACATAAACTTTAACTGACAAACCATGATGGTAGGTCACAGGGCTGCAACTAATCATTATTGTTAAGTCCATAAAATGTCAGAAAAGTCAGTGTAAAGCAGTGAGTATAGTTTCCCAGAGCCTGCAGTGATGTCTGCTAATGTCATTTTTTGTCTGATCAACATCCAAAATCCGAAAATTATCACTTTACTGATTTAAGACAAAGAAAATCAAACAATCTTCATCTATGAAAAGCTACATTTTAGCTTTAAAAACGACTCAATTCATTAATTTAGGGCTGCAAATAAATCATTTTCACATTCAACAATGTGATGATTATTTTCACAGTTAATCAATGAATGTTTTTGTCTATTGAATATGAGAAAACAGTGAGATAGTCCTGTTTAACTCTTCAGCTTGAGGAGGTTGATTCAAGTTGCTGTTTTTATTGCATTGACAGCTCAAAACCCCAAAATATTCAGTTTACTATCGTAACTGTTGGTTATTATTTTCTTTTCTAGTTCATAGATGGAACAATCAACACCTAATTTTATGTCAATTGATAAATCGTTTCAACTTATCATTCACTTTAGCTGGGGCTGATATGAGTTGATTAGTCAACTGACAGCTAACAATAGAAAACATTTACTGGTTTGTGTTTTCAAATTGTAGAGATTTGCGTTTTTTCCTTTTATAGAACTGGAAATTTAATATCTTCTGGTTTCAAACTGTTGGCCAGGCAAAGAAGTTGAACACACATCAACTTGGCTGTTGGAAGATTCTGATGGGCTTTTTTTTTACTGTTTC
Source organism: Epinephelus cyanopodus (assembly GCA_026686955.1). Taxonomy (NCBI): domain Eukaryota; kingdom Metazoa; phylum Chordata; class Actinopteri; order Perciformes; family Serranidae; genus Epinephelus; species Epinephelus cyanopodus. The sequence continues at coordinate 40,400,303 of CM048922.1, forward strand.
CATTGTTTATAATTTAGTTTTTCCACTGGAATTCTCCTTATCTGTAGAAGTTCGTCTAATAGCGTAGAAGAGGCACTTTTCAAAGAATATAGTGCTGCATGTATTGTCAAGTGTTGAGCACAGAAAAGGTAGACGGACAAATTTCTGACTCTTTTGCAGCAAAATAAAACCCATCATCGTATCCTGGGAGAAGAAAAATAAATTTCAGAACAATGTTTGCCAAGTAAATAAGGAAGTTATCCTTGAGATTATATATAGTATTTAAGGAGGGGCACTTTGCCGACACCCTTCAATAATAAACTGACAATGCAGATGTGAGACACAGACCTGAGTTACCGGTATAATTAAACTTTAACGATGCTGAATCAACAAGTGTGAAGGGTTTATGCTGTGTTTATGTTAGTGTCGGCAGCTCTGAAGTATTCTGTTTGCACTGTTGCTTTTTGAATCGCCGCTGTATTATGGAGTCAGATGCTGCCTTTAAACTGCATATGACTGGTGCACTCCTCAGTGAAGTCCTTTATACTCAGTTAATTTAGAAAGTGGTGGAGGAAGCACTCAGATCTTTCACATAAGTAAGTAAAAGAAGTGCAAGTCCTGCATTCAAGGCATTACTCAAGTAAAGAATGGGCATCAAAAAATACTTAAAAAACAGAAGTAAAAGTCCTTATTATGCAGAACTGCCCATTTCAGAATAATGTATCACTCATTCTTGAGAATTGGGACAAACCCTTTCTTTTTCAAGTTTGATTTTTACTTCAATTCTGTTGGGAAAACTAATTTCAAAAGATAAAGGTCTTGACTAACCTTGTGATGGGCCAAACTCCCTGTGATTTCAATTGTTCTTGAATAGCATACATAATGGATGTCAGAGGTCAGATCTAACAGAGTTGAGGACTTACAGTTATGACAGAAAGTTATGTATTTATTAGTTTCACAAACTTTATTTATCAAACCTCTTAAGAGTTCCTATTATGCCAATCAAAATATTCATCTTTAAACCATTTTTCTTACTAAGTTTGATTTAGAAGGGCTATGCAGCTGACCTGATTTGGCTGAGACACACCTGATACTGATATTCTTTAATGAACATATCAAAAAGCAGAGAGCTTACCAAGGCATATCTGCCTTTGTGAAAACCAAGAAGTGAGACAGGATTTGGCTGACCCCTTTCGTGCCTGATTAAATTACGTTTTTTGAATGAAAATGACTGGTTTGACAAAAATCTGTGACACATCTTCACAGGTCCAACATTTCAAAGTGAATATATTTTAAACCAAGATGATCATAGCAGGACACTTTTACACCTCTGTTATCGTGTGTATAGTGTGTACTGTTGGTTTACAGACTTTGACACAACATGTGTTTTTACTGTCTGAAGTTGTGACTCTAGTCTGGGACGAGGCTATATCCTGGCACAGGGCAAGTTTAATATCTGAAGAGACAAAAGCATATCAAAATATTGTATAAAACAGAATTTTCATACATTTCAATATTTCAAAAGTAACATTTCACCCAAGAAACTAAATGAGAATATTGATAGTTTGTCATTTCAAGCTTTTTGGAGGGGTGGGACATGATTTGGCACAAATTTTAAGAATGGTGGCTTATTATATTATTGTATTGTGATTATTAATGCTTTAATATTGAAGCTGATAAAGGTGGAGCTTATTTGAACTACTTAATATACTTCTTGCTTGTCTTACTTGGTTTATAATGATACAACACATTGTATTAGTTAGTTTATATTATTATTAATCCATTTGTATAATATAACTGGAAACTAAAGCTACTGAATAAATGTAGTAAGTAGGAATATATAGTAGCATAACACGGAAGTAAAATACAAGTACTATAATTGTAGTTAAGTAAATATACTTAGTCACTTCGCAAAACTGTATTTAGATACTATAAGGTGGACTTACCCTCAGGACTCTCTATGGATTTCAGGTAGAGCTCTTTGTATTTTTCAAAGCTGGGGATGTGAGCCTCCTTCTTCAAGTCCTCAGACCCGTGGAAGACGTCTTCCTTCGGCACTTTGTCGGGAATCATCTCCAAAATGTTTCTTGACTCTTTTCCAACTTGGCAGACAACAATCGTTGTGGGAGATCACTCAACTTAACGTTACGGCCTAACGCGATCACCGTTTAATATCAATCGATATATCCACTGCACGGCCAGAAGATGATCAATATCAGCTCTGCAGGACGAGAGACGAGGCTGCACAGATCCCTCCTTCAGCTGCAGGACCAAGCTGCACGATGAAGCACTGCTGCTGCAGAGCTAGCTCGATGCTAGCTAGCAGCTAAGTTCATTCAGACTTCCTTGTTTTTTCCCAGGATGTTTTGTGTTGTTGTCGCCGCTGTGCTGTTGAAACGTCGCGTGCAAACACCGCGTTTGGAGCTTGTACGTGCAGCTGCAGTGTAAAGTAAAGTGTAGGTCCGTCTCGGTGCAGCTCCGGGTGAATGTGTCCGCTCCTGGTGGTGTGAAGTCCTGCACACACGGACACGGACAAGCGTGTGTCCTGCTAGGCTAACAGGCTAAGCTAGCTCACTCCAGCAGAAGAGGGAAACGAGCGTGCGCGCCGGGACGAGGCCCTCCTGTTTTAGCTGTACAGATTTAATATGTGTATAATATTTAAATTCAAAGCTTTCTTTCAGTCAGCAGAGAGAGTTTCGTGCCGTCTGGGAGGCTGGAGGTGAAATGTTTTTGTCCCTGCGGTGACACTCGCCTGCTTCTTCTTCTTCTTCTTCTTTTCTTTTCACAAACTGAACTCTGTTTGGCCCTGACCAGCAGCCAATCAGAGCGCACGATGTCTTCGCGTACTCCTCGAAAGCTCCGAATTCACACAACTAAGACGGTATACACGACCTATCGTTGCGTTCAAGTGTTTACATTTGACTCGAATGCTCAATGATAAAAAAAAAGTACGTGAGATTTTGTTATAGTGGAAGATTTTTGTTCGTTCGTTTGTTTGTCATCATTATTATTATTTTAATCCTAAGTTCTTTCTTCTTTAGAACATCATACTTCTCATGGGTGAAAACTCACCAAACTTTGCACAAAGGTCCAGTCTCATGCCAGATATCCTCAGCTGTAAACTCAAGCCAATGGTCCTGATGAAAACTTTGAAAATTCATAACAAATCAACCACACGTGTTACAACTTCACAACTTTCATCAAACTGTAGCCCCAATATTGAAGAAACTTTTGTACATTTAAACCTATTAAAAATTACAATGTTCATCACTCTGTAAAACTTCTTAAACCTATCTCTTCCCTCAATTTTTGCCCAATTGGCACCAAACTTGCTACAGAGCATCTTCAGACTGTCCTACAAAAACTATGTTTCTCAGATTTTTGATTTATCAAAAATTGAGCCTACAGTGCATCAAAATGTTTGACTGTAAACGGTACTGTAAACATATACATGCAAATTCTTGCTAAATAAATCTTCACTGTTCATGGAAAAAATGACAAAATTCTAGAGTCACGGTAGATGATGTGTGGCAAATTTCAGAATTTTATCACAAAAACTGAATTTTTTACAGCATTTTGAATTTTGCTCTAATGTGAACAATTGGAGTCAATGTAAAAATGGCAATTTTAAACATCAGTTTTTCACTTATGGAGCAAATCAATCATTGTTACAAAAAAATTACCAACATCTCCATACTGTCTAGATGCAATATGTGTATTTTCAGATTTTTGTTTCAATAACTGAATTTCTTACAGTGGTTTGAAATCTGCTTTTCCATGCACGGACGGCTGCTAAACCTGCACGTCTGGCTTAGTCAGTTTGTGAAGCTACACATGAATTGTCACTGACTAATGAGCTCAGTGAGATAGAAATTGATTCTTAGTCTCAGAGGTTGTGAGTTTGTTTGTGTGTTGCTAAATTCCTAAATGTTTTCCAATTCTTCTGCTTGTTGCTCAGAATTGCCTAAAAATGCCCAGACCCAACCCATCGCTGCGCAGCAGCTATAATTATTATTATTATTATTATTATTATTATTACATTACATATAAGTGTACAGATACACGTAAATGTACAAGAAAAAAAGGTTAATATAATAAAGCGCTATAATGACATAACATAACATAACATATTAATGATAATAAGAAAACCTAACTTATAATAAATACACACATATAAATACATAATAAATTCACAAAATCGTAACTGTGGAAATATGCTTGAGTGCAATATAAGGGATCTGTGCAGTAGGCTGAATACCCTGCATGTGAGTTATGTAGTGTTTTTTTTTAAGAGTAATATTTATCACTGTTTTACCTTTAATTTTTACTATATAGTTTGTTTTTGTTTTTACGAGCTCTTTTTCACTTATCTTTGCACTGAGGAGGTTGCATTCAATTTCATTGTACATGTTTAATGACAATAAAGATATTCTTTTCTATTCTCTATTCTATAAAAGAAACACTAATCAAACATGTATGCTGAGTCATTTTTTAAAAATTATATTATTATATAAGGTCACACGATCCACTGACATACACGTGTAAGAGCACATAACAATGAGCAATTTTAAAAACAGATTATAACAAAGAAGCAGAAAAACAAAGACAAAACAAATAAATAACCGTAATAGAAAGCTGAAAGAAAGAAAATGCTTCCTGTTGTAGTGTTGTCACTGTGCGTGTTATTGTAACATTAAAGTCCACAGGACAAAACATGGGTTAAAGGGATAGTTCAGGTTTTTTGTTGAGGTGGAATTGTAGGTTATGATTCATAGTTAAGCAGGCTGGAGAATGACATCGTATTATTATAATGGTGGTATTGCTTTTGTTTAAAAAAAAAAATAGAAACATTAATTAAGTACATCTACTTCTTCAGAAAACTACACCAGTTGCTGTGAAAGTCTCAGTGTTGTCAAACACTGTCCTCTATGGACAAAACTGTGCATGACACTTAAAGTTTGATTTAAGTTGGACCAGTGAAGTTTGGTCTGACAAACAGCAGGTGGCGTTACTGTTCAACTTCTGCTGCTGGTGTCTGCAGCGCTCTCAGAGGGTTTGACCACAGCTTCAGCATCACTTTGTTTTACTCCTACTGTGTGGCAGTGCTGGAATGTAACTAAGTAAATTAAGTACTGTACGTACAGTTTGAAGGTATTTGGATTAGTTTATTTGAAATATCGTGCTTTTTACTGCACTACATTTATCTGACAAGTTTAGCAGTATCTATCCGGATTAAAATTTTATATTAAAAACATATGATAAGCTCATGAAATAAAAAAAACAAAAAAACATGTAGTTAAAGATTAACAAGATATGCTCCCAAGATTTTTGTCCTGTGACAATTTCCTTGTCATGTTTAAGATGTTTATGATTTCTACCAAAGTTTCTCAGATTGTTTCATTTAAAGTGTCAACTGAGGTCAAATGATCCAATATATTAAAATAAACCAAAGATTTAGTCATTTACTATAATAACTCAGTCGGGGGAAGATTTTTGCAGAACCAGAAATTTAATTCTTAAAGTAAATTTTAGTGATAATACTTCTGTACATTTACATACATGGGGTATTTAGTGCAGGGCTTTACTTGTAATAGAGTATTATTTCATCACGGTATTGGTTCTTTAACTTGAGTACAGCATCTCAGTGTTTCCACCAGCACTGACTGTGTGTGTGTTTCAATGTTAAGAAGCGACTCTCTGGAAGCCCCTCCAGCTCTGTCTGATGTCACAGCTCTGGAGCGCTGAGGGTCAAAGGTCAACCTTGGGCCCAGACTAAAAGATCACATGTGAGTCACAAAGACCGCTTTGTTTTCTCATTGTTCAGCTTTCATGTGTCGTTTTCTTCATGTGATCATGTTCCTCTGATTTACTGCACATTTCACACATACAGTGAAAAATATTAAAACAAGCAGACAGCAGTAAACAGTACAACACTGCATGAACACTTCCACAGACTTAAAGGTGTTCACTCGGGGAATAATCAAGTACAAATTTGAGATACTGGCACATTAAATGGATAGTTTGTGAGACTTTTACTGCACTGCATTAAAGGAGGGAAACACTTTACTCCATTTATGTGAAAGTTGTGATTCTACGTGAAATGTTTGATGATGCACTGCCATTATATTTCGTACAAACGTTCATGTTCCCATCCTTCAATCCATTTTCAACCCTTATCCGAAGCCAGGTCACGGGGTACTCACTGAGCCAAGTATTCCAGACGTCTCTCTCCCCAGCAACACTTTCCAGCTCCTCCTGAGGGACCCCAAGGCGTTCCCACGTCAGATGAGATATGTAATCCCTCCAGTATGTTCCACAGAACCACCTCAACCGACCTCTTTGGACGCAAAGGAGCAGTGGCTCTACTCTGAGTTCCCCACGGATGTCCCAGCTCCACACCCTGTCTCTGAGGCCGAGCCTAGCCACGCTTTAGAGGAAACCCATCTGCAAAAAGCAGATGATGTGGCTGAGGGTACGCCGTGACCTCCAGAATGCACTGGGGCAGTTTGCAGCGAAGTGTGAAGAGGTCAGGATGAGAGTCAGCACCCTGTCTGTCCAGCCCTCATCTATGGTCATGAGCTCTGGGTTAATGCCCCCTCAAGATGAATTGTAATACAGTAACTTATGTGTGTGTGTGTGTGCTGATCTCTCCAGAAACTAATAAGGAACTCAGTTCAATCAAACACACACAACAGACCGGTGTTGACGTGGAAATACTGTTTTTATTGTCTGTACCAAACTTGATTGAAGAAAACCGAGTTTTCCAGAGTATAACAAACACATCAAAGTCCAGCAGAAACAGGAGACAGAGAGGAGAGAGACTCACAGTGTACACGACGCTTATCGGCACTGAGGTCACACAAGCACCAGCGCTACCTTCAAAGCCATCATTTCAATCTGCTCAGACATTTTCAGCAAACACACCTGCGTGACGCTGCTGCACTTCAGCCACACTGAAGATCTGCTGGCAGCGACACAAACATGCATGTTGATTTAAACCAGAGATAACAGTTACGGGTCCCCAGAGTGGCCAGAAATTTCTGAGCGTGGACTCTTCCAGGTGTGTGTCTGACTGAAAACATCCAAAGAAACCTCTAGTATCAAACACTGCACACAGTCTTCCTCAGTAACACTTACACCAACACATTTACTACCATCATTAAACCAGACAGGAGCCAACACGCAACTTGAAAAACTTTCAGTGACTTGTCAGGAAAAACCAGACGATTGTCAGAAACTCTCAGGACATAATGAAACATCTCATGATGTCATAAATCCCACCTGACAAGTGGCTGAAGTGATGACAGTTCGTATTGTGACTCGTTAAATACAGACTGTTGGAGTTAGAGGAGGGAGGAGGTTACATTGGCACTGGGTTCAGTACAGAGGCCACTATGTAAAGGGGGGACATCTGCTCCCCCTTTAACATTGCATAACAAAAAGCACTTCTTCACTAAGGCTCGACAACACACACTCGCCAGACCTGCTCCAAATGGGGGAAAGCTGCTGTTCTGTCCACAGTTTCAAGTTTTGTCCTGCATCGAGAAGGCTCACAGTTTACAGAGAGAGAAAGAGGGAGTGTGTGTTTGTCCTCAGTGTGCTACGATTTGTCTTGGCATCAAACCCACCTAACAAACATGAACGGGTGTCCCCAAAAGATATCTTAAAAAATGGCTCATAGGGAGTTTGTAAGTGCTCAAATCAGATTTTTATTTAACAAACAGTCCAGCCTAGGAGTATTGTGAGGGGAAACAGCATTTGCAATTAATTTGGAGCATTAATTTATCCTGCGTTAAGCACCACACGAGGGCGGTTTAACCAATATTTCAACTTTAACTATTCAGTTTGCTTCTGACGTGTTCAAGCTTTCTGTGTGCATATATGGGAGGTAATCAGATGTGTCATTTTGAGTCATCGTTTGAGCAAAAACGTCCTGGTTTCAGCTCTTAAAAAGTGAGGACCTGCTATTTTATATCATTATAAACATAAATCAGGACATTTTGAAACACAATCCTGTGATCCAAGGAGTTGTGCCAACTGACCCTTTATACATGAAACATTTGATTAATTGAGATTCTGGTAAGCGGATTATTCAACAATGACAGTGTTCATTAGTTGCAGGAAGCCTTACTCGTTAACAGAGCGGTGTCCTCTGACACAGAATGTCTCCACAACAGTAGGTTGTAGTTACAGTAAATATTTTGGGGCCTAAGATCCAGACAGAAGGGAGCATTTTGGGGAAGCAGTTTTTGCCGTGTTGCATCTGTACTTCAGCACATTAAATTTGAAATTCAAGAATTACTTGCAGAATAAAGTCCTGACTTGTAGCTTTATTTAATGTGGGGTTGCATCCATGTTCGGGTGAACAGCAGAGGAATGGGAGGCGCTTTTATTCACAGTGCCCTGGTCCAAAAAGTGTTTGACGAATGAACCTAAATACAATTATGCTTCGTATTTGGTCAAATCCTCGTCAGTCTTGGACCCTCTGATGTCGCTCAGACATTAGCAGGCAGTTTGATAATGCTCTATCAGGCTTTTGCTGCAGCCAGATTCACTTCCAGCAAATGTGAAGGGTTTCTTTGCCTTTGGAAATTCACTGAAAGAGGTGACGAACTCAGAAAAAACTTCCTGGTTGACTCATCTGTGTGATCATTGTCCAGAAAACTGAGTATTGTAAAGTAATCACCCAAAATGGATGTAAAACTCCCAGATTAAAGCTAAAAGTCAGAAGTTTAACCTCATGTTCAGAGTTGGCTTTAAAATCTAATGTGCTGGAGTTAATAACAAAAAAGAAGTTACTGCATCTGCACATCATCACCACAATACAAAGGTCGACTGTGGTTAGAAAGAAAAAACTCAAATCACTCTCTGGAGTGTTAAAAAGCACACAGTCTAAAAAAAAAATATGATTTGGAAATTATTTCTAAAAAGGTTAAAAGTAGAAATGTATTTTTTAGAAGTGGTCTTACTGAAGGAAACTACCAGAAAATACAAAAAAATCTAATACCCAGGCACCCTTTGATTGTGTGCAACATTCAACCCTCATGGCAGTGCTTGTTAAAGGCGTGAGTTCTGTCAACTATTTAATCATGTAGCTACAACACTTAAATACTAACTATCTGCACGTCTCAGATGGAGAACTGCTCCACAGATGAAAAAGCTCAACTCAGCACCCCTTTAACTTAATTCTGCAGAATGTATTTCATTGAAAACTTGCACTTTTCAGCTAACTCATGGCAAGAATATCACAAATAATGCATCAAAAAACCCTCAAATTAAACTGTCTTGAAACACCAACAATATATTTTTTTGTTTGCTTTCTGAGCATTAGATGGAAGACAGGTGGTCCGCTGCACCCTGACACATCTGAGCTTTTGTCCAAAATACCTCCAATGTTGTTTATTTTCAGAACACATTAAAAATATGACTAACAGTACAAACATTTGCCCAAAACAGCAGACTTACATTAAAGTAAAAAAAAAAAAAAAAGTTAAGAAAAATGTTTTCTTATGAAAAGAAAATTGCTATGAATAAGGCCATTGATAAAGTTCTATATTCCAATAACAAATTGCTGTTAACAGTTATCGGTTTGTGTGGAATCAACATTAATGTGTTGTTTCAAATTAGGTACAAATATGTCAAATATGACATCTTTACAGTGGAAACACTGGTCTCAAATCAGATCCACAATATACAATATTAGTATTAAAATTGGTCAGTCAGGAAGTGGAAATAGGTAAAAGGAGGAAAAAGACACCTGTCTAGCATTCCCAGAAAGAAATCTGTCCTCAGTGTGGCAACTCATTGATCCCACGTCTTACGGAAAAACTAAATCCAACATTAGAAATAAGAGCAGAGGTTTCACTGATGAAGACGAAGTCTGAGAGAAGCACGTGAGCAACTTCCACGACGCAGCCAGGCAGAGATCAGACGATGGTCTCGACTGTGGTCGGCTACATGTAGTGAACGTACTGTTCAGCCACAGTCGGAGCTCACAGTGTTTGTGATGTGGCTGCTGTGAATCTCCCATAAGGAATTATTTCTGTTGGCTGCAGCCTGAGGGAAGGCCTCTGGTATGAAACAGTGCATGTGCCTGAAAGCAGGTTCTCCAAAAAGACCAAAAGTACAAAATCTGTTGATCATGCAGTCTAACTTTTTGTTGTTGTTGCATTTTTTACTTAACGTTGGCATGTTGATCAAAAGGCTGCCGTCTTACACTCAGAGAGGAAGCCACTTTCCTGGACTTGAGGATTGCACATTTAAGAAGCCTGAACACCGCGGTGGAGAAGGAACATGTGAGTAGTGGAAGCAAAAAGATTTGCTACAAGAACAGCAACCGCTCTCTAAATCAGAAACCCCTTTTTCTCTATTGATGTAAATCTTTCCAACAGAGTGATCGTTTAGTGAGTGTGAGGAAAAAAAAACTCAACCTAAATAGAAAACAAATGTATAAAGTTGAGAGCATGACAGACAGGTGCCCCAAAACATACAACAGAAAAAAAACAAACGAAATAAATGGAGTGAGGGGGAAATGTGATAAAACAGTAGCATACATTTACAAAACTCATCTGAAGCTCAACAGGACAAAATCAGGATGGTGTCCTTGGTGGAAAAAAGGCCAAGAGAAGACCCGGCTGCTGCCTCGTCCCAGACTAAACCCTGAGCCCTTCAGTGTCAACGTGTGCAGCCCACAGGTTGCTCTTTACTTAATTAACTTTGCTTAGAAACATATCGGCTACATCAAACTGGTAAATGATGTTTCTGGAAGCCTGCTGGCTCGATGAAGTCAACTCATTGTTAGTATGAGTAAAATAGTGTCCAGCTAGGAAAATAATACAAGACACGCCTCAGGTTTGGTTCAAATTGATGCAAAACTAAGTGTTCAAGTTGGGAATGTGTATTTTTTTTTCTCCTGTGCATGCATCTCTCTCCAAATAATTAAAACTCAAGGGTCAACAGCAGAGGCACAAAGCGGCTACAGCGCCATCTAATGATCTGGGTTAGTTTGGGACAAAGTGATTGGTGAACCGACAGCCGGGTCTTCAGAGGAGGTTCTTCACGTTTGATTTGTTTCAAATTGATTTTTTTTTTTTTTAAACACATACAACCACACACGCACATACGTATACACACTCACACACGCACACAGAGAACATCACCGTGTTTTTCACACTCAAGTCCATTACAAAAACCAGATATGTACTGCATGATCTGGTTTTGGGAAGGATGGGATTACAGGTGAGGGTAGGTGGGGTGGGGGGGGACTGGAGGAAGAGGAGGGCAGTGACCGAGGCTTTGTTGATTATTGGTAAAAAGATGTTTCAGGGAAGAAGGAGCTGAGCTGTACGGCAGTTGAAGGCTTAGGAGGAAGAAGTCCGGCAGGTTGGGATTTAGGGTTTGGGGTGGGAGGGGGGGGGGCACAAGTCAAGATCAGGTTTGGTGTTGGATATAAAACCAAACTGGCTGTCTTGGCTTGAGGAAGGATCTCGAGGTGTAGACCAGAGCATCTAAGTGAAAAGTTGCTTGCAGTCTTGAATATTAAAACTCCTCCTGCTCCTCAGCATCAGGTATCACAAAACCCTCCTGGAGAGAGAGAGAGACAGAGACAGAGACAGAGAGACAACGTTATGAAAAAACAGCAACACACTGTGGAGACACCTGCGGTCTGGATTCTAAGCTCGTCATCTCTCTGGAGCCAGAAAACCCAAAATTAAGCAATATGGGTTGAGCCTTGTTGTCTCAAAGCCTAACACATGTGTTTCATTAACGCACATTATTGCAATTCTTGGGTTATTAGTTTGGCCAATTACACATATTCCTCATACTGGGAACAAAGCCTTCACTGGTTTTCTGATCAACATTTCAGGTGTCTGAACCCAAACACAGAGAAGTACAGATAGACAGAAGTAAAGTAGAGTAAAAAAACTACTATACAAGTCAAGAGCACATTAAGTCAAAATTACGAGCAATACAAATATAGCAACAAGAACCAGAACTGCTCCTAAAATTAATAGTGCAGGACTGTCTCTGAGCAAAGTGACATAACGGTGCGGTAAATAGAAGCCAGCCAAGCACCACTGAAACTTTCAGGCTCAGTGAGCGAGCTGCATTCCATTCCTCTGCAGGAATTCACAATGGCATCAGCAGTTGTTAACAGCCGAGCAAGTGGGCTTTAATCTGGTGTTGGACTCGCAACATATTCATCGAACACACTGGTTCATTTTAGAGAATAAGGCACAGAAACCAACAGTGTGTTAATCCATCTTGCAATACTTTCTAACTTCCTCTGTGGCTCTGAGCCCATTGGTTCCTACTGAAGACTTATTTCTTCACTAAACACACCTCACACACACACACACACACACACACACACACAGATATTTTCACTTCTTAAAAAGCTTTTGAGCAAACCAACAGGAGGAAATACTGCATTTGTTGGGGACTATTTTCAGCAGTGGGTTAATCCACATTTGGTGCTCCAGTGAGTGTTTCTGGCAACAGGTCGATGTATGTGGACTGAATCAAAATAAACTACAATGTGTGTGTTATGGTAATGAATAAACACGTTGCCCAGTGCAACATGTGGATTTTAAACATTTCTGGACATCAATGGAGCTCTATGGCACACAGGAAATAGATATATCAGCCTTTGATACACACACAGTACTTGTTAGTAGATACTGTACATTGATATTGTTGTTTGGTCTTGTTGTGAAAACAAATACAGAACATCACTCATTAGTATTGTTTACAGCCATTATCTTTGTTTGGAGTCATTTTCTATGGCTGAAATTGAGGAATATCTTAAGGGTAAGTTAAGTATTTTTCAGCCTTGGTCCAGTACTGAGCAGGCTGCAGCCAGCAGTGGCAAAATAGGCTGCAAAGTAACCACTCATGTTCACACTGTCAATTTACACCCACTAAGTGTGCTTATTTTTGTCCACAGGCTCCGACTGTTATTTTACGTGTCTGACATTATTAAAGAAAGGATCCTACAGAGATAGACCTTTTTGTTTAAGAGTAAGATCCTTTTTTGTTAAACCAGAAACAGCCCTGAAATTACCATCACCAAACGCACCAGACTCCATTTAAATAAACAGTAATTTTACCATCGTAGAGCACACTTCACTCAGAAACTAAAGAAACAAAATAAAACTCTGAAACACCACCTTATTTCACCTTCCCACTGTTCCAACAATTACCACCTCTGTTTGGTAGAAATAAACCCTTAATTCACCCAAATAGATGTAAAATATGCTGGCCCTTTAAATGCTAAAATTACTGTAATTTAAATGGAGTATGGTGGGTTTGGTAATGGCAATTTCGAGGCTGTTTCTGTTTAAACAAAAAAAGTGCATCTCTGTAGGGATCCTTTCCATAATGTTGTCAGACACCTAGAATAACAGTCTGAGCCTATCAGTGGCAAAAACAAGCAGTTTTAGTAGACGTATATTGACGGCCAAACAACCCTCACCCTGGGTGATTAGTTTTAAAAAATTCTGTTGAGTGATTTAATTTCTCGTATGACATTTTAAAATCCACTGACTCCTTGGCCTTCAGAATGAATTACAGCATCACTGAATTAAATCTGTGTCAAACTCACGTCTGTGGCGTAAAGGATGTCGATGATCCTCTGCAGTGTGGGGTCGCCCTCTCCTTCCTTCTCCTGCAAATCAGCTCAATGTTTCGCAGCTTTCCAAAATAAAAGTCTCTCTCCTTCTCCATGTCCTGAATGGTTGATTTCAGGATCTCCATCTGTGGGAAGAAAGGGCAAAAACAACATTGGGTTTTGTTTCTGCTTTTTCAGGGGACTAACGTTGCGTTTACTTTTTATTTGCTTGTTGCGGAACTAAGAATTAATTTCACTTTTCAATAGTGATCGTATGGAGTTGTGGGGATTATTTCTTCACTGTAGTGTGCTGACCTCATTTAAGAGCTCCGCCCTCTCCTCATCGCCTCCTCCCATCCCTGGCTTTCTGGCGCTGACATGAGCCAACTTGGGCGCTACCTTGGCAACAGGTGGTCTCTGAGGAGCTGAAGAGACAAAGAAGACACGGTTATTAACAGGAGAAAAAGCTTTGACTTACCAGCATTTCTCCATTTAATTTCAAACAACTTGACCCCACAAGACCAACCAGAGCTCTGACCTTGATTGAGGGCCTTTTTGGGGGTTTTGGCGAGAGCTGACGTGGCAGTGTTGGGTATGGGCATGGCATCCTGGCCCTGCCTCGCCTCCACCGGGTCGTACTCCTTCCCATCGTAGTTGGCATCAAAGAACTTCTTAAACCACTGAACAAACTCAAAGTTGTCCTGGAACTTCCCCTTCACCAGTTTGTCTACTGGAATGATCTGGAAGCAAAGGGAGACAGTCAGGACGGGGATGTCTGGACATGTGTCTGCCTGGTAGCCAGGCTAAATGAGCTGTAACTTCTCTGTCAGTGTGTGTGCCAGTGCTGGTACTGCTGCATTTTCAGTATCACTGTCAATACAGTTCATGCGTTGTGGTACAAATACCAAAATCATACATTTAAAATACGTTGCCCGACTGCATAAAGACCATTCATATACAAAACGCTTTGATTAAACCTGCAGTAAGTGATGTTTCTGAGCACCTGGAGGCAGCTGAAACACGCTGTGATCACAGCACTGGCATATTATCACATTTTAGGCTGAACTTGTAAGCAAACAGTCATTTCCACATCCAGTATTAAGGGAGCAACATGATTATTCATTAGGAGTCTCTGTGTTTGTGTCCACCTGATGAATTTAAGTCCAATATTCACTCTCTACCAACTCCTGAAGGAAATATCTGCTTCTTTAGCTGCTAAATGCTCCGCTATGTTCACCTATTAGTCTCTAACTGTGTCTGTCTGTTCTTTGCTGCTAAGCACATAGTGTAAAATGGATTTTTACAGCTTATTTCTCTGAAAACAGCGCTGTGAGAGTGGTTAAAGCATGGCTGTATAAAGAGACCTAGATACAGTGTTGGAGGCAAGACCCTCTAACTTCCTCTAAAGTTGCTCACTGGCACATGAAGCCAAAATTGTTCAACCGCCAGTATAAAATTACCCAAATGATCGGCGCAGATTGGGCCTAAAGAGCAAAGGCACTTAAGACTTAGCCCAACCAAGGCCGCTACTACAGATTTAGCTCTCCACAACTTGAATGAGGATTTTAAATTTAATCTTGTGACTCTTCTAGACTTAAATTTGACTGGACTGAATGGATTACATACTGATGGTTAAGCTAGTCATGTTGCGGCGGCTGCAAGGCTCACAAAAAAAAAAAAAAAAAAGTTCAGTGTAAACTTAACGGGCTTAGGTCCCAGTTTGGTATTATTGGCACAATTGTACACACACCCAAAAAATTCGGTGGTTCCATACTCGAAACTTAAGACACAACACAACAGATTAAAAAACATGCTGTGTCATTACCAACACACAAATCCATACTTAAATAGTTAATCTCAAGAGCGTCACGGCAGGAAGACAAAATGGTTTTAAAGAGAAAAAACTGAAAGCCAATGCAGCTGCACAGGAACATCCTTCATTGTGACACTGACTCACAGAGCAGCTGCTGACCTGCAGGAATAAAACGATGGGATAACAATATATGTTCTGTGTAGGACGCTAGGCCCAGAAAAAGAATGGCACATACATTAAACACAAAGCTGGCCAGGATCCAAGCCACAGTGAGGAAAAGAGAGCGCAGTAAAACAAAAAGAAGACATCAGCAGTAAACCTAATTACTCAGCGATGGAGGAGGCTGACATCATTAGACAATACACAAAGCATGAACGAGGGCAAAGTCCGCAATGCAGGCACAATGCCGGGGATTATAACACTGCACTGCTATGAATACCACTGATGGGCTCTCAGTGTTCGAGCATCTGTTACAGCAATCCATGAATCAACACTGTGCAGGCATTTCAAACAGATCACTTCACAAACGGATGACAGGAAGGAAGCTGAAACATGAATAAATTATGGCAGCTTAGTCAATAGTCCTGCAAGCTGCTTCATGTTTAGTCTGAAAACAAATGATGACTGGGCTGGATCTGCTCCGCCCTTTATTATCTTTGTTGACATATCAAGACTTTGTAAAGTGTCCAGAGCTGTAGGAAGCTCTCAAACATTTGCAATACAATTAAGTTTTTATTAAGAGCTTCTGATGTTGGAGAATAAAATGGAAAAATAGCGTAGGTCGACTTGAGCATACGATCATGTCACATTAACTTAATCATGATTCAGCACTTTGCGGCACAAAAAGAACAGGGCTGAAATACAGTTGAGCATTTCAATCTGTATCTCTGCCGTCAAGTTGTCTCATTACTCAGTGACAAATGAAAGCAGAGTGCACACAGAGTAAATAGTAGCCAAGGAGTGACAGGCGAGCTAACAGTGCTAAGAAAAAACAAAGTGACTCATGATCCGATCAGCAGAGGCAGCTCAGCTGGTTGGGAGGGGATGACAGGAGTTCCAGTTTGCATACCAGTATGAAAACATTTTAGAGTAGTGTGTTCTAACGATCAGCCGAGGTGATCGAGGGTCAAAACATTTAGCTCCTCCGTACAATCTAAAAACTTAAAAGACCTTGTCCTTATTTTAAATATTTGGTGTTTTACATTCTTCATGCAGCCCTTCACACATCATCGTCCCTTTGTAGATGATTATACTTTAGACTGACAGAGAGGTGTGTGAGAAGAGGGGGTAGGCTAGCAAGCACAGTGGTTTCCCCACCACAGGAGAGAGTGGGCGGGTTGACCAGTAATCTAGACCAAGTGCAAACTAATCCTCCACGATCAGGCGACATGATTCATGTTCACTCATTTTCAGTGCTAATGACAGCTGTTAATAAGTCTGATGGTGTTACGATACTATTCATGTGATCTCAACACTTCCTGCAGCTGCTCTACATTAAAAGCTTCTCATCAGCCAACCGCTGGCAGGATTTAGTTTTAGATTTTTTAGTGTGACGCACAAGATGCAGGGGATATTTTTGTATGCAGATTCCTTGTACTTTTTATTCTCTTCACCAGGTGTAAGCCTGTAGAGATCATGCCTTTGGTGCTGTGTGTGTTACCAGCGGACACACTGGGTATTTTTCCAACTCCAGCGTAGAGTATTATGGTTTATTGCACTTCGGTAATATCTGCTGCCTTACATTCGAGCTCTGCTCCACTGAAGCAGCTCCATACTGCGATCATCTTTGCCCATCACAGAGAGCTATGGGCAGGACCCTGAGCAAGGATACAGAGTGGAGACTACACACAGAGACGGGCAGTGCCATCACAGCCAAAGTACTACATCACAGGCCGTTATCCCTGTTGCTCGGAGCACAGTAGAGGTATCAGACTGTAAGAACACTTTGCACATGAGGGCTGCATATCAGGAATTCCTTCATGTTTCCAAACTTTCTGCACTTCTGTTGTCGCATCATGTAGTGTGAAAGTGACGTGCGTGCAGTACAGCACAGCAGAAGTGTTGTTACTTACTTTGTCGACCCCCATCTTTTTGAAGGAAACCTGCAGAAGCTTGAAGTTGTGGATGTATTCATGCTCCAGCTTGGCACCAAATTTAACTTTCTTCAGAGGCACAGAGCTGGGGAACAGCATGTCCATGAACTGGCAGTAGGCAGCACCTGGACGATGAAAATGATCCAAAGAAAGAAATTACAGGACACGTCCTCTAATGTCAAATATAGTAAAATCGTTACAAAAACTGGGTCGTGGCTAGATGGTAACCCTAGATTTGCAAAAGTCTTGCAAGCTGCTTCAAAATATTCTTGTCTTGTGGTTTTATGGTGTGACAATGCTGTGGTTAAGGTCTGGTTAGGTTTAGGCACAGAAAGGACTTGGTTAGGGTCAGGGAAAGATAATAGTTTGGGTTAAAATGTGGAACGTGAAATCTAACGTGAAATCTCATTAGAGTTTCTACAAATCTAGGCGTTAACATCTCGACTCAACCCAAGGACTGAGTGTGTGCTGCATGTTCAAAAATCAGTGGAAGTCTAAAAACAAAAGCATGTGGACTGAGAGCGCCACAGACAAGGATAAAAATAGAACTCACTTTCCTTTTAAGTGAGTAAAGAGAAAGCCAAAAGTTCATCTTAACAGAGTGTGTGTGTTTTTTTTGGCACAGTATTGATTGATTGATACTGAAAACTACTAATACAGCACCAGAATTTAATACTTTCAGACAACACCAGCCATAGTCCACATACACTACCAAAACCCCAAAAAGACAACAGTAATGTTTGGGCAATGGTACTGATAGAAAGTAGTGCATGAATCTGCTGAATCACCTGAAACTAACAAAGTAGCTCATTTTCTATTTTGGGCATAAAATTATCATATTAGTCGTCACTCGGTATCTTTCACTATGCAGACTATAGATGTTTTTTTTTTTTTTTTTTTTTGCTTTTATTCTGTCCAAGTGTATTGTGATTTTGTTCCTAAATGGTAGAATCATTTATTCTGATATGAACTCTGCAGATGAAAATGTTCATCAGTTGATTTATGTATCTATCCAGCAGGGATTAAAGCAAACTCTGCCCGCACCCGCTGTTCTGACAGGCCTTTTAATTACACAATAAAATCTGAGAGTTTGCATATTTACAAGCCACAAAGATAATCTGCAGAAGTACAGCACATGCATGCACAGGTCGATGGGTGTGAAGTGAAAGAGTGATGAGTATCAGCAGTTCACAGGGTTAAAGCAGTTCTGCAAAATTTTCCTATTGGTCTTCATTGCCCTTTAAAATCAGCTACAGCTGATGCATCTGGCAGCAACAGCTGCGCAGGTGGTTTTATCCACTTCTTAAAAAGGCAGCGATTTAAGGTCCTGGCAGCCAGTTACCATCAAATATTTTAAATATTGTACCTAATAAAAGGGGCCAGGTCACTAATGTTGTTGTACTGAATCAGGATAACTCTCATGCATTTAGTATGTTAAAAAAAAAATAATAGTCAAACAGGTAACATAGATACACCATGTGCAGTTTGCCACTGTGTTTAATTTCAGTTAAAATTTTAAACTGGCTAAGGTGTGAAACTTATTGTTACTTTTAGTACAAAATTTAAGTTTTCCTAGTTTATCTGAGATGAACAAAAGTCCCTTTTACACTGCCTCTTGGTGGGAATTTCACACAGTTATTCCACCTTGCTGTTCTGTAGAAAAAGTAAGATGGTGGAGATCAAAATTGTCTTGCCTCTGAGCCGGGAATGAAAGTACAGTAGTAATAGCGCTTACTCTCTGAGCAGAGGATGACATCAGCCTCCATATAACAGAGACAGTAAATGATTGTTATTGCCATGTTGATGTCTCTGTTATTGATTATAAAACGCTGCAGACGCATATGTTACATGTCACACTAGAGGCCAAAGCTGTCGTGTTACATGACACGTCCGTCATGGCACATTTGATTCCACGATGCCAGCATGCCGTCTAAAATCACACACCGGAGTGTCATGATGCCGCCATTGTTTAGTGCTGTGTAAAAATGCAAAGGCAGCACAAGAGGAGACTTTACAGTGGCTCTGCAGTATGTCTGTGTAGAAAGGCTTAAAGACGACTTACAAGAACATGTTTTATTGATGAGTCATGGCAAAGTATTAAGCATCAGTAGCGACAGACATACTGTTCCACAACACAGTCATGCAAAATATCACGCATGCTGACATGGATCCTGGAACTGTATCAAGAGCACTGACAACTGCCTGTTAATTAAACATATCTGGTCCTACCATCATGACAGACATACTCAAACAGACATCTCTTACCTGAACACAACATTTCTATCTTTGTGAGGTTCATCTGTAGAGACTCATTGATCCAGACCAACATGTCATGACGACTTAAGTTGTCACTGGTCACTGAGGTTGAGTACACGTTCACAGCCATTGTCGGTCACCTGCTGACACAGAGGAGAGAACAATTGTGAGAAAAATTTACATGACGACTGCCTCATCTGTCAGAGTGACTGGTGGAGCAGATAATGTTACCGGTCACAGTCAAATTTACAAGAACAGAGCTGATGGCTGAGGGTTACTGTGCATCCTTGACGCTGAGTCATCATTACGCGGATTTTTTCATGATAAGCTGGTTGTACATAACATGACTAAGAACTGCCTGATGCACAGACACACACAAAGTAACTGTGGTTGTTACTTCATAAATTATTTTTGTAGAGACAAATTCTCAGTCCAACAGGTGAACAATCAAAAGCAGAAAAATGTCTGGTTCAATATTTTAGAAGACAAAAAAAAAAAGCTATCAGAATAGTTGGTCATTAATAGTCTGTTGATTGACTAATCAATTAATCACAAGCACAAGTAAGGCATTAGAATATTACATATGGCATTTCAATTTATTGTAATATAATCACATGAAATATGGAGACAACCAGCCTGAACATTGACATCTCATTTTGGACCTCATTGTAGTTAAAAACCTTCTTGCACCGCCCAGCTTCTGGCGTTGTGACAGGGAAAGTGTTGCGCTGTAGACACACCCAAATACGTTGGCAATCAAACAATACTTTACATAAGCACAGCTTATGATATGTCTTCAACAACAACTAGCTCGACCAAAGTCATTTTTTCTGGATGATAGTAGCAGTGTCTACAATTAAAGAGGTCATACCCTAAAAAACTAACTAACTGATATTTTAAGTCATCATGTATATGCTACAGTCATTACAGACATATATGTTATGTCTCCATAAAGGTCTGTAGTTACATCAGAAACCATCATCCACAGTTTCTGCTGTGGCTCATCTCCAGGCTACACCAGACCAGTTATTTCCTCAACAGCTGAAAGTAATAGCTGGGGCCTCGTAGGAATAACAGTTCTCTTCAGATGTAGTTGACTATTATATTTGCTGGCAGACTATGTCACATCGAAATGAGAAATAACACTATAAATAGGCAAGCAGTTTGTCATGAGTTGATTGAAATATCATATGAGTCATATGCGTCTTCATATCGAGTAATTATTAATGGGGGGCTGTGTTGTCAATTCATTTAATAAAACTGTTGAATTTTACCTGTTTGCCACGGTTTCTCTCACATAATAACCAAATAATGGCTTCTACATGAGCACAGAGTTGTCAAATGTTGAGAAATCAAAAAAATCCTGACAATTTTCTTTGAAATATTCTGGCCTCAAAAGCATAAAGTGTTCAACAATAATGTACAGGTCACTTAACTAATATTATAACAAACTAACCTGAACTAAAATGACTGTTAAATAATCCATCAGTTGGAGTTATTTTTTGAGTAAAATTACCAAAACATTTCCAGCATCTCAAAGTGATCAATTCCTCTGTTATACATATCTGCACTGATGAAATGTGACTAGGTAGATTTACTCAAGTACTCTACTTATAGTATTTTTTTTTTTCTTGTACTTTACTTAAGTAAATTCCAATTTATACTACTTTACACTTCTACTCTGCTACATTTTGGAGGCCCATTTGTACTTTTTGCTTCACTACTTTTATTGTAAAGCTTTGGTTAGACTGCAGATTTTAAGATTATTAATGGGAAAATATAAATAAACCAAGAAATGACGCTGTATTATTAAAGATTAAGCTAGCTGCCAGTATATAAAGTAATCATAATGAGCTCCGCTTTTACCAGCTGCAACATCAAAGTGCTGTTAATTTTGCACTATGTCAACCTTTATCTTGTCTTAACGGGGAACTGCCCATTTTCAAAATTTAAACATGTAATTCAAAGGGTCTTAGACAGTCCAAATAATAGCAAAATAACCAACTCACCTAAACGTATATTTGTGATGTCACTGGGTATTAAGTCTGAAGCTGCTCTGTAGATGGTGTTAAAAGATGTTTAAGATGACGCTGAGAGCACGCAGGGGGATGTTCTGAGTATATGGGTACATTTTTATTTCAGAGCTGAGTTACTCTACTATAGAATAAAGCTCATTACGGTCTACAAAAGCAAACAAAAAATTCTCTGGGGCCACAAATTCAGGCTCCCATTCATTGTCTGTGGAGCAGCTCCAGACTTTAAACCCTATGACATCACAAGTTCAAGACTGACTTGTCTGGTTTCTGGCTTTGAGATTTAGCTCAGAGACAAATATTGACTAAACGTCCCCAGGCTGTAGAAATAGCATATGGGAATTCTTACTTTAGGTGGCATCCCACCTTAAATACTATGAGCTCTTGTTGGGATTAAAAAGTACTCTTTATATATATATATATATCTCTCATTAGAATCAATAACATAATAAATATGAGTCTGACATGGGCCACACTGCATAATGAGTACTTTTACTTTTGGTACTTGAAGTATTTATGATAGTAATTTTAAACTTTTGCTTTAGAAAGTTTAAATCTAGGACTATTGTAAGAGAATATTTACACACTGTGGTGCTGCTGCTTTACTGAACTGAAATATCCGAATACTTCTTCCACCACTAAATTTAACATATAGTATTAAGATTTCTTTAGGTCACGAAGTGGCATATGCTAAACGATTAATCGAGGAAATAAACGGCAATTTGTCAGCATTTAACTTAGCATAGCATTTAACGGTTAGCTTGATGCAACAGGGCCCCAGCTAGACACTTGAAAGCTAGCGATAGCGACAGTTTGCCAACTGACCAGCTAATGTAGCTCCCAACAAAGCTAACGGAGCTATGCGGCTACTTAACAGACTGAATGAGCTATTAAGTGGCATGTTGCTACCGGACAGTCGATTGAATCAGTTGCCATTTTCCTTTTATGTAGCTACAGTCAGCTAACAGTTACGTTTCTGTCACCGGTTTAAACTCAGCCACCGGCTAACGTGAGTCAGTTTATCTCACAGACGTCCAGACGCTTTCCCCGCCCTGAACTCACCAAGCACCCGCTAGCTCGAGTTAGCTTGTGACGGTTAATGCGACAGACTTTCAGTGACGGAGCTGGAAGATGCTAATTAGCTTCACCCGCAGCTCAGCTAACGGTTAGTAACGGGAGCAGGCTGTATTTGTGTACAAGCCTCGCCCTGGCTGGTTTCCTCGGGAATCAATCGGTCATGTTCCTGCTAGTCACGGACTAGCATGTGAGCTAACAGAGTTCAGCTGCCTCCTGCACCAGCCGCCGTTTCACATGCCGGTAAAAGACACCGTGTTTCCGCGCCGTTACACTCACCTGGAGTGGATCGGCTTCGACAGATCTCGGACACGATGATTTTATTATTTTTCTCCGCCGTAACTCGGTGACATAAAAAGGTCTATCTGTGATTGTTTCGACGTTATAGACACTTCTGCTTTTTCTTCTTCTTCTTGGTGCCTCACGTTCAGTCTACCGGCAGCGGAAGAACCGTTTTGATGACGTCAGGGCGTAACGGGTAACGCCTAAACGTACCGACGCTAATGACGCTTTGTTGACCGCACAGGAAACCGAGGAAAATATATTTAATAAATATATACATATAAAATGCGTAAATGACCAAGGATGAATATAAAATACATAGAATATCTATTTATATATAGTGAAATAAAAATATCTAATCAATATATTTATATATAAATAAAACATAAGAATATAAATTTGAATTTATTATATTTATTTATATATTCATTTAAAGACAGAAAGAGAAAGAAAAAGAAAGGAAAAATCCAAAAATATACTAATAAATATAACTATTTTTCTAATTTCTGGATTGGATACGTACACGGAAATTTGCTCTCACCAACAAATTTAAAGAAATAAATTACAAAATTCTGCATATTTGCCTAACGAACATTTTCATCTAAAGATTTGCGGTTGTCAATAACAAATGTGAATTTTGTAAAAACAAAGAAGAAACAACTTAACATCCATTTTATTTATGCGAATGTGATTTTATTATCTACCTTTTTTTGATAGATTATTTTATACTCTTATAAATGTATCATTAGTTCTGTCTTTATTTTCTGGGTTACATTTACCCTATTTGAGGCTGGAAGCATCATCCTAGTGAGAGTGGAGTAGATGATGCATAAATGTTTTCTGTTAATGTCATAATGTCACATGTTGTAATGGTTTCTATAATAAAGAGATTTTTTTTTTAAAGATGCCCTTTACAAAATTTGCTATAGTTTTCATGCAATTGCACCTTAATGAATCCCCGGTAGTAAAAAAAAAAAAAAAAAGAGTTTCTCCCATATGACAGAGACATACCAGTGCTAATTCGAAGAGATGTCCCTATTCCAAATGTCATGACATGTAGCGATCAGTTTTCCGAGGTGTCCTTCAAAATTATTCATAAATAATAATCTGGCATCACTCAACAGGGGCACTTGTAGAAAGGGTTTTAGAAATACTGAGGCCTCAAATAAATTTTCTTTTTTAATTTTTAAATCCTCTGAATTAAGTATTTTGATTTTCACATTTATTCAATAAACCAATTAGTATTTCTAGAAATATCATTTTCATGCATGAATGTCTAAATGCTGAAGATGCTAAAGTTTTCTTTACACCTGCAAAGAATAAAACAGTAGTATGGAGAAAACTGAAATCTTACATTAATCATATATAAGATGAGATGAACATTTATTGATCCATTGTGGGGAGATTTGTTTTCTGAGGCAGCACAAGGACAGCAATACTGATAAATAGTAAAATAAATAAATAAATAAGAGGCACATGACACGAAAACATGAACAGAATAAAAAACCTATAGAAACTATACTAATGCATTTGGAGAGAAAATTACAGGTTATTACAAAGTATAAGTAGTGAAATTTAAATGAAGAGACCATCCATCCCTGTATCATTGTGATATCTTTTATTGTTTTTTCAACACTCCCAAGTATAAAAATATCCCTTTTGTCGTTAATCATTGCCAAACATGTCTCTCATTAAAAAATATCAATAAAAACAGTTTACAGTACACAGATGACAGGAAGGAAACTTCAGTTTTACCCCCGCAGTTACAGATTGAACATTCACCGTCATACCTCTGACTCCATCCCTCTGGTGCAAAAACACGGTACGCTTACACCCCTTCGGCCCAAAAAACAGCTCTGAGGAAACCACATTCATTTTACAACCATCAGTCAGATGAGATCACAGTATCCCATATTAGTCTCAGAGGTCAAGGATCATCACTAACACCTTCTCAACAAAAGAACAGTATGAAATGTAAACATTGGGTATCAGTTAAGCCATCTGTAACCTAGAGCAGGTAACTGCAAACATCAGTATGGTTTTGTTATTTTATTAGCACCACGGCATCGTATAGCAGCACTGTGTCCATCACAGTTTAGTCGGTGTAAAAGTTGCAGTGCGCACACACACGCACACACACACACACACACACACACACACACACACACACACACACACACACACACCTTGTCAGAAAACACTTTGTCAAATAAAACTATAGTAGATGTTCATCTAATAAAAAAACCCCAAACATTCAAATATCAAAGTGAAGCAGCGAGGAGGCTCAAAATTCAACATGATTCACAGTTTAAAAAAATAACTTATGTACAGGTGGAGTATGACAGACGAAAAATGTCTTAAAATGTTAACATCCACCATATTAACATAATTTGTTATCTGTTCATTTAAAATAGTTAAAAATCTCAAGGATATATCCCATCTGTGGACTCATGTGTAACCTGAGAGTGTGTGATCAATATTCATGTTAAATACTAAAGATACAAACAGCTTAGATTAGTGGTTCCCAGTTGGTCCAGATTTTTTTTTAGTCAAAAGTTCAAGGTCCACACAGTTTAAAGGCCTCGTTTTGACCGAGCAGTTCAGTTCAGTTCGCTTTTTTTCCCATTTCCACTGTGAAAAGTTGTGGATGGTACCAATAGAATTGTTCCGTACCGTCCCTATGTTTGGTCCCCTCTCTGTTGGGGTACCTAGCACACAGATCTGGTACTAAAAGGTGCAGCTGTGAACACTGGTCGGTCACTCTGCACAGGGCTGAGTTGTGTCTTGTTTTGAGGCTCATGTAACCACTCTTCATACTAACTATAAAATGAAAGGATGTTTTGCTGCCTCCTGCAGCAGCTGCAGTCTGGGTCTGGTCTTTTTTAGCCTTGCAAGCTGAAATGTTGTGCATGTCAGTAGCACTCATGAGAAAAAAAAACAGGATCGTTAGTGCCTTTTAACTCCTGTCTGTGGAAAGGTTCAGGAGGAACATTAGCAGAATTAGGCCACTAACGAGGAAGTATGATCTGCCGTTTTTTTTTTTCAGCTCTAAGGCCACAGTGACTGGTGGCTGTGTACACAAACTGCCTGTGTGACACAATGCAAGAGACTCAAGTGAACAGCACACAAAATGGCTCAGTGTCAGTGTTCCACAAAAACCTTTCTCTAAGCTGGCTCTCTGAAGTGGTAGGAGACTGCATAGTTCATTTATGTTCCACCAAGCTCTTATATGACATGTGGTGGGGAAAAAAACCTCTCCACACAAACACACACACATTCCTGTACATGCTATACTACATAAAACAATACCTCCCCTATCTCAGTTGCTGCAGTTCTGGAGAGGCAGGGGAAGATGATGAGGTGGAGGAGGTGGTGGAGGAGTTGGAGGTGGTCAAAGGAGGCAGCTCCTCACAGGCAAAATAATCCTTTAGAGGAGCGAAGAGGTGACGGATGACCGGCACGCTCCAGGCCTTCCCCAGAACCTTCTGCCTCTGCTGCCGGTTCATGTTCCTCACGTCCGTGTAGTGTTTGGGGAAACCAAAGATCCTGGTGGAGAACAAGGAGGAAATCACGTACGGTATGTTAGCTGAAGTCTCAGTGTGCTAAACTTAGAGTTGCAATATGTTTTCTTTTATCGTGATGACAACTCTTAAACCCTTTAACTGATGCTTACTTTTCTAGTTCAGTGATCCAGAGGATGTCCTCTTTGCCGTTCTGGATGACAGGCAGCAGAGACACATCTTTGCCCTGCTTCAGAGAATTTGGATTGGTGGTGATCGTCCTCACCTTCGTGACCTGGAACAAAAACAGTATGAATATACAGCATAGTCATAATTGTTCTGGGGGGAAAAGATACATTAATTCCCTAAAATAGACAGACTAATTGAATAAAAGTGAACCAGCAGGTTCAGTCACTGACCCTGGCTTCTCTGCCGATCTCTAAACAGTCCTGGAGATTCAGCTTGTCGTTCTGGGACGCTGTAATGGGCCTGATGGAGGATGAGCAGAAAACAGGCAAGTAACCTTTGTTATAAACTTTATCCTCTGCTTTTCAACTTCTAAAAACAACACAGAAGTTCTGAGATGAAGGAATAATAAAAGCGGGAAATAAAAGAGACAAAAAATAATATATAAAAGCAAAATAACTGTTACAACACTTAAACAGACAAATAATTAGCAAAAACTATTGAATACGTGACACCAATTACTCCAGTCAAAAACCAGAGTGTGAAACCATTACACTTGAGTAATTTAACCCTTATATTTCATGTTTAATTACAAGTCTCACCTGCTCATCCCTGGGATGTTTCCCCAGAAGTAACGCGATCTGTGAGCAGGGCTAACTTTGACTGCATCCACCAGCACTGGGTTACACTGTTGAGAAGAATCAGATACAGGCAACATTTATTCTCTTGGAGTTCAATACATCTAACGTTAGTCAGAGAAAAAACAGCAGGGCAACGAGGTAGGAAGGAAGAGGTGGGAAGACAACATGCAGGGAGAGGAGAGGAAGAAGTAACAGGATAAAAGGAGAGAAGAAGAAGAGGAGGAGAGCATTTAAGCGCTAAGATCCACTAGAAACCAAACACAACTCGAAACGTGAACCTCGAGGAAGCGGCAGATGTTGACTTTGTCATGCGTGTTCATGAAGACCACGTTCTCAAACAGCCAGAAGAACGGCCTGGGGTCTTCCTCTTTGGGCTTCAGCAGCTGGAGGATGCGGTAGTACTCGAAGAACAGCCTGCCAGTGCCCTCTGCAGGAGAGAGGAGGCAATCACAGCTTACATCAATATCTTATACTAGTTTCAAACATGAATATACAGCATCTGCATAAAAACTTGTCTTTACAAAAACTTAAAAAAAAAAAAAGTATGTGGAAGTAGCACTGACTGGTTGGCATTTTAACTTGGTGCTTATAAACTCAAATTATAAATCATTTTATGTTGACGGTGAATATATTTAAAGCTGACATGGATACAACGTAGTTACGTACCATAGAGGCCTTTTCTGAACGGGTTGACGATGGAGAGGTCGTTACAGGGGCTGCCACCAATCAGCAAATCAAACGGACCCCACTCCTCGATCTGGATCGTACAAGAGAACAAGAAAGTGGTTAAGTTCAGTATTGGGCTAATTTTTCATTTCAGTTACAAGAGAGAAACAAAAACAGACAAATGATTTCAATGGGACACTTATATGAACAATTTCAAACAAAAATATGAAGGAAGGAAGACGAATATTAACATTTCAAATTGTTCATGAGGATGTGAATATATGGAAAAAAAGAACATACATGTTCCTGGGTGATGTACCGGGCGTCACCAACATGGATGATCTTCCCATCGTGATTGATGGCCGCCACAGCAAGTGAATCCTCACAAACCTCTGAGGCAACATATTTCTCCACTTTGAAGCCGAGATCCTTCAGCACCAGGTAGCCTGAAAAAATACAGACACACTTATTCAGGTTGTAAACTTCTAACAGACATCTATTTCAATCCATCTTTTTTTTTTTCATTCTACCAAACTACAGCCGCCAAACGAATCACAGCACAGAGGGAAACATGCCTTCACTGCTACTTCACCTGGCACCACTGAGCTAGCCCACATTACATCTCAGCAGGAGGACGCCATGAATGTTTACACCCTGTGCAAATGCTCTTAACCTCTATAATTGATTGTTATTGGGAACCAAAGGCCCAGGTGGGTGAACTCACCTGTCGCTATGCCATCAAACAGTGAGAGAACTCGGAGCGGTCTGCGCAGGTTTGCAGGGATGGATGGGTAAACACGATGAGGCTCCTACAAAATAAAACAAAAAGCAATGTGGCAGCTGAGTTAATTCATGGAAACCTGTGTTTGAGGAAAAAGGAAATTCAATTACTTCTGTTGATAGTTTGTGTTCACAAGACTAAGATCTTTATATGTGCAATTTGTGTGTTTCACTATTAACTTTATCCTTTTGTCGCCAATTTGTAACATTTTTTCTTAAGTGTATATAGATTTTAGTACGTTTTATTTGTTCATATATCTTTTTAAGATTATTTTTTGTCTTTTTACACCTTTATTAAATAGTACAGATAGACAGGAAAGGGTAGGAAGGAGGGTAAGACATGCAGCAAAGGGCCACGAGCTTGGAATCGTACCCAGGCTGCAGCTAAGGACTCAGAATATATTAGTTAACCAGCTGAGCGATTCTTAAACCAAGGTGTATTTATGGGTTGTTTGCTAAGACAAATTTAATGGATTTTATAAACACTTTTTGTATTTCCATCTGAAACATACCCCATCACAAATCTACTGTATATTTAAAAAGCAACTTAAGATCAATGCCTTTAAAACCACATAACTCTGATTTCTGGACACAATAAAAAAGAATAAAGAGCAAAATAAGAGTAGATACCAAAACCAGATGTTTAGTGAAATGAAGCAGATTAGAACTAAACAAGTAGCCAAATAATTAATTTTTGGATTTAAAGAAAATTAATTGACAACTCCATTTCATTTAAGATGTTTTTTAAACTGCCATGTTTCACTATTTTCTGATTCTCTTTATAAACAAAACAAATAATAAAGACAATAATTGGCAGAATGTCTTGAGAAAATGACAGCAAGTTGCAGCCCTAACATGTAACTCAGCCATTGTAACAATTTTTTTTATTACTTGCATGTAAACCACACACAAATTAGCTTGTTATTGCATAGTGGTGGATTAATGATCACAGACATTTTAAAAGATTAAGAGCAGGGGGTGCATTGTTATGAAAATGTTTAAAAAAGAATCACTCACAAACTCCATGCCACTGTTGTTGGCAAATAACTCCTGAACACGGATGCTCCAGTCCTGTCTGGGAGTTAGAGCACCGTGGGGTTGATGAGGCTGACACAAGTAGCAGTTCCACGGGTCGAGCAGCTTCAACGCCTCAAACGTCCCCGGACTGACGAGGATGTTCAGACAGTCTGCGCAATATGATCTGCAAATATAAAGGAATAGAAGAAGAAGACGGGATGGAAGCACAATTAAACAAAGGGGAAAAAACTTCCATCTTTACCTTTTCTTTAAGTAGCGATTACAATGTACAGAATGAGATGAGTGGACCAACCTGCAACAGCTACCGTTGCCACACAGTATGACCTCCATGCCGTAGCAGCAGATGGTACAGTAGGACTGATATCCATCCTCATCGTAACGATACAGAGTTTCTCTTAAGTTATCCTACAGGGACACAGACAGCATCACAGACAGTGGTGAGGGGAAGTTAGAAAGACTTACAGCTGGGGGAGTCATGAGTTTTCAGAATTTGATGAGAATGTGGATTTTAAGGTCACAATTTGATGTAATTTTCAATTTAAACTTTTTTTTTTTTGGGGACTGAAGGCTTTGGAATTGTTAGACAAACGAACCTTGATTTGTTAAGATTGACAGGTCATTGTTGTTTTTTTCTTAATTAATTAAAACATTTAATATTAACATTTATTTAACATTTATACAATTTATTTCGATAGCACTGCTCGCAATTGTGTGGGATGGGTGTATAGCCTCGAACTATATACCACGCGGCTCCACTTCCTAATCACTGCTGTACACTGGCTCCAAATGACATCATCAGACAGATGGCAGCGCCTGTATCCGGGATATTTTGGCTTCATATCTGCATCGCTGCAGGAAGTGTGTAGTGTGTGGTCGTCACATAAAGAGAAGCAGATGCATCCTTACTTTGCACTCCAGACAGAGGCTGCCTTTAAACAGAGGGTGGTGAATCTCAACTTCTTCAGTTCCACAACACAAACAGAAGCCTGCAGACAAAGTACAAACATACAGATGATTGACTGAAGGAGTGATGTCATCTATACAGATCCAAAATGCAAATATAGCTTCATAAGACAGCATGCTTATTATACCTCACCATCATCATCATCATCATCATATAGAAGCTTAATGAGAGTTACTGGAGGATTACAATACTGAGCACAAGCAAACACAGCCACTACTCAACTCGCTGATCATTTCACTACAAAATAAAAAAAATAATGCATAGAAGAGAATGAATTCAGAATCAAAATGAAAGACAATACGCCTCAACGCTCACCGTCTATGTCCAGCTTCATGTCCATGATCCGACGAATGGTCTCCTCTGCAAGGTCAGAAAACGATAACTGACTGACAATGGCCAAACACATCAATAACTTAAACACTCTGATTCTTTTGCATGGGTAAATTTAAACATGTTGCATTATTCAAACCAGTTGCTGGTAACCAGCTGAGAAAGCTTACATGTGTACCATTACATGCTCAACAAAGACATCATCATATAGGTCAAATTATAAAACTTTCTGCCTACAATGTTTGAATAAATGACCAAATAACATCAGTTAAACTGGCATAAGTCCACATATCCTCAACTTGATGAATGGACATGCTGAAACATTTCTCCAGGTCACATATTGGAATAAAACGATTCATTTCAGCCCCTAAAACTGTTGTTTTTGGAAGTCATGTTTCAGCTTGTGACGCTTTTGAGTCCGTTTACACAGTTGATTGCATTTGATTGGGCCATCACGGGTAAATGGTTGATGCATTTAAAGAATTTACCAGCTAAGAGATTCCTCAACTTTTGATGTTGCAGTCTGATTAAGTAGTTCAGTTGTGAAAACAGCCAGTAAATCAAGCGGTGGTTATTAAGAATTAAAGGATTTTATACACAAAGAATGCCGAATAGATCCTAGATCCAGATCTAGATCCATTTTGTTTGCAAACCGTGTTAAACTTGTGATTTCACTCAGTCATTGAAACATGTTTGGTATCAAATACTTGTAATTCAAATTCATGTTTAAAAGGCAGAATCTGCCACCTTTTTTGTGGACTTCCCATCAGTGTTAATGGTTAACGTAGTGAAAGGAAGCAATACATTCCTCAGTGCACGCTCCACTAACAGAGAAAGCAGAACTGTGCCAGCAGTGCCTTCATGTACCAGGATGCATTTCACACAGACTTCTGACTCCTTCTAACAATCTACTATGCTTACCATCAACACTGATTCAAAATACACATAAAAAAATGACAAATTGTCCCTTAAATGACAGAATTAAATTGTGTGTGGTACCTCTGAGTTTTTGGTCCGGCTGGGTGTAGGTGCTGGTCGGTGCATGGACCTTATTGTAAGATTTGTTGTAGGTCCTCTTCTTGTACGGCACAAAGTCTGGTGACATGTCGTTATCAATTCCATCAAACAGACTAAATTTCTTCTTCTGAGACTTCCCTCCTTTACCCCTTCCTCTCCCCGCTCCTTTCCCCTTCTCCCACCCTCCTCCCCAGTCATCTCTCTCTCCGTCCCATCCTCCTTTCTCTTGTCTCCCCGTCTCTGCTGCGCATCCTCCTCTGGATCCCTTTTCCTTCAGGACTCCTCTGGGGCTGTTCTCTGCAAAATCAAATTCTTCTTGCCATGCTTCCCATGTTTTTCCACCTCCACCTCTGGGGGAGGACTTCTCCATGGAGCTGCACTGCTGTTTGGTCGCCGAGACTGACGTTTCTTCCAGCTCAATGTCGCTGAGGTTGCTCTTGCTGGAGGAGTTGAAATTGGAAGAGGAGCTGGCCTTCGGGAAGAGTTTCTGCCTCACCTTTGGTCTGCTGTTTGTTTTAGTAACATCTGTGCAATAGACAATCATACATGTGGCCATCAGATATTTTAAACAGTGAAGAACAGTTACCCTGGTACGTACAATGTTTGTCACATCTCCTGTCTTGTATCCATTTTAGTCTGTGTGGCTGTTTTACCTTACATAGACGCTACCAGTTATTATCTGGCTTCATTCTAACTTCCAAAGACAATGATGGCGCACTTCTACAACACTATCTGTGATGACGGTAGAGCGGGTCGTACACTGGGTGAATGTGACTCATAGTGTAAAGAGCGCTTTGAGTGGTCTCCCATCCTGTACGCCTGCAGGATCCTCCCCTCCACCACCAGGCTGCGATTCATCAGGACTAAAACCTCATCATTAAGATTCAGAACCCTCATTGGCAGGACTATGTTGTTTGCCGCACACATTTTCATTTTTATTTCCTCTTACCGTCTTTATTGTTATGCACCAAATTACCAAAGCAAATCCTTGTATATTAAAATCTACTTGGCAATAAACCTGATTCTGAGGAGCTCAAGATCCCATGTTTGAACTCTAGTGTGCTTTTTCTTGCACAGTTGTGTTTGAGGAATATTACTGTGAGCTTGGTTTAAAAGTTGGGAATCTGTGAACACTACAGAGAGCTGAACTGACGGGACTAGTCTTCACGATGTGAGAGAACCTTTGTAACAATGCCAATATACTAAAAAAAAAAAACCTGCCTTAGAACACATGATGCTCAAACGTTAATCTCACTTCAATCCATTTAAGAAATGAGTTTTTAATATACAAAAACATGGAAATAGATATATGTTTAAATTCTGTTAAGTGCTCCGAGTTTAACTCTGGGAAAGACTCATTTCACCCACTGCAGTGTGGAATTAATAAGTAAATCTTTTCAAGCTTTTCATAGTTCAGATGTTCATACAATTTGTGCCAGCTGTTGGTTTGAGTCCATCTGGTCCCTCGGGTTGAAAGCCTCCAAAGGCCCAGTCTAACATTTGTTTCAGCAGCTCATCTCTGTCCCCGAGATTTGCTGTAAACTGCTTCTTACAACGCAGAGCTGCCTCCTGATGAGACACAGAAATAAGCATGTAAGCCGGAGAGCAAGTAATTAACACTTTCTCAGTTATGGTTCAAATTTGTTGTAAATTTGATCCTGTTTATGTTAATCAGAGAATACAAAGAGAGACACAGACCTGAAGGGACAAGAAGATGGCTTCTCGGTAGGTGATGAGAATGGCGCAAGACTTCGAACAGAAGTTCTGGGTGAAGGCGGCAAATGGTTTCAGAGCCTGCAAAGAGACCTGGAAAAGGAGATGAGGAATCAGAGCAGAGAAACAAAATAGATAAAATACTAATATATGCTGTATCAGTAGTCAGTATTTACTTCATGATGATAAGTTAAAGCAAAATCTTTTCTATTCCCACTTTAAATTGAAATTGAAGATCTGTCGTTTTGATGATGTTTCCTGTTCACGCCATCATGTTAACACTGTAGTCTGTGTCGTTACTGTAACTTATCTGGTACCAAACACGGAGATCCAGTCGTGAAAATGTGAATCATTTATGTACAATATTTTGTACTGTAGTGTATAAAGTGACTCACCTGAGAGGACATGTTCTGAGAGTACCACTCCACCATCCTCATCTCTGGATTTGGATTCTCTTCATTGCAGGGTATAATGATTGCTGGCCAGGGAGAGAAGAACTCCACCTGACCCCAGACCAGCTCACCCGTCGCATACTGTACAACAAATACACACACACCTTTACATGCCACCGAACAACTGTGATGGTGGGACTAACACTGTGTTTTCTGTACTCATTTGAAAGGCCATGAAACATTTGCTAGCTGAAACATTATTTTAAGTATAACACATACACTGTATGTATAAGCTAGCAGTGCTACAAATTACTGTCAACTCAACACCGTAGTAATATGAAAACCCTTACAGTAGGTTTTTCGGCAGGGGTGGGGTGTGTGTTTTTGTAAACCTCGTCATCGTCAGTGTCATCACAGCTCACAATGACGACATGCTCTTTCTGTTGAGTTCTTTGACCTGCAAGACAGCCAAGATGACTTACTGAATAAGCCTTCGTATGTATATAACATATAAACATTAAAAAAACAATAATGACAAGGCTCTGCTTCTGTTCATCTTGAGGCGACTCACTGCCATGATGTTGCTTATACTATTCCCACATTAATGAAGACCATGTGTCATCTTAATACACAATACAGCTCTCAAGTACTGTGCATGGTCGTGCAGTAGGCGTCTGCTTTAATGCACGTTTATGAAGGCAGCTGTCATGAAGAGGAATCTGTTACCCCTCACAACACTGAGATTGGAGGATGAAAGATGCCAAAATAGGAAAAAATAAAATAAAATTTAAAAAAAAAATGAATCAATTAAATTAATGTTATCAAATGGACCAAAATATTAAAAATAAACCTAGTCAGAAATGAATTGATAAAAAGTAACAGAAATTGTTTTTTCATTTAAAAATGATTAAATACATTTACAAATGAATTTCTTAAAAACACAAATATAAATACACTTTAAGATGTATAATAAAATGAACAACTGAATGGGAAAATTACACAGAAATTTAAACAAAAGTCAAAAAAAGAAGCAAATTGAAAATGACATATACTCATTTATGTCATACTTCTTAAATAATTAATGCTAACATTAATTTTAAATTGATCTTTGGTGCAATTTAATGGCATGTTAATGTACTTATCAAGTCATTTATTTATTTTTATTTTGCTTCCGTCCTCTGTAATTCTGAGCCTACAACCACAAAAATAAAACTAGCCCTTTCACCAGATTCTGAACAATATTACACGTCTTACTTTGTGCTTTTACCAGTCTGCTGGTCATCTTGGAATCTTCGGTGACATCGACCACATCTGATGAAAATAGAAAACAGTCACGTTGGTTAATGTTATCAAAAACACTTGGAACTGCTGTTTGATTTACGTCATTCGTGAAATTTTTCATGTTGATGAAGCTGTTGCAGAAACATAAATTAAATAGCATGCTTCACTCTCACAGTCACAGCAGACACTTGACAGACTTACCAGAAGAATTGTCTGTGTTTTCTGAGTCCTCCGCACTGCTGGAGTATCTGGGAGGAAGATGCAGTCTGGGTTTGGCCTCGACACCATCGTCATCCTCTTTTTTTACTTCTTTCTCCTCTTTCTTCTCTTCTTCTCTTTCTTCTGTTTTCAACTTCTTGCTACTATGACCTTCCTCATTTGGGTGCCTTATTTTCTTGATACGGGGTATTCCTTCCCAACTGCATGGCTGCAGTGAGGCTTTGAGGGTTTTCTCGCTGTTAGGAACAGCCTTGTTGAACACCTAAAGACAGCAGTAAATGCAAACACACAAATCTCTTTATGTTTACAACATAACCACGAAATGAAGGAAAAGAACATATGCTGAATAAACATAAATGAAACACATTAAAGAATGAGTCCACTTTACAGTTTTAATACCATCCTGTAGCCTCCGAGTGTGTTCCTTAGGTAATACAATCCAAATAACGCAATCCTGACTGAGGCACATATGATCTAGCATCAAAATGTTATTTTCCTAATCCTTTCTAACCTTTTCCCGCATGACCTGAAGTGCGTGACATGATGACACTGCTACATATAAACCCTGCGCCTAAACAGTGAAAATATCACACTAAGCATGTTGTATTTATGGGGAAAATGTGTCCAGCAAAAGACAAGTGTTTGTCTGTGAATACTGCGAGTTATGGTGAAGCTGATTTGTGTACTTGTGTTTGAAAATGTCGCTGTTGAGCCATGTTTAATGTGTGTTTAATGTGTTTTTTGAATTAACTTTACAGCACTTCACAGAAACCCCAATGCTGACTAGTGTTTTGGAGGTGTAACTGCAGAGTGACACAGACACACCGCCGCACAAGTATAAATGCTCACAATGGCATGGGCCACGTGCGTACGCTACAGCACAGACTCTGCATAGAGGTCATGCACAAATATAAATCCCACTTTAGACACAAACACGTTGGGAAAATAAGGTCTAGACTGAAAAATACTGAAATCTCCATGTAAAACATACCTTAGAAAACACCTGCGTCCTGCAAAGGGAGCTTGGCAAAGCCAGGATGATCAGCAAGAGCTTACGCAGAGCAGACTGCGGCTTCGTGGCATGCAACATCTGTACAGACAAAACCAGTAAAGACAATTCATATCAAATGGCAGTGTTTCTACTGCAGCTACTGAATTGGCATTAGGTTTACCTTTGCCCAGCAATGAATCCGTTCCTGTCTTACTGTCCGAATGAAATTGACGTAGTCTTGGTAGGCCATGTTAGGAATTCCCAACTGAACCCCCAACTCTATCAGCTCAGGCCTGGACAATTTATTAACCTGAAGGAAAAAACACAGATATCACAAGAAGCAGATTAGAGTAAAAAAAAAAATAGAAAGCAATATGTGCAGATAAATAATGTAAAATCTGAATCGCATTATATTCAGTGTGGAGTACCTCAAGGGTCGGTCCTCGGGCCAAAACTGTTTATTTTGTATATTAATGATTTTGTTCATGTATCCAAACTACTCAAATGTATTCTGTTTGCGGATGATACTACTTTATTTTATTGTGGGGAAGATAAAACACAGGTGTTGAATGTGGTTAAACAAGAATTTAAAAGAGTAAAAACTTGGTTTGATGTAAATAAATTATCATTGAATCTTGAAAAAACAAACTTCATGATATTCAGTAACAGAGGGAGAGACACTGGTGCCTCAATTAATATAGATGGTATTGAAATTAATAGAGTAAGGGAAACCAAGTTCTTGGGTGTCATTCTGGATGAGAATTTGTCTTGGAAATCACATATACATTATACAAAGCAAAAATATCGAAAACAATAGCTCTGTTACACAAAGTAAAGGATTCATTGGATAACAGGGCATTGTACATTTTATATAACACCATGATTATTCCATATCTGACCTACTGCATTGAAGTATGGGGAAATGCCTGTAAAACATACACTCAGTCAATTTTCATTTTGCAAAAAAGAGCCATAAGAATAATCACTGGAAAACATATAGAGATCCAACAAATCCATTATTCCTTCAGTTAAATTGTTGAAATTTAATGACTTACTAGATTATAGTATTCGCAAATTATGCTGAAGCTCATAAAAACTTTGCCAATCAATATTCAGAAAAGATTTGAAAAAAGAGAAAGCAAGTATAACTTAAAAGGAACGGAGATCTTTAAAAAACCAAGATTCAGGACTAAATTGATGGAATGTTGTGTTTCTGTAAAAGGAATCAATCTATGGAACAATCTGAACAAAGGAACTAAAGAATCCAAGTCAAACATTTCATTTAAAAGAATAATTAAAGCCAGCATGTTAAGGAAATATAATGGAATATGTTAGCTATATTTGATTTTCATGCCATTGTAATTGTGTTGTTGGAATGGCATTAAGCGAATTGTAACTTGGGAACTAAAAAGGTGTGACTGTCCGTGGTAGCCGGCAGCTATTTTATTTTATTTTATTTTATTTTAATTTGTTGAATTTTTTGTTTGTGTTGTTGTTGTTTTTTGGACTACGTTCTTTGTAAATTGATTTCTGGGGATAAAGGGGCAGACAAAATAAGATTAGTCTTCTTTCTGCTCCCTTTCATTCTAGATCGGAGAGTGTTTGTATTTATATTAAGTTGTTTTGTTTTATTTTATAAATGAATGAAATAAAGAGTAAGAATAAAAAAAAAAAATCAAAAAAAAAAATCAGGAATACAGACACAGACTTTACGTAATTAAATCCAGGAGTCTATGTCCAGAAAAAAACAAATAAAACATTTCAATGACATTTGCCTAATGATGGTTCAATCAATATTAAGCTATAGCTAGCTGTTCTTAGTCTAATGTAGTATGACAAAAATAAATGTACTTACATTGATGTTATCAGAATGTTTCAGCACTCGGCTGATATTCCTCAGCGCCACCTCTCCGAGATGCTCAGGAAGACTCTGCGCTAAACTCTCCAGTGCCGCTTTATAGAAAGCTGCTGCATCCCTCTGGAAGTCCCTCCTCTCCTGTTCTCCCAGATCCACGACAGCGGTGGCCCACATGAATTCTCTGGCACGAGCACCTACTTGCACCATTGATATGGGGAGCAGCTTGGAGCTGTTTTGGAGAAGGCGCACGTCGCGGTTCCAGAGAAAGCACTCTGTGACTGTAGGCTGGAGGAGACTGACTGCGTAGGAGTGAACGAGCATGGAGGTCATCTGGAGCTCCATACCCACGACAACGGTGCCGCTCTCCTGCAGCGCTTGGAGAGCTCGGGGCGGCTCCAAAATGTGGGAGAGGAATATAAAGCGTAGTTTGACTTTCTGATCCATTAGCCGGGTTCTGATCTGGTTGGCATCCTCCGTTTGCCTCAGTGACTTAAAATAGTCCACTAAAAGCCTCCACTTGCTGGCTATGTTCTTCACAGCATGAATGATAAACAAACACTGTGCAGACATAGGATGAGACGGGTTATAAGACTCAGCAAACAGCCCTTTCAGACTGTCACTGACGGAGGGGCAGGTGTAGAAGTGATAGTGGATGTCTCTAACCAGGTCAACCACGCAACTGAAGGAAGCCAAGAGTCCGGCCTGGCAGGCTTTTCCTGCCACCCCAGGATGGCCACAGAGTGATACTAACCTAGGACTGAACGCCTGGAGCTTGGATACAAACACCTTGCTCACCTTTGGGTGTGGAGCATTGCTGTAAAACACAGCAAGGTTGGACAGAGGAAGTCCACATTCCTCCAGCTTCTCAATCAGAAGCCGTGCATCATTATCTGCAATGTGTGTGTCTGTGATCGTGTCAGAGTCCAAATCCAATGAGGTTTTTGAATCAACAGCATCAATGCTCATCTGCAGCATGAGTAGTGGCCTCACCACACTGTCCCCTGATCTCTCATCAAAGTAGCCAACGAGGACGACACTCATGTTCCGTCCTCCACCCATCTCCACGCCCACATACAGGTAGAGGCAGTACGGCAAGCCTGAGCAGGTCTGAATGGTGTCTGTGAAGTCGTCTGGACTCAAGAGGGCAGCAATTTTTGTGTCAGAATCCCTAGTGTTTGTACTCGAATTTAGGTTTGCATCCAAAGCATCGCTATAGTATCTTCTGATGAGTTTCAAAAAAGTATCACTGCTCCCTTCATTTCCTTCTGCCACTGCTGCTGCTTGCTCCACCTTCATCCCCTGCGGCTCTTCTTTCACAGTTGTCTCCTTTTTCTCTGTTTTCAGCTCCACTTCCACAGCCTTCACATCATCCACATCATCATCATCGGATATTACTACTATCATGTCTGCCTTCTTGTCCAAACTCTTTTTGCCCTTCATCTTCACAATAATCTCCAGTTTCTGAGGAGGGGTCTGGGGTGGATGACCATCTGTAAGACACGATAAGATGTAATGTTGCAAGCTTCATATTCCAATTAGAGTAAAGAAAGACACTTAATCATTTGGACAGAAGTTTCCATAGGACTTGGCTGCCACATCGGAATATTTGACTATTTGTGACAATCTGTATTCAATATTCAACCTTTTCACACATTGTTGGGTTAAGATGAAAAAAGTATTCACTAGGGAATAATGATATGATTTATAAATATACATATTTTCTTTATTTTATTTTTTCTGCCATTTCAGTTTTTGTATTAACTAAGGACATTTA
The DNA here is from genome assembly GCA_026686955.1 of Epinephelus cyanopodus. Classification (NCBI taxonomy): domain Eukaryota; kingdom Metazoa; phylum Chordata; class Actinopteri; order Perciformes; family Serranidae; genus Epinephelus; species Epinephelus cyanopodus. The sequence continues at coordinate 40,440,792 of CM048922.1, forward strand.
GGCATGTTAATTATGGTGGATTTGCACTGAAGCTCACAATGATCTGCACCTTACTGTGTGCGCCCGCAACAAATCATAATTTAAGTCTTACTGCTTTGTAAGTGTGACAAATTGACAACTGATATACATTTTAATCAACCACACCTTTGCTATGTAGGATACCTCTGTAACAACTGTGCGATTCACACACTTCTCCCACCTGAGTCAGCAGGGGCCATTCTCTGTCCACCTCTGGCCTCCCAGGCATGGTACTCCCTGCCCTCACGTTTGTTCTTGTCAAAGAACGCCTTAAACCACTGCAGGAAGCTGAGAGACGTTTTGGAGTTCCTCTTCATCAGTTCCTCGACGGGGATGTGCTGGAGAGAAGAAGGAGTCGGATTTAAGTCTCATACTTGATGAGTTTATAACCAGTGAACAAAATATTTTCAAGTTTAAGGTGTGTTTCTATATGCAGGTTTAATTAGAATAGACAGATCTTTTTAGAATTTTAGAAGCTGATATTTAAATCAATATTTAAATAAAACTGATTGATTGAATATGTCAGCGATATGTATGCAAATATTCCTTTGTAAAAATAAACACACAACATGTACAAACACTTTGGATAGAGATCATTTTAATGTTTCTTTTTTTAATGTGATCAATGTATGTGCAAGTGCAACACTTGACAGTTGGACCATAAACGTGTCAGTGCTTTCATGGTGACAAAATATGGAGTGAGACTGTTTCTAAACTACCTTTGTTACACTCAGCCACAGGTGAATGTAAAACTAACTTTAACCACTCCAGAGCTCTTTGTGACTTTTTGTAAACTTTGGAAGGCAAAGGCTGTTGTTGGATTAATCTGTGTTGAAGTGCTGTTACTTGTTGAGCCAGTCTTGACCTTTGTCAAACTACAGTGACCTGTAAAACAAACCATGTTGTTGTTAAATTTATTTTTGTGAGACTTATCTCGAGCTTTATTTGTCCTAATTTACAACCCTAAAGCTCGTTGCTAGGAGTCTCTGTAGAGGAGAGCTGCCAGTTTTGTTACCCTTCTGTTCTCCTGTTTTTTCATGTTTGATTTGGGTGTTAGCTAAAGGATTGTACTTTCTTTTTTCTGGCAGCTAGCTAGCTCTGTGGGTCTGTTTGTATTTAGGGCTATTTTGTTTTTAATGTTGGCCACGGCTTTTACGGTTCCATAACTTGCAGTGAAATGTCTTGATTTGTTGAGGGCCTTGAAATTGTTTTATTGCCAACCTAATGTTGCGGCATGATTAGCTAACCACTGCCAGCTGTGTGACAAAGGTGTGTCCTATAGAACAGCTCAGTGCACCTTATTGTTGATCTTGAGAAAGGCCCAAGGACCAAAAATATATTAAAATAAAAAATGCATATAGAGCCGGAGTGTGCAACACTTGTTCTCTACAAACAATACTTACTCGTAACGCTCCAACTTGTCTGAATGCGCCTTGCAGTAAACTGTAGTTGTGGATAACGTCGACCTCATCGTTGCTTTGGAACCGAACCCTGGAGAGGTCCAAGCACTTAGGAAACAAGCAGTCCATCAACTGGCAATAGGCTGCACCTGCACACACAGAAGCAATCAATAATATGAAGCCAAGTGGGCTCAGAGCGCAGCCCACCATTCACAGACCTCAAATATTCACAAAATATTCACTATAACAGCATAACTCATGATTGTGTGTTGATTTCAACATGAAAAACAGAAATGCACATTGACCTACCTGTGCATATCTGCTCCACCTTGGTGAAGCCCGTCTGTAAAGTTTCATTGAGCCAAGCCAGCAGTTCATAGCGGTCCTGCAGCTTAAAGCTGTACATAGGTACATTTACTGCCACATTCAAGTCCATCTCCTGACGGTATGGACCTGCACAAGAACACCACACCAATATGCCTTTAATAATCAAATCAGTGAGTTTGCGTCAGAAGTCACGTTCCCTAACGTGTCACAGTTATTTGTGTGTTTCCTGGCATTTCATGATGTGGAATAAAATGGGACAAATATGTGACTCCCACGCTTTTGAAATAAATTCTGGGACCTGATTCAGAAACAGGTTTAGTGAAACAACCATGAGGGAAACTAGAAACACGGGTAACTCTGGGTCAGCAACTGTGGTAACTGACTGTGAACCAAAGCTTCTCGCTGGCAGGTTTTCTTCAACAAACCCTGAGATTCTCTGTGTTTCCTCCCTCTTACAGAGCCAGACATGCTGTTTTATTTTCTCACTGATTCAATCCATATAAAAGCATGCATCACGGTGCATAAACTAGCAGATGTTTACTGTATGTCAGAATCAAAATCTTGGTTAAAAATTAGTTTGTTACTCAGGACTAAAGTTATTCCTTGCTGTCAGCGACTTCTTTGAACAGCTGTTTTGGAAATATTACACATCACCCTAGTCTCAGAATAAACTTCTACATGTCTACATGTCCCTCTTTTTTATAACACTGTGACTGTTAGGAAGTTTTAGACACGCAGGATCAATAAATAACAATCTCTATCACTCATGATGTAATCAGCCACACTAATGGAACAAAACTCCTGTAATGTTAGAGATTTTAATATTTCTGAGTGAGGGATTGTGGGGCAGCTGCAAAATGTAGTTTGAAGGTGAGTTTTGAAAAATGGCTGCATACAGTGTGAACATGTTTTTCACAGCATTTCAGTGATTGTGTTTTAAAAAAAAAAACCTTTCTGAGGTAGCTAGAGTAAAGCTGCTGAATTTAAAATCTACTGTATTACAACCATGACGCCCTTTTAAGTGCAAATCACCAACCATGTTATTACTGGATAAGATTCTGAGCTTGCAATCATGTCTCTATCTTTGATCTACATATATTATTAATCTTCAACTACATTTCTTCATCCTCAGCTGCTGTTGTGTGTGATTTGTCCCCGTCAGAGACTGTTGAAGGGTTTTACAACTCACGTCCACTCCTCACTAGTTGGTTTGGGATGGCACTCAACGTTTGTTAAAGCCGAGTACTGAAACAGGACTCTGTGTTAAAAAACGACACGACAACAAACAGCTCTACTTACATTCCAAAACCTTGTCTCAGCCTTGAACTACTGTTCTGTCGGCAGACTTGTGACATTACCAAATCCTGGAAAGGTAACAGCCAGCGATACAGTCGCATGCATTATTGTGTTTGTGCAGGATTATTCTTCTTTTAGGTTTAGGGCGGGTGGCACCAGCGTTAAGGTGCATTACCGCCCCCTAATGTGTTGGAGCAGTGACCAGAGTTAACAGTCTTCCTTCACTTCACGTTATCGAGAATTATTTTGGTGACACAAAACTATGTAACACTGACTCTGCTTGACAGTGTTCACATGATCCCGAATGATGTTTATTTAAAAAATAAATCAGCTGTGTGGACTACTTAGCACTTCCTGTCCATGTGCAAGACAGGTTTTTCCCGCGAACATGCTGCGTTCAATTTTTGAGTAAGTGCAGATTATGGCGGACTTACTGCAGAAAATGCAAAATATGACTGGTCATCTCGGGCTTTGGTGATGTGCTCCAGTCTACGTGACTCCTATCAGACTCCTATCATGGGGTCGAGTCTGCTGTGTGAGCAGGAACCTCAATGATCGCCCCTTGTTGTGGTATTCACGACTTCGCTAGTTGTATTTTTCTGAGAGGTCCGAGGTTAAAAACGCATCACATGTCGTAAACACGAGCTCATGAGTTCCCTTTGAACACAGAGGTTGTTCCCAGTCAGCACCCGACATGGTGTAAAGTTATACACTGGTGTCACTCTGATAAGAAACACAAGCAGCTGTAATCAGATCAGCTGTTTACAGTAAGCGCTGCATGCGCTACAACACTGACCGGAAGTGAAGCCATGATGACGGACAACAGGGACGATCATACACAATAAACAAAGAACCGAGAGTTTTACATTCTCTTAACGCGTGTTAGCTTTTACACGTGAGGCAGCCATGTGACACAACTTCACCAAACGACTCACACATTAGTTTAAACGACATTCACTGTCAGTGAAAGTGTTAGCTGCGGTTTAAATGCCCGAAGTCAATGCGCAAGTAAAGATACGTTAACCGGTAACAAACCCAGCCTGAAGTGTAGTTAAATGCATGAAGAGGGTAGCTAGCTTATTTATACTGCGTCTCAAATTGGTTACGTTTGGAGACGGTAACTGGCGAAACAAATAAAGTCGTTAGCCGCTGCGGCTACACACAGCGTGCTAACACACGAGCTAACTTTAGCGCAGCAGCTAACGTCACGTTACTGGACATTCAAACATGGCGGATTTAGCTGTGACGGTATAGTGGCGTTCACGAACTTTGTGCTCTTTAAAAAATAAACGGGAGTTTGAGTTTTGACGTTAAATCTATGTCAAACACACTGAATGCGGTTAAGGACGCGCGGTGTACTCACCTCTCCATGGGGGGGGGATTTGAACATCGACGGGTCCGGTTGAAGCTGGATCCCGCCCCGCGACCCTGGAGCCCGCCCCCCGCTATCCGACTCCGCTAACTGTGCTGCTGTGCCAGGTCTCTAAATGTAGTATTCTATAAATTACAGATATAATCTATAATATATTTATAAGTAATCTGAGATTGATCAGAAAATACAGACACGTAACAGACTTTAATACAAATGTGACATTAACACTGTGTTAGCATGCGGAGCTAAGTAGGCTAAGTTAGCATAAGGCTACAGCAAAATGTCCTGGTTAGCCTCTGTAGCTAATTTAAGCTAACTCCAAGTTAACTAACTTAATATGCGATTTTTAGCTCATTAGCCGTCAGCACATGATCACAATTTTAAGTGAAATATTTAGGCGGTTATTACAATGTTTTATTGCAATTTTTTAATGTGTAATTACTGACTTCTCTGATAAAAACGACAGAGGCAAAACCCTTCTCAAGTCCAACACACTAAGTTACTTTTATTCTGTCACTTAACGTGTTACAAACTGTTTTCATCTTCACAGTGTTTATTACAAGTGATATTGTTACATTTCTGATTCATTTGCAATACTGTGTACACATATTTCTTTTGGGCTATGCTACTTAATTTTACTTTGTGTTTATATTTTAGGCCTATACAATAACTTGCATTATATTTTGTCTTAGATTCAGTTTTTGCATTTATTTGCGTGATTTTCTATTTTATAGATATTTATTAAGTGTTGTTGGAGGGTCCCAGAGCCCCCCCCCCATTGCTAACAACTGCCTCAGTGTAGCCTAATTGTTCATATGGTAATAATAATAACACACACTGCCCTGTCCTCACCAATACTGGACATTAATGTAAGAGTATAGTGTGGGCCTACTGGAAGAAGAGATGTTTGGCAGTGTAGTAAAAGAATGACTGTCCAATTAATCACTGTAAATAGCCTCTTCCACAAGGCCACAATCAAACTACATTCAAATGAAGTTCATTACTAAAGAGACAGACTTCCAGCCTCTATCCTTTCTACACAACACCAGAGAGACTTGTTGCAGTCAGCTCACAGACATCCTTAGTCTTATATAACTAAAGGCGAGGTCTTCCATCTCCACGGTATTACCCAGATTTTGCACACTGTAAAATTGCTGCTCATTACTTGCAAGCTTTTTATGGATAAGCATCGTCTTAGCTCATTAACCCAAACAAATATATAAACAATATTTTCAAGGGCAGAGCTTTTTCAGATCATGCTCCATTTTTGCAGATTAAATTCACTCAGTCAGAGACAACCACATTTTTCTGTTGACTCAAATTTATGACAGGTTGTATGTTCTAAAATATATTTTTTATTGCTATTCTTTAATTATATGACATGCTGCTGTACATAAAAAATAATTGTCTTCATTTTGTTATATACTTCACATTTTTAAAAATTATTTGTAAAAGTGTAAAATCAGTACAGCTGATTTTCTTCCATGATCAAACACCTCGTATAGCAATTCATCAACTAGTTGTTAAACAAAAGGCCAGTATTGATAACTGATGAAGCATTGAAATTATTTATCATGTACATTTCCAACCATTGTCAAGTCGTCTTATTAGCTCACCTTAGTGGATTTTGACAGTTGCTTTGACAAGCAATTTAAAGACATGAAGGTATGTGAATTTGTCTTTGTTTTTCTGACTCTATATAACAAACAACTGATGGAGTCACTTAAAAATAGTCCATTAACCAACAAATTACTTGCGACCTTATTAACCTTTAAAGACCACTCAAAGTAAATATTAAAACAAAAAAATAAATGCACAAAAATAATACATATTTGACACACAAGAGTCAGGTTTTTAGCAGCCAAGCTGCCTTTTATTGAGTAAAAATTATATATAGGTTGCTATAAGAAGTACACAAACATAAAAAAATACATCAACACTTTTCCACTATTCAAATGAAGTATAAAAATAGCACAGAATCTGTTCTTTTGAAATGCTTTTGCACTTTAGATTCATAAAAAGGCAAAAAAGCGAAACAAAAAAAAATCATTGAATGTGATTCTGATAAAAGATAAAGCACTAAAAGGTTATAACAAAAGAAACTGTTCTCAGATATTCACACTCAAGCCTACAATTCCACTCAAATGGTTTACATCTAAATAACAAGGTATTAAAAGCTATTGATTAATATGCTCTATATCTTGCTACAACATTAAAAATGTAAAGAAAGCTTTATACTGTTAATATATACTGTATTTGTTCTCAATATATAAAGTCTTAAAAGAGCAGTTAAAAAAGAAAAACTATTTTTTTTGTGTACTGTTTTCAAGCAAAACATTCAACAAGCTCAGCAGTATTAATGAAGCATGTAAACAATTACTTTTTGGTTTTTAAGGGACTTTAGAATCAGGCTTGAAAACTGAAAGAGGCTCCCGGTGGCCCTTTAAGGGGCCTTTTGAGCACCACAAATATATTTCTAAATGAACTGGTCATTTTAACATGTAAGAAAGATGTTCTTTGAGGAGGCTTGTGCATTTGTGTTTCAAAAAATAATGTAGTTCCTGGTCAAACAAGAGAGTTTAAACACTTGTAAACCTTTCTATCGATACAGTACGCAGAACATGGTGTAAAAAAAGTTCCAGTGATAAAAAAAACAAGCTATATATATACACTCAGGGCATATAGGAGCATAAAGCTACAGTATATATTCACAGAACAGAGATCCTACAGGAGGAGTGATGTACAGTTGCCCCTTTGTCTGAGGTAATGCCCATTTAGTATGATTTGGTGACAGCCAACAGCATTTAAAATCCTCCAGTTATCAAAACAAGTAGAAAAAGGTTATTAAGAAGGACAGCACCAAGATTTGTGTTTGGTCACATCAAGGGAATCGGTACCAAAATAACCTGTTGAGTAAATCCCTCTGTCTGGTAAGCGTAAGCATACAGTATGACATGCGATTGCAGGCAAAACCAAAAATGTTTATCATTATTAAGGGGTTTTAAAAATCTACATTGCTGCAGAAGTCTTGCAGGAAAACAGGAAATCCCTCCAGGCAGGAATGTGCACCACTTCCTACACATTCAGACTCCTGTTTTCTCACATGATGTAGAATTATTTGTACATACTGTATACCAAAATGTGTAAAATGTGCACCACACAGTATCGACCAGCATCATAGAGATGATTTTCACTTTTTGGAAACTGGAAAAACTCCTTTGAACCAAAAGTAGTCAGTGGTAAGATAACATAAGATACTGTGTGTTCACCAGTGTTCCCTGCCATCCAGTTGTTACAGTTAACTAAAACAATGTTGTCTTTAAGATAAAAAACTAAACATCTACAGTAGAATAAATGCCATCACTTTAACTCTTAGCTGTCTGGAATGGTTAAAAAGACAAAACAATTATCTAAAATTCTGTTTTTGCATTGGCTTGTTTCAAGTATTGTACAGTATGAAGCTATCAGGGAGATGTCGCGGTGAAATTGTAACTCAACGTGTCACACTATCTATACAAAAACATTTTTATAAAATCTTTAATAAAAGGTTTTTTCTTTTTTTTTTTAAGGAAGCTAGTTTGCTCGTATGAACTCATCTCAGAGCAAATGACAAAAAGTAATATTTTCTTCTCTCTTTCTTTTTACATCAACAAAAAAAGAACATGAACTCATCTAAATATAAAGACAAAAAGTCCTGCTTCATCTCCAGGTTTGCTTGTGGTGCACTAGCCTCCGTTGCTGAATGTATTTTCCTGCAGAGCGCTTTGTTCAAACACGACTCCACGGTCAGGACATACAACTCTAACTTTTAACTTTTAACAAAGTCAGGGTCATATAACGAAGATTAAATATTATTTTGTAAGCATTGAACTATTACCGCTCCGACAAGGAGGGTATTAAGTGCTGGCAAATTTGTTGTTTTTACCAGGTTAATCATTTAGTAGAGTTTCCATTTAGTAGAGCTGTACGTCAGGATGTACACCAATACAATCTGGGAACATTTAAACTCGTCATTTTGACAAAGATAAAAGATTATTTTGTAAGCGCTGAACTACAGCTCCCACAAGGAGTGCTGTTAAATTAATTGTTTGATCCAGCTTAATCATTTATTCTCCAAAACAGTTGTGGATATTTATAATCGGAGAATTTAGGCAGAAAATCCTGATATCATGTTTTGGCTTTTTTAGACTGACCGACCCCGCTATGAGAAAATACATTCAGGCCTGAGGCTAGTGGAACAGCAGAAAGCCCAAAAACTGTCCGTCTAATGACTTTGGTTCAAGTGTTTTTGTTTATTTTAACAGCCTGTACAAACAGCCTGTTGTCACATATTTTAAAGATATGCTAAATTAAGGGATGAGCGACCTCTGACATGTTCTACACTTCCTAAAAAGTAAAAAAAAAAAAGGTTTGATACAGAGCCACTTAGACAGCTGTATCGTTGGTGCCATGTTGTTCTCTATTTTTCTACAACTACTAAGTGTTGTCAACTTAAAAAAAATGCCTTTTAATGGCATTTAAAACAAAAAGGAAATCCTGTTAAAATCACTGTACAGGCCTGATGTTTAAGAACACAGCAGAAGAGTCAGTGTGTCGTCGTCTTTTCCCTTTAAACTCTATTGAACCTTCAGAGAGCAGGAGCACTCTACTGTCCGCCCTCTCTGTCTGACAATACGGGGTAGTGATAAACCACAGCCTATGCTGCATTTATGTATCTCTGCATTAGTGTGTGTTATGTGTGTTCAAGGCTGCAGTGCATTAACTCCAGGATCCAAAAAGAGCTGGACACAAACTAACAGCTACTTTCACTATTTCCCAGCTTCAGTGATGTTTCTGTGGAGCTGCCGGCCAGAGTGGAGACATCTTCAAGCTCTTACGATCTGGCTGGCGGCTGATGTTTGTCGGAGCCGGCATCACAATAGAAAAGCTGGTGTTTAATCATAGTTGCGTCTGTTTTCTTGGTGATGGGTGGCGTCTATTCACAGGCGAAGTAGTCTTTCAGTGGTGCGAACAGATGCCTGATGACAGGGACGCTCCAGGACCGGCCCAGGAGTTTCTGCCTTGCACCGCGACCCATGTTGGACACGTCAGTGTAGTGGACAGGGAAGCCGAAGATCCTGCAGGGTAAGAAAATACACAACCACTATTACAATCAACACCAACATTAGTCTCCAAGGTGCCGTTGCCTTTGAGCGTTTTAGCAGCACAAAATTCATGTTTTAATATTTAATCTTTGTCATTTTAAGGTTCTTTATTTGACAGTGTGTTTCCTGCTCACCTCTCCAGCTCAGTGCACCACAGTATGTCCTCCTTCCCGTTCATCAGGACAGGAAAGTGCTGATCCTTCCCTTGTTTGATGGAGTTGGAGCGGGTAGTGATGGTGCGCACCTTCCCAAACTACAAAACAACACACACATGGTCATACAAGTGCAACCAAAGCAGCCATTTTGCAAATAAAGGACTGTATTCTGTAGATATATCAAACCTTTGCAACTCTGCCGTGATCCAGACAGTCCTGCAGCTCCAGTTTGTCCATCCCAGAGGCACACAGAGGCCTGGAACAGAGAGGCGTCATCACATTTATATACTGTATATATCTGCTGTCAAATGCAAAACTTACGTTCAATATAATATGTGGATTACAGTAAAATATTTAGCCTTAGATACTACGGTGTTGCATGCTGACCGACACTGAAAAGTCACAAGTTATGCGTGAAGACGACAGGATTCAAAAGTGTTTCTGAGATGATGATGAGTTGTTTTTTTCCTACCTGTTCATTCCCGGCAGGTTTCCCCAGAAGTATCGTGCACGGTGAGCAGCAGAGACCTCGATAGCGTCGATCATCACAGGGTTACACTGCAAACACAACAAAGAAAGACACACTGATTACTCATAAGTTCATGGTTGCTATACTGTAATTCTTTTTTTCTGTTTCTCACAGGACAAATACTAGCAGATCAAAGAGGAGAATCAGTCTGCCTTTGCAGTGTTAAATTAGGAGGTTAGGTCTAAAATAATGCTTCAGACTAATGTCTTGAACAATGTCTTCAGGTATACGGGAATGAATGAAAGAATTATCTTTCCTACATGGACGTCCCTGGTTCATGTTTTTGATATTCGCAGCTGTTTACCCTCTACAGTCCACGTAACTCACCTCCAGGAATCGTGAGATGTCCCTCTTGTCGTTGACGCCCATAGCGACCACATTCTCAAACATCCAGAAGAACGGCCGGTCCTCTCCTTCTTTGGGCTTGGCCTCGCTCAGCAGGCGGTAAAACTCAAAGAACAGCCTCCCTGTGCCTTCTGGAGCAAGAGCAACAATGTTAGAAAAAACAAAACAAAACATGACTGACCTTCTCCCTAATGGAGTTTACGATTATGACAACATCCCAGTGGTGACTCTGGTTACAGTAAAATAAACTACCACAGCCATTCGCTGCTCAAACTCTTAGATACACTGGAAATGAAGAGCAATTTACCAAAACAAACTTTAACTAACAAACTCTAACTATGTTTTTCTGACATACTAAATAGTTTGGTGACGACATGACGTCCTCTGGCAGGTACCTACCATAGAGCCCTTTCCTGGCAGGATTAACGATTGACAGGTCGTTGCAGGGACTTCCTCCGATCACCAGGTCAAAAGGGCCCCACTCCTGGAGCTGAGAGAGACAACAGCACCACCAAGTGTTAGACTGAGGGAGTCACAGCTATTGCAAGGTGACACTGAAACACAAGTGTACACTTCCTTATTTTTCATGTTTCTTCTGCAAATTAACTGACAAAACTGTGAGATTTATACCTTTGATTAAACTACTAATATCTATACTAGTGATTTTTGGGTATTTTAACTTAAAAACTGACCTACACGATTAGTTGACAATCAAAAAAAGTTGCTAATTAATGTAGTTTTGATTGACAAATCAATTATATTGACTCAGCTACAAATCCAGCAACACGAACACGACTGCTAATTTAACCCACCGTCTAAACTCTAACATCTACCCAGTCTTTGTCCTCTCTTACCACACACACACACACACACACACACCTCCTTCCAAACACAAGACCCTTTTACAGGCAGACAATGAGGGAAAAGAGGACTGAAAGAGATGAAGAGAAAGAAAGAAATAAAGGAAGACAGACGGAAAGGAAGAAATAGGAATTAAGGAGTTGAACACACACACACACACACACACACACACACACACACACACACTTACACACTCGGTCAGTGTGACTAACAAGTGAATGGGTTTCTGAGGGGATTTACAGAGGTTGAAACTGCTCTTTGTCCTCTGAACTGAACCAAGTTACTGCAGCTGCCAGCCTGTTTGGTGTGTGTATGTGTGTGTACTATGTTATAACACACTTATTCACTTTCTTTCTGAGAGTTAGACTGATGCCACTTTCATGTCTGTTCATTAAATATGGAGCTCATATGGAGTCAGGAAGTGGCCAGCCGAGCTTAGCGTGACTGCTGTTTGTGAATGCATATTTTGGGGAGTAACGTCATCACAGCGGCCCTCATTCATCAAACTGATGTACAAATCAGAGCAGAAAAAAACAAATCAAGCTTTTTCTTCAAAAACTACACACATAGCTATAAATGTCCTGTGCAGGTAGATATAGAAAAGGACAAATGTTTGCACAACACAAACCTGAAACTATAGAAGAGCTAAAAACAAACAAAAGTATCTGATTGCCTATCTGCTGACTCATGGAGACTTTAGGTGCGCTTGATTTATCTCCTCTGACACCCGAGCAGATTACATCGGCAACAAATCACTCATCTTCTCTGTGGTAAGATGTAAGAGCCAAAACAAAACATTTTTCCAAGGTGACAAAGATGCAGGTTTTAAGGAAAAAAAAGACGGCTAGAACAAACGTGGTGTTGTAGATTACCTGCGCAGTGCCTGTTCAATATGTGCCTGTTAGAAAAGTGTGGCAATTGCTGCTTGCAGCTTTCTTGAGAACTGCTCAATCAACAACTTGACATGACCTTGCCGTGTCTCTCCCCTCTGCCCTTACTTGTGCGGGAAGAGAATATGGAGGTGGAGACGTGGTAAGCTCACCTGCAGGCATGCCTCACCAGCACGTGTCGACAGTGTTTGTGTAATTACCCTTACTGTAAGAGGTGGGACTGCACGTCTAACGACAGTTTAGCCTTATAGTAGCCACTGCAAGTGTTTTTGATGTGTTAAGTATGGACAAAAGTCGCTGAAACCAAGTTTACACAAACTTTGATTCATCCATTTTGTGTTTATATTCAGACACTCAATACTTGTCTTGGAAGCACTGGAAATGTAAAAAGGACAGGAAACGTACGTTATAATATAAATATTAGAGGACGGAAACAACAATATTTGTACTTACATTCTTCTTCGTGATGTTCCTGACATCATGGACGTACTGGATCTTTCCTTCATGTCTGACAACGCCCACTGAGATGGAGTCCTCACACACCTCTGACGCCACGTACTGGTCCACCTTAAAACCCAGGTCCCTTAGAACCAGGTAGCCTGGAGGACACAGAAGTAAGTAAAATGTAAGATGCATTTTAGATGAATGAATCAATAAATCAGCTCAAATACATTAGTACTGTTTCTCATTATTCACACACTCACCAGTAGCGATGCCGTCAAACAGGGAGAGGACTCTGATTGGTCGTCTCTGCTCTGCAGGGACTGCTGGGTAAATCTTTGGTTTCTCCTAAACAAGGAAAGTTGCAGAGGAATTAAGACAAATATTTCAGGCATCTCTTGGACGCTTGTTCTTATCTCCGCAGCTCATGGGTCTGCTGGTTGATAGTGAAGGTTCAGGAGAAACCCCTTATCATAAGTTCATTTTTTATTAAGATGGATGATGGCGTTTTAAGAGCAATGAAAAATCTGTTCACAACATTTTCTTATCATCATTATTGGAAGACTGATGACCAGCTCTGCTGATTTTAACTGGAACATTACAATATGATGCAATCCGAGTTTCTGCCTCAGATATATCATCCAACAATTATGTCTGCCCTCAACAAACGACATTGCAGTGCTGTTGTATCTCACTAGGGCTGCATATAATGATTATTTTCATTGTCATTGATCGGTTAATTATTTTCTATATTATTAGAATAGGTCTTTGGCCTAAAAAAAAAACCATCTTTAAAATAAAAGCATTCAGAGTGACTCACAAACTCCTGTCCGTTGTCATTGGCGAAGAACGCCTGCAGCTTGAGGCTCCAGTCGTGCCGTCGCTTCAGGACGCCGTACTGCAGCAGCGGCTGGCACATGTAGCATCGCCACGGGTCCAGATAGCGAGCGTTGTTAGACGCACCGGGATCGACCAGGATGTCCAGACAGTCCACGCAGAAACACCTGCAGGGTGGAGAGGAGATGGTTAACGGTCAGATCAACACATGGACGGAGCAGGAAGTGGTTAATGTGCTGTATCTGCTCTGTGTGTTTGTGTCGCACCTGCAGCAGTTGGCGTTGCCGCAGAGCAGAACCTCTCGGCCTCCGCAGCAAACAGTGCAGTAGGACTGGTAACCGTCATCGTCGTACATGTAGGACATCTCCAGGTACACATCCTGAACACACACACACACACACACAAACTTGTTGGTTATACTTCACACACCAAGCTTTAGTAAAACCCTCTAACACAGTCTGATTTAACAGAAACGTGAACATTTTCCCGATTTAAAATTTCTGGTGCAGTGAAGAGCAAGGATGTGATCTAATGTAAAGTTCCAGGAAACTCAGCATGACTCACAATGACTATAATTTCCCCCGCTTCTTTTCTTTGCCGACGGGAACTGTGGTCAAAGTTCAGTCATCCAGCTTTTACTGATACTCTGGTCAGTTTTCCTGGTCATCATGTGGTTAACCAATCTGTCACGTACCAGTCTTACTGCTGCCTCTCACAGTGACTCAGCCCTTTTTCCCTTTTTCCTTTTTCAACAAAGTTTCTTTTTTCTTGCTCCTCTAAACACATAACGTTTGGGTTAAGATATGTCTTAAACTGAACTAAACATGAGTGCATTTCTCTCAAACTGGAGCACTTAAGACCCCTGAATGCATCACGAGTTTGACCAACACAGCTGAGCACAAAGCGCCACCTTCAGGAACTCATATAAACATCACACCTAATAACTGAATGAGATGAGCTGCTGATTCTGTAAAACAATTAATAGTTTGTTGCCGTACCTTGCATGTTTGGCACAGGCCTCCTTCAAACAGCGGGTGGAAGGTTGCGACTCTCATCTTTCCACAAGAGAGACAGAACTCTGCCAAGACACACAGAAACAAACACACATCAATCAACAGTCGAAAGTAAAAATGAAGTGGTTAATATTGCACAATTAATTCCCATCAGTCGCACGGAAACAGTGTGTCAACATGTTTTTACCTTCTATACTTCTTTTATTCTTCAGAACTTCATTCACCATTTGTTCTGAGAGGAAACAAAGGACACTGTTACAAAGCATGAAAAGACAAACATTTTCACCAGCTACACTTTTTCCTAAACAAGGTATGATATCATATCGTTGTCTAAAGAATCAATATAAAGTTGTATCATGGTGAAATTTACATTTACACCTCTAACAGTGAATTAGACCTTTGACCTCTACCTCTGCTGTAGGACTCCTCGGGGGCGGCCTTGCTCTTACAGAGGCTGACTCTGGGCCGCTTCGCGCTGGGGAAATACTCTGGCAGGGAAACGTCGAGGACCTGATGGTCCAGAGGGTTACTGTCTGCAGGGGGACACAAACACAGACAAATTTAACTCCTTGCTGAATGGCAAATCTGGACGCAGTATTTTTGTGATGAACAGTATTCGACTGGTTTTGTTCTGCTGTCTTGCTCACCGGCCGTGTGTGTGGGTTTGAGTCCCTCCTCTCCTTTGGGCAGGAAGCCACCGTTGGCCCAGTCCAGCATGGGTTTGACCTGGTCATCGGGGTTGTCTGACTCGCAGGGAGGAAACTTCTTCTCCGCCCGGAGACTGGCCATCTGTGAGCGAGAGATGTGACATGAAGGCAGTTTTAGATGAAACAAAAGTAAGGCATTCAAAAGAAGGGCTGTAAGTATCAAAAGTATGTAGCAGAAGTGTTATTGTATCATATATTACATTATTAAATTATCATTACAGTGCATCATCCTGACAGGTATTGTGACCATCAGAGAAAATATAAAACAAAAATGAATCGAACAAAATTCCTAAATTCCTCCTCGTTTTCTAATCCTCAAAGTACAGAGGCGAGACACTGACAGTCAGGCAGAGAAGGTGAGAAAGTACAGAACATTTTTAATCTTAGTAAGACGCTTGAGTGACAGTCGAGGGCTGTGACGCGTCAGAGAGATGACAGGATGCAGACGAGGCGAACGAGGCAGACAAAACACAGTGGCTACAAGAAGAGAGAGTGAGACAACAGGAGCATGAAGAGGCCTGCAGTGACACACGCTGACAGAAGAGCACATCTGTCAGCTACACGTCATTAAGTAGACAGAAAGAGAGCGACTCCATAAAACAAACACAGACGAGAATGAAAGATGGAGAGGAGTCAGAGGGAGACGAAGGAAACAAAGACGGACTGTTTAACCAAGATCAAAAATCAACTTCTTGTGCATCCTTTTGGAAGATTAACACAAATAAAAATAGCTTTAAGTGCATTTTCTGTAAGTAGAGATTTAAAATCTATCTCTTTGAAACTGTTTTACCTTTAAAAAAACTAATTTACTGAAAGACATCAAAGGTATGATTTGTCTAACTGCCAGACACCGTAAGTTATAAATTACACGTTCCAAAAGATTCAGCCCATGAGGCCCTGACACATCCAGCTGACAGCTGGCCAACAGTCAATGTCGGGCCGTTGGTGAGCGTCTGCAACCCTTGTTTTTGGCCTATGTGCCGCACAGTTTGCCCTCGTTGGCCCGTGTTGCCTGCCAATTCAGCGTGTTGAATCGTTGGCACAGCCATTCAGTGAATGAAACCCCTTTGATTGATAGTTCAGCTCAGCTCACAAGAAGAGAAACGTAAGCAAGGAAAGCAAACAAACGTTTAAGGTCATGAGAGCGTGTGATCGAAACAAACTTGTAACGTTAAGTAGGATGTTTTTTTTGGCCTTAACATAATTGTTTGTATTGCTGCTTTCCATTCAGGAGGATAAAGCAGAGCATGACGTCACACCACCTCAAGCCAGTTTAGCCATTGTTTGCATTTCCACACATTGTGCTGTATTTTGCACATACAACACCGTCACAACATTAACAGATGTTGGACAGGACTGTGTGCACGACTCTTTGAATGAGACACAAATAAGACAGAAGTGCTTATAAACAGCATATTACTGCAGCTTTCACTGCTGTTGATGTGCGGAGCAGCCATATTGGATTTTGAGGTCATGCTGGTGAGGTTCCTCCTACTTTCAAATGGAATGTACCTTTAAATATTCTGTTTTTTTTAACACTGGGTTGTGTTGTTGATGTGCTGACTGGCCAACTAGCATCTTGAATCTGTCCTGTCGATCCTCCAGCTTCCTTTTTTGAGTGATGAAGACAGACTATCTCTGTCTGCTGGTATGTAGGCATGTTATTTCCTCTCATGCAGGCGCAGAGCGTACATGCTGGTTGGCTTGTTCAAGTGCAACTTTTTGGCCACGACACGTGCAATTTAACAGACCATAAAGATTTTTCACATAGATTATCTCAGGTACAATCGCATATTTTCTGCCTGTCTCCAGCTGCATCTTGTTGTCTGTCTGCTTTGTAATCTGACGTTTTTCTTTCTCTGCTGTCGTCATCCTCTCTTATTTTATTGACAGGGTAGTGATGGTGTGGAGAAGTCCCTTCCACACATCTGTGTTTATTTTATTTGGCTAATGGTGCAGGAACACAAAGACACACACACACACACACACACACACACACACACACACACAGTGCTGTAAACATGCATTATTGCACTTTCAGTGAACCAGCATTGCTCTTGGTTGGGAAACCTCACAGTATGTTTTTACAGCACATGTCAGATCAGCCCACTAACACCTCACCAAACACACACACACACACACATTCAATGTAACTGGAGACACCTGCACTGAGGAAGAGGAGGGCAGGCTAACTCTGCCCTGCGAATAAAAGGAAAGGTAACGTACATCCCAGACAAAACTGCTGGTGTTTTATTTCAAAAAGTTCCACCTAATCCACCACATCTCTCACCTCCAGTGCTTGGAAGATGGCCCTGCGGTAGGAGGCCAGCTTGGTGTAGGAGGCCTGGCTGAAGAACTTTGGGAAGGCGGTGATGGAGTCCAGTTTGTCAGCTGAAACCTGGAGAGGAAAAAAAAAAAGTGGCATCAAACAAGTACGAACTCACAACTGTTATTTTAATTTCCGCCTTCAAACTGTCTGTTTGTTTTTTTCTTCTTTTCCTCACCTCGGAGAACTTGCCGTCTCCAAACCACTGCAGCCACCTCATGCCGTGGCTTGCCTGCCGTTTGCCGGTGGCGCGCCACGTCACCACGATGCCTGGCCACCAGGAAAAACCCTTGATTTTCCCCCACACCAGCTCGCCGATGCCAAAGCCCTTGTTGTCCTGGGTGGAGGAGGGAGAGGAGAGAAAATGTCATCGTCTTGTACTTTGTGCTAGTTTGCAAAAAATGTCTCATGACACATTTTGTTTCTGAGACACAGGAAAGGTTTGAGGTATAGAGAAGAGAGTACAAGGGTGGACAGTCAAATTATTGATTTGATGTTTTTTGGGAACCTCTTCCTTTCCCTGATACTGCAGCTGCTGAGGACGGAGGAGAGAAAACAGGATGCTTTGGCAGAAAAATCTTCTTATCTTGCTGCCTTGATGAAAGGAGCATGAGTGGGCAGCAGAGGAGAGGAAGAATTACATATATTGCTGGTTTGACAGAAATCTGTAAACATATCTGCAGTAAGTAAAAGCTGTAAACCTCCCTGCACATATTTGTTAGCCACTTCCAAAAAATCTTGTCTTGGATGAAGATACAGCACAAAGAAAAGTTAAGAAAGAGGGGGAAATTTTGAAATTTAGGAAGAAACACCTAAACTTTTTTCAACAACTACAACTGAAAGCTTAATTTAAATAAAGATTACATTTCATTTTTATAAATAACTTTGGTAAGTTTTCCTCCACAGATCAATAAACTAGCGGATTGTACTGAGATTAAATGTCCACATCTTTGAAGCATCGGTGTTCGTCCACCTTGGTGTCTCTCCACCCGCCTGGAAACACATTGTCATTCGCTTATTTGCTCAGGTGTTGCCTTTATCTCTGCTGTTCGCTTTGCACTTCACTCTTTAAGGAAAAACATCAAACGTCCCTCGTAATGCCATAATTGACCTGTTTTTCTTTGTTTTGAACTTTAGGTGTGCTGTTTTATGAGCAGGTGGGATTTCTATGCGTGCAAACAAATCCCAGTTGAGCCGGCGCTATGTGATCCTTCAGTCCGTCTTAAGAGAGAAAACCCATTAGGCTTTGTAATGGAGTCTGACTCCTCTAAAGGATGCTACGCTCCACCGACCTCAGCCTGGATCAAGTGAAAACACACCAACACACTGAGACACGACAACATACACACACACACACACACACAAAAAGCATGTGCACTGGGAAATGTCGAAGGAGCACATCGAGGTCCGTATGACCTGCACCACACACACACACACACACACACACACACACACAAACACAGGCCCTGCTGTGCAGACTGGTGGTCGTCATGACCTGAATGAAACTATTGATACAGAGCAAACACTGCCAGACTCTGTGTGTGTGTGTGTGTGTGTGTGTGTGTGTGTGTGTGTGTGTGTGTGTGTGTGTGTGTGTGGCCACCTGCACCAACACAAGGCCAGGTGGAGGAGGCTCTGTGGTCTGTGAAGGGAGTTACCCTCCTCCTCTTTCTGTCACTGCCAAACCTCCACTTCCCCTTTTTAAAATATGCTGTCCCTCCTGCATCGACACAGCTGGCTCACTCTTACTCTTTTCCTTTCCCTTCGCTCATCCTCAACCCTTCTCCAAGAGAGCTTGCGAGGTATATTTCTGATCTCTGGAAGTTCAATTATAACCTTTTATAGTATATTTGAATAACCTGGAAGCGTGAAAGAAAGTGTTCAAACCTACAAGGCTGCATAACCCTTTAAATTCGTTCCGTTAACAAAGTGGTCGCGACTGCTGACTTACTGCCATTAAAATTGAACCACGTTGCAGTAGTGCTCCCTCAAAGTTAGACTATATAAAGACTATATAACCAAGCAAAAGACAAATATGTTGAGTACCACGATTGGATGAAATGTGCATTAAATTTCACAAGATTAAAGTTAAAGTATCTACAAGAACGTTCGGCTACTTTCACTCCCGGTTCGTCTGAGTGCCTCATGTGCCTGTTACGTCTGAGGGACTGTGTTAGAATAATGCAGTATTCATTAAGAGTGACTTAAACACATGTTGAGAAACATCTGAAGCATTCCTTGGAGGACTATGTGCATTTTAAGACATGTTCAGACTTCCTGTTTTTATGTCTTTTTCGTCTTTGAAGATCTTAAAAGTCAACTATCTGCCCCTGTGAGTGGATGCAGGTCTTGTTTGTATCCCTGTCATCTTCTTATATATTCTCTCACACTTCTTACATTGTACTCTGGCTGGACCTCAGAGCTGGAAGAGGTGCTGATGCTCTGGGCCGAATCTTTGGAGTCTTGCTCCATCAGTTCTAGACGAGGGGCTTCGGGGACCCCGCCGGACACAACCATAGCTACTCGAGGACCACCTGCACACTGTCAGAGAAAGAGAGACACAGAAGTTTATTAGACTCAGAGGAATATTTGTGTGAGACCAGAAGACAGAGAACGACATGCAAGGTGCTTTTTTTCCAAGCTGTCATTAACCCTGCTTCAAGTGTGTTTTTTAAGTGTCTTTTAAGAGGTGCTCTTCACCTGAGGACAGGCTGTTATGGAAACATGAACATATTGAATCTCCACTACACACACAGTCAGACACGTGTCATCTCCACTACACATCACTACAGCTTTGTCGAAGACTGGTTGAAAGAATTTAAGTGCCTGATTTGAACGCTGTCCTTGATCTGTGTCTAAACAGGACGTCAGTCAAGTTTATTTATGGATTGTGAGGGTTTTTTTGCATTTAATGAAACAATGAAGTCCTTACCCTCGAGCAGGGGACAGTAAGTAATTGTAATTGCTGTGTAATGCCACGATGTTGGGGTAAAGATGATTATATAGGAGGCTTAATGAGACTTTGATTGGAGCTATACTTTAATGACCACATCTGGTTGCACGGGAAGGAGGTATACAGTACACTCACGATAGCACTGAACTTTGTGTGCGTGTGTTTACCAGTAACATGCTTTGCTCCTGCTTGCGGTTCTGTCTGCGAGGTTTGTTGTGCGCGTGCGGGTTCAGACCGGCCTGGAAGATGGTTCTGGGGCGAGGCGTCTGTCTCAAACTCAACTGAGACGCTCCTGAGGTCTTGTCCTGCAAACATACACACAAACTCAGTGGATTTAACGTCACAGTTCCCCAAGGAAGACTTATCAAAGCAAAATTTAGTATCAGCGGTCATACCTCGCTGTAGGAGTCCCAGGTAGTTTCCTCCTCCTCTGACTTCTTCCTGTTTCTCTTCCTGTTTCCTCTCGTGCACTGATTATCTTCTGAGAGGACACAGAGGAGATCAACAGATGGTTCGACAGATGGCCGAAACGAAACTCAATATTTTCAGGGGATAACGTGCAGGCAGAAAGTAGCAGTGCAGTCATTTTTCTCTGTTGTTTTATTTCTGTAATACACCACGTTGGATGTAACAGTCACATTTAATAATCTATTGCCCTTTCCAGACAGTGTCCCATGAATCTACAGTTAATATAAGTTTCCTTCTTGGAAATTTGAGAAAACTACAGGACAAATAAAATAAATATTTACAAACTCTGGCAATTTTACTTGTATTTTTTAAAATTTTCAACATAGGACACAACATAATAAATCTGTACATCTAAATGTCAAACCCCTGAACACTGTTCATTTGTGTGTGTGTTACCTTGAGGTGAGGCGGCGTCTCCGTTCTGCTTGGGGCTGAAGGGGGAAGGCGGTTCGGCAGCGGTCAGAGGGCTGTTCTCATTGGTCAGCTCCACTCCGCTGTCGTTCTCTGATAGGCCCTCAGCTGGAGGCGTGTCTCCGTTCACCGGCGCCTGAGGAGAGAAGAAGAAAAACAACATTAGGGACGGTGACTAAAAGGTAAAGCAGCTATAATACTCTCAATATAACGTGCACTTAACCCTAACCCTCATATTTGTTGATATATATTAAGTCTAGAAACTGCTTTATAGAAGCTAAACAGGAAGTGCTGCCAGCGATAACACACCTGCACCCAGCCTCCACCTGCCCACCCACCCAGAGCTGAGGATGATTACAGTGTCTTTGATTTTCTGGCTGACATCAACACTCAAGAGCCTCAGATAAAACCTGTCAGTCTGTCCACAGTATAAGTGTAGTAAACACCAGATTCCCGACTGCTGTTAAGTTGTCACTTGATATTCCTGTATTTCAATAAACACGCTATTAGTTAATTTGCAAGGAACCGAGCTACGTGTTTAACCTGTTGAATCATGGCTCAAAGCGCAGAACATCCAACATCTTCAACCCTCAAAGCGCCGCGGATGATCGCTCTGCCAGACACTTTTGTTGGCTTTCCAACTGGGTTGCTCATTTCCAAAAAACTCTGGGCTGATTCCCAACATGCACGTATTGGCTTATTGAACCATTTAGTGCTGTATGTTGTATATTGCCAAGTTTATAACACTTACATTGACTGAATGACATCTGTCATGGAGCATTTTCTTCAAGCTCCGTCTTGCAAGCAATTCAGAAAACAAAAGGAAGCATGACTAATATCCCAGACATTTATTTGTTGACCATACAAAACAAAGCAGCTGTTGTTCAGACAAATCACGTCAAAAATGATGCTCCGGGGCACGAATGTCTCAAGTCAAACCTTCCCTTCCCTCAGGGCATTGTTTTTATTAGTGAAAAACACTCTTGCTCTGCTCTTATTTTAAAGGTGCAAATATTAAACATTAACTGTGCAGCGAGCCGATATATCTAAATAAATAAACTTGTTGAAGACCGTAAGGTATGCCTGCGTGGTCTCGGTCTGACTCAACACAAACAGTGCACAAGAATAACACAACAGATGACACATCTGAGGTATTAGCTCTGGCTGATGGTGAGTCATCTGCTCGCAGTGAGTGATCACACAGGTGGCCTGGAGGTGAGCAGCAAAGCTTTTATTACTGTTTCTCTCTGCATCACTTGATCTCTCCCCTCAATGAAAGTGAAGGAGTGAACCTGCTGGGTGTGTTCCCGTAGCAACTGCACTGGGATCTTGTTCAGACATGAACTTGCGACAACCCACTTAAAAGTACTGAGTCCAACTAATCCCTGCTCTCTGCCCACTCAGATTAGAGGAACGCTGAGCACAAAGGAAGCACAGATGCTAATGTAATTACATAACACCTCAGAAGATTTATATGTGTGTGTATGTCAAAATATGTACGCGTGTAAGAGAAAACCAGGGATGTAAAGCACCAGTAACAAAACAAAAGCTACCGTATTTATACTGTGAAATGCTCCTGATCATTTGGAAATGAAAACGACTTCCTGAAAACTAATGCACATTGCTCAGGAGGGTTGTGTCCCCGACAGCATTCTCCCAAACTGAGGCGCATCATCTGACCATTCTATATGGCGGAGGCATAACCCGCCTTCCTCTTCCTCTGCCTGGCTTCTTGCCTTCAACCAAACCAACCCAACCAATAAAGGCAGCAAGTAATCACCAGCCAGAGGCAGAGTAGGGTGGGTCTGCTGATGTCATAGAAGGAAGGTCTGCTGATGTCATTCTGCATGATAATTAGCCGTGTGCTTCTGTTTGCAGAGTGCCTTTGGAAAAAAGGCCCTTAAAAGCAAGACTTTCCTAACGACTGGGGCTTTGAGATTATGAGCTATTAGAGCAATGGGTAGTCCCCTCAAATGCAGACGGTGTAAAGGTCATGGGCGGAGTATGATACAATGGGCCCTTGGGCACCGACGTGCACAAGGCCCCACCACCTCTCGTACATAGGAGCAAGACATACAGTCGTTATAGCTGTTCAGCCTCTTTTTCTTGTTGTTTTGAGTCTCTACCAGAAAGAAAAACATTTTTTGTAAATCTCAAGACACGGTTTCCAAATATGTTGCATAAATATCCTTTAAATATTGAATGTTAGCCGCCACATTTTTGTGTGCTGACACGATGTGGTGGACAACTGAAGTGAAAGAATATGTGGTAACTTAGGGTAAAATAATGCTTTAAAATAAACAGACAAATAAAATAAAGTGGGATTTTACATGATGTACATGATGAGTCCTTATTTTTAGTGCAAAAGAGACAAAGATGGAGCAGAGCGGAATAGACGGAGCAGCTGTGCAACAGATGGAAAATTGTGAGATTGTGCTGACTTTTTAAGGAAAATCACAGTTACGCATATCTGAGGCTGTTTGTGATTGTTAAACGTCGTAAAACAGGGAATGCGTGTGGTGTGCGAGCGTGTTTGCGATGCCAAATTTCCTCTATAATAAGTGAACTCGGTGAACTTGTGCGTAAAGTGTGCGCTCAAGATGGTCGAGAGTGAGAGCTGCTGAAAGGAATGAGGAGAGGGAGACGAAAAGAGAGAGGAAAAGGTCAGCAGGGTCACCAAAAACATCAGGAATAATCTTGAACCATAAACAGAAAATTATGCAGAGGTAAGCGTTGGTTAAGGGGAAAATGGGAGAGTCACAAAAATCATTACAGATCGTCTTCTGAGGATCATAAATACCTCCAGAGAAATTTATGGCAGTCTGGAAGTTAGTTATTAGGAAACCTTACTCTGGACTACAGAGTCAGACGGACCAATGGAGCGTGACCATACTGACATAGTTTACAAAATTGGATATATAAACTCGTATTCACTTTTTTGACTTTCTTGTCAGCTGGGTCCAATCTGCAGCTCTTATATACATCTTGATGAACTTTTATCCGCAAAAACATTTTCCACATTATTATGATATCCAAATTCAGATTAAAATCCACTTATAAAGAGAAAATGTTCATCCATGTTTGTTTTCATTGAGATAAATAGATATTAAACTGCTTTTAGGCTGCATTAGAGTATCAACCTACTAAAGTTAGCTTCTGCATGTGAGAGTTCATCCTCTTGACATATTCCAGGAGGAGTAATCGACAGCAGAAGAGGGGGAGACATACTTTTCTAGGTGAAGGGGTTCAGGAGGTGAACGGAGGTGAGGAGTGACTGCAGAGTGAGCAGGAAGACAGTTTGGTTAATGGGAGGGACGAGTGATGAAAGAAGAAGAAAGAGCAGCGGCTCAGGCTGAGGAGAGACAGAAGAGAAACAGCTGCTGTAAAAACTACTGCAGACGTTTACACAGCAGTACGACTACTGTGTGAAGTTGTAATCGGTCCATCTGTACACACGGATATACAGACTGGAGCTGCAGAGTGTCCGACTCTATGAAATGTCACGGCTTTGAGCAGAAGGCAGGAGGTTCCTTATCTAATCTTATTTTTGTTTTTATTCCTTTTGTGATTTGCTAGCTGGGCGACTGTAGAAACATGGCAGTGTAACGTTCTCCCTGGACCAGGACCTGCTCCCTTTGTAGATATAAACGGCTCATTCTAAGGTAACAAATCACTGATTCTTATTTCCAGGTGATTATACACATTATTTTATATTCCATTTCTGATAATATTTCCCCCTAAATCCTACACACTGGGTCTTTAACTGAGCTGGATTAAATGAAAATGGACAGGGTAAATTTCAGAGGACGTGACCTCCATGTCCTCTCTGATATTCAACAGCACTGAATGAACGATCACAGCTGGAGGAAATCTGAATCCCTGCGGCACAGCTGTACTTCAGCGGCCACAACACACACCGCATCTAACACATTAACACATCTAGACATGACTTCAGGGGGGACAGATTGACCCTGAAGCTGATTTTAGCCGCTTCCCATTTCACATTTATATACTCACAGATGGCAGCTGCCCAGTTAAGACTCCTGACACTGACTCGGCTAACACACAAATGCAAACAGCCCAAACGTGGAACAGAAACCTTCATAGTAGAGTTCAATTTCGAGATCTTTAAATTCAACGTTCGTTCCTCAGAAAGCAGCTGATTTTGGTTGTTTTGGATCCTTTTTCTGTGACTGTTAGTCCCAACTTTGATTGCTTTTGATTTAATACATGTCCCCTTGACTGATCAGTAAATCTAACCAACGGCAATCCAGATAAAAAGTGCACCACAGAGCTGCTTAAAGAAAGACGATACACAAAGAAGCAGTGAGAGTAAACCCCCAAAACAAGACTGAACTCTTTCTCTGGTCTGCTCTGAGTGGACATTTGCTTCTGGCAATGTTTGGACTGCAGACTCAGGTACACTACG
This sequence comes from Epinephelus cyanopodus, assembly GCA_026686955.1. NCBI lineage: Eukaryota > Metazoa > Chordata > Actinopteri > Perciformes > Serranidae > Epinephelus > Epinephelus cyanopodus. The sequence goes on from CM048922.1 coordinate 40,466,714, forward strand.
ACTAATCTTACATGCCAATCAAGATGTGAAACAAAGTGTGATATCCATAAAAAAAATTTGAACGAGGCATAAAACATACTTAATGAATACAACATAAAAGTGACGTTATTTAAAGACTATTTCTTCATAAGATTTATGACCCAAAGTGAGACTTTGTTCTCTTGCCTCAGAGGCAAAAATCAATGCCAGCTCTGATGATATATTTAACTAACAAAAGACACAACAATAAAACTTTGATTGTCTGGACATGTTCAACACATGATGTGTCATAAAAACACAAGTAAATGTTTCAAACCGTATCAGGTGACGAGACACGACAGCCGAGGATCATAAGGCCTGTAATTTTAGCTGCACACATTTGCATTTGATTGGAATCTTTTGTAATTTCTCCCGATGCTTACTAATGCTTTCATGAGCCTTTTAGGATTTGGGCACTAGTGCAAGTAGAGAAAACATTTCTTTTATCTAAGTTTAATCCTTAAATGTAATTTTAAGACAGGAAACGTTTTGATATTTACAGCAGCGGCCTGCGGGGAGAAGTGACAGACGGGGGAGGTCACACACATTCACACCTGGCAGCTGATCATTAAGACGGCTCGGTGTGTGATTTGCAGCAGCTAAAGGATGCACACAACTGTTGAATAGGTCTGCTCACTAACTTTTTGGCCTAATTTGAATCTTCACGTTTTTTACCCGACACATAACTCATTTCAACTGAGCTGCTCAAGGAGACAAGATAAGCTCACACCTCAGGGCTTTTGTCTTCTGTCTCCATCTTCCATTGCTGCCTCTAGTTCTTTGAAAGGGAATATAACCTTTCTTCTTTTAGTGGCACATAAATGTCTGTTTCTTTCATCTGTTTTACTCACACATCCAGGCATTTAATACATTATATAGTCTGGTAGTTGGAATGCACTACAAACTCATTTTTTTGTTGTACTTAGTATATAAAAAGTATGTTTCAAACACAGCCTATTTTTTGTCTGCAAACAGTAACTTACTGGAGTCTCCGCTGGTTTCCTGGACCCTGGACATGGTCAAGAAATGGTTAACTGTCATTTCTTCACTTCAGTTTTTATATAGATTAAAACAAGCTTGGGTGCTGAAAGGTGGATTTTGTTACAGTTGGACAGAGCCAGGCCAGCTGCTTCCAGTCTTTGTGCTAGACTTGAGAGATCAGTGGCATTGACCTTCTCATTTAATTCTCAGAAAGAGAGTGAAAAAGCGTTTCCCAAATTGTCTCTCAGTTTCTTCAAATACAGCCAACGTATAGTTCGTGCAAAAGACGTATACCAGTTGCACACATTTCTAAAACGTCCTGAGCAACTTGATCCATGTCTGACTCCTCTAGAAACTTTTCAAATTGGGTGGCCAGATGGGTCCACTGAAAACGTTAAAACCCATGACTAAATTTCAGGATTTCGATAATGCTGTTGGAGTATATAAGTTACAAAAAACTATGCCATTATAAGGGTTAAGGAATCACACGCTGATATACTTTGGTTTCTTTTTATACAGTTTATGTGGCCCTTGGGGGCACCGCTGCCACCATTAAGTGATGGCAAAGGACTGTAGCAACTCTGTCTCACATAAAGCTTTATTTTATTTGCTCTAAACCGACTGAATTCTATCGTCCGCACGATAGAAAATTCACTCAGAATTCCCTTTGGACAGTTGGACAGAAACAAAACCCTCTTGTTCCTTTTCACTTCCTCCATCACCCCGACTTTCTTGTTACGCCTCCTCTCCTATTTTCTCTTTTCAACTCATTTTGTTTAAATCTTTACTCCTCTCTCCCTCTCCTCGCTCTCGGTCCGGACTAAACCAGACCGGGTCTGCTTTTGTAAAAGATGAGAAGGAAAAAACTTCTGTGCATACACAGAGAAAAGGAGCAGAGATGGAGACTTTGAGGCTACAAATTCTTGTGGCCACGAAGCAGCCACGCAGGTCTAACTAACACTTGGGACACGACTGTGAGGAATACATGCGCAGAAAAACTGCAGAAACCTGCTGACATAAGTTTGTTTTATGACAACTTTGTTCACACCCCTCGTCTTGGAAGCATCCACTCTGCCCTCCCTGCTCAGATATCGCCAGGAATAGAGCGACAGTTAAACAGTGATGTGAACAGAAAGTGGGATTTGATGTCAGCCAGGTAGCTGTGTGTCTGTTATCATCATTATTATCCTCCATTAAGCCGCCTTCCTGGATATCCATCACTTCTCCTCCTCTGTGCTGCTGGCAGACGTGAACAAACCCAATGAGGCATTAAAGTAGCACAAATGATCCTTCTTCTCCCCTCTGCCTTCCTCTTTTCTCTCTTTATAGTCCAAGCACTGCAACTACTAAAACTATTTCTATTGCTACAGTGTCAAGTGTGTGGAACATGTCTCATGCATCCTGCACTCTATATAACTCTCTGGGTGTGTGTGTGTGTGGTAAAGCAATGTATAAGCCCCGCACTGTGCAGATTTCACCGACCGACGTCACACACACACACATTCCACAACGAGCAACAGGCCCTGCGGCGCTCCGACAGCGCTGTCAAAACATCTTAGCAAGGCCTAAATGATTAGAGAGGCAGGTCTGCAGCGAACACTTGGGGCAGGACTGTTCCAACATTGCGTGTAGTAAATTATCACCTGAGGGGGTTTAAAGACTCTGAGACTTTTATTTTAGTTAACAAAGAACTGAGCAATACAAAGTGTTTTAGGTTTTTTTTTTGTCCCTGATGCTGTAAGACCCAACAAAAATGCAAGCTTGCAGAGTTTACCAAAGTACAGCAAGGAACAATGCCCAGTATAACTGTCCTATTTGATACTTAGAGCCAGTTAAATAACTCTTAGAGGCACAAAGTTAAGTTGGTCTTACATTTTTTTATTGAGAGTGACATTAGTGCCGAAACTTGTTCCCCTCTCAGTGTGTTATACGTTTCTTTAAAGGTAACCTGTAGAGTTTTCTGACCTTAAGCTGCGCTGATGTCCTGGGCTCTTTATAGTCCCTGAAAAACTTTTCATTACGGAGAGCTGACGAAAAATGTGCAAACACACTTTGACAGAGTCTGAATGAAAGACAGTGAAAAAAGGTGTAATACATCTAAAAAGCTTTCTCGGATACTTCTGTGCATTATTATCTGGGTGCCTTGTTTCCATTCATGGCCTGTGGAAATTAAAATGCAAATATTTTTGCTAAACTATTGCTAGACAAAGTATTTTGAGATTTCCTTCCATGAAGGAATTTTTTGAGAATCTCGGGAGGTGAGTGCAGTTTATATTCAATTCAATTTATGTGATATAATTCAAGTAAAATAAATAGTTGTCAGTTCCTTCATTAATGTAGTAATAAATTAATGTCAGTATTGGGATAATGTGAGGATATTATTTTGGGTTGAACTGTTCCTTTAAGCTGTAGCCAATCATCGGGACTCATTCCCCTCCCAAACCAAAGTAGAGATTACCTGGATTTACCCAAAGATAGTCTGCTGACCCTGTCGTTAACATTAGGG